>JAHTLZ010000401.1:0-10517 GCA_023846285.1 Phrynocephalus versicolor
GAAGGAAGGAAGGAAGGAAGGAAGGAAGGAAGGAAGGAAGGAAGGAATTAGAAATGGAGGAAAAGTGTGGTGTGCAGCTCTAACCCATGAACATTTATTGTTTAGAATTTCGAAAATGCCTTGTATTACTCTACTCTACTGGAAGATCTTGTGGACAGAGCCAACAAGTATATATAGCTCTGTGCAAGCCTCCAGAGAGTTAGATAGTGAGTGGAATATGTAGAAGACAGAGAATGAACTGTTAAATGTAGAGATAAAGCCTGGAAGATGTTAGAGATAGGGAGGGACCAGTAAATGTTAAGTTAGGACCTGCTAGTGTGAAATATGTTCAATATATCTATGGAATAGATATATTGTTTGTTTGCCTTAAGCAAACAAATAAAATGAAGTTTTGGTGAGGAGCCTTCTCAAATTAGGAAGTGTGCACTGATAATAAAAACTTGATTTGTCCTGTGAACTGGAATCTTAAATCATCCAAAGGAACTGGGCCCTGAAGAAACAGCAGGTTTCCCACTTAGCTTCCAGCTTCTTTCTCATCTCATCCTTATCCTAACAGCCAGTGAAAAGCTCAGCTATTTAGTGCAGGGAAACCTTTTGGACTACAAACATATAATTTTTAGCCCACCACACCTGGAGGACACTATATTGTGGAAAATCACCCTTTAGGGGGAAGGCAACAATTGATTGATTGGATAGGAAAACTGTGACTTGTGGAGCAGGGAGAAAAGAAATAGTTCACCAGTTGTCAATAGGGCTACCCCTCCACATCATCTTCTGTTGTGGAAGGGTCTGGTTTATTGAGATGTATCAATAGAGGTAGACGAGGGATGTTTTATTATTTCTACTATGCTATTATAGCCAATGCAGATCCTTGATAAGAGTGTCAGACTGAAGACTCAGGAAGCCTGGATTCAAATTTCTCTTGGCAATTAAAAATTCACTGGTAAATTACTCCTCTCATGTGCGTATTAGGGTCACCGTAAGTTTAAAGAGAAATGAAGGCACATCACAGTTATGATAACTACAGTATAAGCACTGCCATTTTGTGGAACTGCACTATCCAAGATGGATGTGTTTTTAATCTGCAGGGGAAAGGGCCTTGAGAAAGGAGGGGGAATTCAGAGCAGGGGTTTTAGAGAGGATTTAAGAGCAAGTGGGGTTGGTGGTTGAAAGGATGTGTGATTGTGAGTTACTTTGATGATGATGTTGTTGATGATGATGATGATGATGATGATGATGATGATGATGATGATGATGATGATGATGATGATGATGATGATGATGTTTTTGCTTCTGGTTGGTGTGGGGAAGCAAATAGAATGAGGAGAAGGCATACTTGCAGCATATGAGAAACATAATGGTGTTTTGAATATGAAATCCCAAATCCCCTTTGGATTATGCAGCTGGGATAATACAGTGCAACACACAAAGATGCTATTGCCTGATCCTTCCCATTCTAGCAGTAACAGGCTTGCTAGACTACCACAGTCTAAGCTTGTTCTTTGCATAATTGTTGATATATTGTGTAGTAAACTGCCCAGAGGGTGGTCCAAGCATTATTGGGGGTGGTGGCGGTGATGTTATATAAATTGAAGGAACAACTTAAGTACAAGATGTACCTCAGTGTAAGGAATAGGAGGGGCCACTCCTAATGGGATTTGGATAATCATCATCAGCAACAAGAACCTCAAAAATGGTCAACTCCCTGTGAGGGTTCTCTTACTGCATACCAGGGTTCCGAGATGAAATGTAGATTGTCCATTCCCATTGTAACATTTTCTAATAAATATTTATTAACGAGTTCAAACTCTTTGTCATTGTGATTTGGGTTCATTTCAGTCTCATTACTTTCAACAGTTACTTCCAACATAAAAGGGTTATTAACAGGGCTTAAACTGGGTGGCTTGGGTTCATCAAACACAACTTGTTTTTCTGATGTGATCCCCGGGAGTAACACTGGCTGCCACAACACAGGTGGCGAGCCCATTGTGCCACCAGATTCTCCTTCATCAGGAGTATGCCTCTCCCCCTTGTTCCCAAAATATTGTCCGACCATCTTATGGGTTTGACATCAACAGTCCATGTCCACTCTTTTCCTACATTCACTTCAAAGGCCTCTTCTCTCTCTCGTCTCTCAAACATTTGTGTCCCAATGTCCCATGTTGACCTTTTCCCCTCCTTCCCTAATCTCTCTCCTCGTGCTCCCCTTTTGTCTCGCGCACATCCTTCCCTTAATGTGTCACCTGCTACCCGCGCACTCTCTTCTTCACTCTCCCTTTCTTCTACCCAAAAGGCCTCCTGGCCTCCTTCTGTTCCTTTTTTGCTTAATTTCAATCATGACTCTTTCTCTATCCCTTTAACTTCAGCTTCATCCTTCTGAGTAGAGATGGGCACGACTTAGTGCAATTTTCGTTTTCGTTTTCGTTTTTTTGTTTTTGTTACGTAACGAAACGAAAACAAAAAACGGTTCAAAAATGGACCGAAAACGGAAACAAAATGACTAATTTTGAGCCAGTTTTTGTTTTTCATTACTGGAAAAGCACTCAATGGAGCTAAATGGGGAGAAACGAAAAATTATTTGTTTTCGTTTTCGGTTTTCATTTTCGTTACGTAACGAAACGAAAATGAAAAATTTTGAAAATTAGCTCACGAAAACGGAAATGAAACAAAACGGACCCTAGCTGAAAACGAAAATGAAAACGAAAATTTTTTTCTGAGTCGTGCCCATCTCTACTTCTGAGCTCTTTCTCTTTCCTGTACAGACAGCATACTCTCTTTTTCTTTCTCCTTCTGTGCTGACACCTCACACTCTCTCATGTAGGTGACTCCTCTAGGTGGGGGGAAAAGACAGGCATTAGAATGATTTGTAAAAACCAAAATCAAGCAAAAACCTGATAAACCTTCCCTTCCTTGTGGTAGAATAAATAAGGCATTATTCAAGCTGAACCTATAACCTGCTCCCACCTCCATCCCAGCCTGGAGTACATGTTCGCTTTCACTCCAATGTGATTCAGTTTGGGTCTGTAAGTCAGGATTGAAAAAGAAGAAAAATCATCAACCACCCAGAGTTCTGCTCAAGAAGATGGGCAGTATATAAATGTAATAAATAAATAAATATAAGTATAATGTGCTCCATGTGTGGTTTAGGAATGATAGTGTTTGGCCACAGGAACTGGCCGATTGGACTATGGATGGCAGTTGCTCTACTGAATGCATTCTCACTAGAGATGGGCACGACTTAGCACAATTTTCGTTTTCGTTACGTAATGAAACGAAAACAAAAAACGGTTCAAAAATGGACCGAAAACGGAAATGAAACGACTAATTTTGAGCCAGTTTTCGTTTTTCGTTACTGGAAAAGCACTCAATGGAGCTAAATGGGGAGAAACGAAAAATTTTTCGTATTCATTTTCGGTTTTCGTTTTCATTACGTAACGAAACAAAAATGAAAAATTTTGAAAATTAGCTCACGAAAACGGAAACGAAACGAAACGGACCCTAGCCAAAAATGAAAATGAAAACAAAAAATTTTTTCTGAGTTGTGCCCATCTCTAATTCTCACAGTTGCAAAAGCAATGTGAACAGTGTTGTGGACAAAAACCTAGTACTGGCAAAATAATATGGAGGGCAACATATATCACCATCCTCTTAAATATTTGGTACCTACAATTTGTATTTCTCACAATACAATCCAGCTTGATGGATGAGACCCACATCTGGTTTTAAACATACCAGAAGAATGACTGGCAAATAGCTGATTTGCGCTGGGATGTGGGTTTAATAAACCATGCAGTATAAAGTGGTTTGACAAGAGGAAGACTCCCACAAGGGCAAGACAACTTTTGAAGCTGTAAATAACATTGCTGTTGTGCAGGAACAGTAAAACAATTCAGCACTTCTATGAAAGGAGAAAATCTTCTTTAACCCCCAAACAAAATGTTGTGGCCTGCTATAACTTGCTGTTATATGCCATTCAGAAAAAATAAAAACATGGAAACGAATAAATAAGCAAAATTAAAGAAGTGTACAAAACAGTTACAAATTTAAGGCGAAGAAAAGCAGGACAGCTGGCTATTGCAACAAATAAGGGATGGGGTTTTGAATCAACCTCATACTGTTGCCGATCCTTCAGATAAAATATCCACAACATCCCATATACATCCATTCATGTGTGTGTGTGTGTGTGTGTGTGTGTGTTGTGTTGTTATAGCTCGTGACTGACCCTTGCAAACCACTCTAGTATTCCTGCCAAGAAAACTCCATGGACGTCCATTCATACACATCTGCAAATTTATTTATTTTTAAAAATATTTTATCCCACCTTTCTCCTTGGAAAAGAACCCTGACATCTGTGCACACATGGGCACTATTACTGATAAGACACAGTATTATATGCTATTGTTGTACCCTACCAGCCACTGCCTCTAAACCTAATCACATTCCTAGGGCTGCCATGCAGATTAAATGGGGATGGGGAAAACGACACGTTTCATAAAGGGTTCCTTGAGCCAGATGTGCTGTCAATATTTTCAGTGAATACTTAAATAAAAAGAAAATAATAAATGTATTACTATGTATTTGTAACTCTGTCTCCCTGTTTGTATCCCTGCATCACTGCTATTTCTTCTGCATTGCAACATATGGATTTGAATTTTTTTTGCTAAGTTAAAAAACTTCAGATAAGGAAATTGTCCAATGTGCTACATGCATCCTTAGCACTATGTATTTTTCCCCATATAGGGAAGGACTGGAGAAGATCTTCTGATCTAGAAATTAAACTGCTATACTAATGAGATAGAAGCCTTTTAAAACATTAGAGGACAAATGGAGCCAATATAATCTAATTTCTGATGGTATCTTGGCTTTCCAGCAGCCTAAGAATTAGAAGCACCATTATACTGGCAGAAAAAAAGGTTCATCATTGAAAAAGCGTCTGATATTTTCAAAGTATCTATCTTGAAACCATAAGATTCCACTGTCTCACGTTTATTCCTATCTTCTTTAGCCTATCCTTTTAATTCAGGCATGGAAGTGGTTTGGGACAGGGCAGTTCTGCTGAAATGCCCCTTAGAAAGCAGAGGGAGCAATGTTCCATCAGCTCTGATCTTTCCCAATGGTTAGACAATAAAAACCTAAAGCACTACAGTGCATCATGCCATTACATTGTCATGCTTTCCAGTGCTATCATTGCACAGTTCATAAAGTCTTGCCATTAAAAAAACAACAACCCGAATGCTAAACTGTCAACATGGAGAATGCTAAAATTCCATGCCTCACTCTCAGTTTCATCTCAATTAGCAGCTGCTAAATGGTTAGAACAAATTTCACTTGCTTATTTTCACTACTTCCCCGATAGACTGATTTACACCGGCTGCAGAAGAACAGTAAGTTATAAGTTAATGGAGGCTTTGCTAGCCAAATGGTACCTAGTTGACCCTGCAGAACAAATGTGTTGATGTGGGTATTTGTCAAAGCCCGAGAAGCAATGTTTAAAAGGCCTGCAATCTGGGGAAGCTCTTCCATTACCCACATTACCCACATGTAGGATGTTCACATTCATGCACTTCTCTCCTTAATATCATTCGGAAACAAATATATCATGAACTCCCATTTGTCTGTCTGCTGGGTGATGCCAAAGCCTATACATTGGATATTACTGTTTCCATCCAGTCTCTGCAAGAGATACAGCACAGTATTTTGCATTTTTACTCAGATGTAAGTTCCACTGGTCTCGTTATATTTCACAGTCTCATCAAACAGGGAGGTTAAGAGTAGGGTCCCCCAAGGTTCAGTACTGGGACCCCTGCTTTTTAACCTCTTCATAAATGATCTAGAAGTAGTAGTAAATAGCAAGGTAGCCAAATTTGCCGACAACACTAAATTATACAGGGTAGTAAAACTGAGAGAGGTTGTGTAGCCTGCATACTGTAATTAAAAAACTGTAAACCGTCCAGAGACTACTTGAAGTGGTATGGGGCGGTATATAAGCAGAAGACTTTGCTTTGCTTTGCTTTTTGTGAAGAGCTCCAGAGGGATCTCTTGACACTAGGGGAGTGAGCAAACCACTGGCAAATGGGCTTAATTAACAAGTGCAGATTGATGCACATTGGGGCAAAAACCCAATTACATTTATAAACTGATGGGGCCTGAACTATCTGCAACAAACCAGGAAAGGGACCTTGGTGTCCTGGTGGACAGCTTCAACCCAGTGTGCTGCAGCAGTGAAAAAAGCAAACTCAATGCTAGGGATCATTAGGAAGGGTATAGAAAATAAGCAAGTGTCATCTTGCTTCTTTATAAATCTATGGTGAGGCTCCATCTGGAATATTGTGTGCAGTTCTGGTCACCACACATCCAGAAGGATATTATGGAAATGGAAAAAGTGCAGAGGAGGACAACCAGAATGATTAGGGGACTGGAACACCTTCCTTACCATCTGAGGCTGCAAAGGCTGGGCCTCTTTACTCTTGAACGACGGCGCCTAAGAGGTGACCTGGTTGAAGTTTATAAAATCATACACGGTATGGACAAAGTAGATAAGGAAAAAGTGTTTTCCCTATCACATAACACGAAAACTAGGAGGCACTCCATGAAACTTTTGGGTGCCAAATCTCAAACAAATAAGAATAAGTATTTTTTCCCCCCAGAGGATCACTGGTCTCTGGAACTCCCTGCCTGAAGAAGTGGTGACAGCTGTCAGCTTTGACAGCTTTAAGAAAGCTCAGGTCCCAGGTGGGAAGTTCAAGGCCAGCTGGCCAGGTGGGTCCTCTTAAGCTCCCCCCAAAGGGTGGCTGGTGTGCAGCAGCAGCAGAAGCAAGGAGGAGGGGGGGGGGAAGAAAAATTACCACACCAGCTGCCCTCTGGAGGGGTGCAGTGGGGACTTTAAGGACCCGCCTGGTCAACTGGCCTTTGAACTTCTTGCTCAGGTCCCAGGTGGCAGATGAGAATTTTGAGTGGAAAGTTCAAAGCTTCTGGTCACCACCTGGAACCTGAGCAGGACATTCAAAGGCCAGTTAAAGTACCCACCACACCCCTCCAGAGGGTGCCTGGTCAGCAGCGGCAGAGGCAACGGCAGCGAGAATGGTTGGATGACACAGCACCAGTAAGTTTTCTTTCTTTTCCTCCCGCTCCTCACCACAGGTCTCGGGCATCCCCTGCACCTGCTGATCTCCAACTTCGGATAACTGTTATTGCCTTATCACCACCAGCAGCATGAAAATTCTAATACCGCAGGACCCCTGTATCCATGAGGGATTGGTTCTGGGACCCCTCCCCCAAGGATACAGAAATCTGCAGCTAATAGCTAACACTCGTATCCAGAATGGAAGTGGTGAGTGAGGTGGTGGTGAACAAACATCAAAGGGCCATCCCTCCTCCTGCCATGCAACCCCCATTTACCCTTGCCCTTACCACCAGGCCAGCATGGGAGTCTTCTCAACATGGAGGAGGAAATCTCCTCCACAGTTGTTGTGGTGGTGGCGGCAGCAGAAGAGGTGGGTGGCGCAAGCACCTCTCCTTGTGCTGCCACTGTTGAGGTCTCAGGTGGGTGGCCTGGGCACCGCTTCATCCACCACTGCTGCCAAGGTGTTGGGCGGGTGGCACACATGCCTCTTGTTTTGCCGCCACTGCTGAGGACTTGGGTGGGTGGCATGGGTGCCTCTTCATCCGCTCTTGCTGCCGAAGTCTTGGGCGGGTGACGTACACACCTCTTGTTTTGCCACCACTGCCAAGGACTCAGGCAGACAGCCTCTTAGTGCCTCTTCTTTTGTCACCACTGCCCTTGTGTAGGCATCACCAATGCCCCAGATGGACGATGCGCCCTCTGCAGCTGCCACCACTGTGCTGCCTGAGCTGGCACACTGCTGCCATGCCTACCCCCCACTCCCACTTGCCATCTGCGGGTAACTGAATCAGTGGATGGTGAATCAGCAGATATGGGGGTGCTACCGTACTGTACTTGGGACAGGTGCATCTTTATGCAGACCAGGCAGTGTGGAAGGGAGGTGTGCCTGCTTTCCAAACTCCCAGGCTGTGCAAAGATGCATCTGTCCCAGAAGATCCGTGGGACAGATGCATCTTCATGCATCCCGGGCAGTTTGGATGGCAAGCAGCAGTGGCGGATTCCCATCTCTGGTGAGCCGAGCATAGACCCATTGATCTTCACTCAGTCCAGGAGGCTTGCAAGGGAAGCAGCGTAGGCGATCCACCGCTGCTTGCCTTGCAAGGTGCCCGGACTGACCAAAGATCCATCAGTCCCTGCAATCTTCACCGAGCCTGGGCACTTTGAAGGGAATCACTTACCTCTGAGCTGGTTATTACTTCTGGAAGTAATAACGAAATATTACATATACTCCCCAAATAAACATTTTGATTATTTTTGCTTTGTAACTACTTATTACAATACTTGTTTTCCAAATATTAACTAGTACACGTAGTGACATTGCATGCAGTTGATTACTTCTAAATGTCCACAGTAGATATGCTTTCTAGGAGACATGGACAGGATTACACAGTAAGTTTTAGAAAAACGTGTTGTAATCTCAGTTATCAATGTTTACACCTCACAAACTTTCCAAACAGCTAATAGGTCATAATTAGTCGATGTGGCAGCTTTGTTATTGATATTATGAGGCCCAATATGTCAGTGTTTGTGATCTCTTCAACACTAATAATATGATGTTGCCCAAGGATTAAAAACAGATGTGAGAAATCTCTTCAGTAGAAGGTTATGTTCCATTCGCAAGAACTTCTCAAGAGCCATATTCCACAGGTGGACTGGCCGAAAGGCAAAATGGTGGAACTAGTTTCCAATTTGAGATTAAACAGCACTCTAGGCAAGGAATGTCTTTGGCAGCACCCTTTTCCTTTAGAAGAGTTTACAGTGACTGGGAAACTACAGTATCAGGAACCTGGTTACTGTCTCCAAGGAGGATTTCATATACACATATGTAAAAAGCTGTATCATATTCAAGATTTACTGCTTTCATGATCTAAATGTTACAATTCTCACCTGCAGATCCTCATGCCTGGGATTTAGGCAACAGGAAGGATCATGAAAGGTACCTCAGGCTAACTGTCTGATTGAGAGTAAGTATCACCCTTGTTTTTAGAATATATGGATATATTTCCCATCTTAATCTATCCAGACACTGCTAATAGTCCAGGAGGTTGAGTTGTCGAGACACAATACAAATTAAAGTTTAGGATTTAAGGCCTTTAGAAGGTGAAGGGAAGGGGGGATCCATGGACATGATTTGCAATGCAATTAAGGCCTCTTGTGGAAATTTTGCCTGAAGCCGAAATGATTTTTAAAAACCCAAATTTACAGTTTTTATTTTGGAAACACACTCTGCCATTAATAATGCATCTCGCCTTGATGGACCAGACTCTTCCCCACACCTTTCTTTTTCAATGCACAGAAAATAAAAATGTAGATGAACTGAGAGGAAAGTGCATTAAAAACACAGTGTTTCCCTAAGACTTTGACCACCACCCAAGCAATATTTCAGTGTGTTTATGTGTGCAACTTACAATTCAATATGGGCAAGAAAATGTTTATAGTGGAACATGCAAGTATGAGAGTAAATGAGTGTTGGAGAAGGAGGAGGAGGAGGAAAACCACCCATAGGACATGGTTCTGTCTACTAGGGATGTTCTGAAGATTTATGCATGGATAGGTGCTCACAACTACAGGCACTCTCACTTGCATGTTTGCAGATGAGATGCAAGTTAGTTGGTCACTTAGTTTTGCTCACCTGTGTGGAAAATATGCAACTCATCAAATTGCCATAATTGGCATTTTAATTTAAATATTTTATTAGCAGACTCTCTGTGTAGAGGGTACATATCACTCACTACTAGAGACACAACTCAGCGAAATTTTCATTTTCGTTTTTGTTTTTTCGTTTTGTTTCGCAACGAAAACGAAAACAAATTTTTTTTCAAAAACAAGACAACGGAAACGAAACGAAAAATTTTGCCGTGTTTTTCATTTTCGTTACAGCAGATGCATTGCATTGAAAAGAATGCTAACGAAATGAAAAATTTTTGTTTTTGTTTTTTTCATTTCGTTTCGTAACAAAAACGAAAACGAAAAATGCGCAACCCCCCAAAAAATGAAAATGAACCGAAACGGACCCCTAAACGACAAACGAAAAATGAAAAATTATTTTTTTGAGTCATGCCCATCTCTACTCACTATCCTACCCTCTGACTCCCTCTAGAAAGCAAAACATGAAGAGAAAAACACTGAGAGTATAAGTGCTGTTAAAATCGAGTGACTGATCTCATCCCAAGCTGCTAATGAGATTGTAGAAGAATCATTCCTAGTGCAGCCAAATGTAACCAGTGGCACTGTACGACAAATGCAATGAATGAAACACTATATGTTGACCTTCAAACCCTGAAAAAAAGAGTATGGTCCAAAGTGGCAGGAGAGTCAGTGTGGAAGCTGGCTCCAGACATTTTGTTGCCTGGGTCAGAACAGCAAATGGCTCCCACCTACATTGTATCCAAGG
>JAHTLZ010000402.1:0-10938 GCA_023846285.1 Phrynocephalus versicolor
GACAGAGGACCTTAATTCTCAGTTCTTTGTTGTCAGTCAGAAGAGTGGCTGTTTCCTGCTGCTGTGCAAACCAGCAGTGGTCTCCTGGGAGAGGCACATTTGAATATACAGTATCTGTTATTCATCCCTCCCTCCATCTCAACTGTGACTGAAGAGAGACAGATTGTAAGATTTTTTTTTTCAGTTCTGTTTTTTCGCCTTAAACCACTTCTTGTCCCCTCACCTTTTGTAACATGCGTCAGAAGATAAGTGCTACCGCTGTGCTCTCTACTCACTGACATACTACATTGCCACTTGCTATCTCTACAGCAAGGCCAATGCCTTGCCCCAAGGGTCTTTGGGGCCAGCACAACCCACAGAGCCAGCTGAGAAGTTCCCATGCTGTGAACACAGGGGAGCTGGCACCAGTGGCAGGGCTTTAAAAGAGGCAGTTGGCTATCCAAGTGGCACAGAGTGGGAAACAGTGGCAGCACTTCCATACCTGAGGTAAGTGCCTCACCCTGGCGAATAGCCAGGATAAAAAAAATACATAAAACATAAGGCTTCCGTCCTCCTCATCACAACATTCCATAGCTAGTAACCATCCATGTGTCTGTTAAATAAAATTGATTTAAAAAAAATCTTCCCCTACAGTTTGCTTTTATTTCAGTGTTAATAGTGTCATTTTGAAGCCCCATATAATTAGGGGAAATCCACATACAAACAAATATACTTGACCCTTTAATCCAGGAGCGAACAACTTCCCAAGGTGGTAGAAGCACACTATTCCCCCATTCACTAATAGTGAGATCCTTTCATGACTGCTATATTACATCTTAGGAATAGGAATAGGAATCTTTATTCTCATTGCCCCCTTGCAGGAACAACGAAATGTCATCTTTTAGTGATGGTGGGGTCGGTAACAACAACAAAAGCCAATATTGCAAATGAGATGCACAGAGATATGGTGCCTTGTTTTGAAGCACAGCCATGCTTCTAGGGAGGTCTCTGGTGAGCAAGACTGATTTAAAAGAAGACATGTTTTCAAAGCAAATTTTTGCTTTCCCCCATCCCACTGCAGCATTGCTGAAATTTGACAGCACTGTAAAAATTTGGCTACAGGAGATGAAAAAAACGCGCAGAGGAAAACCCTATAGTGGGCATTCACAGAGGCTATGAAGGAGAACAGATGGGGCATACATAAAACAAGGACTGCATGTTGCTCACTTCTACCTTAATCACTCTAACAGTAAAGTGTGCTGAGAGCTATTTAAAAAACAAGAATACAGAGAAAGATGAGAGAAGTAACAGGATCGCTGGAAGAAAACTGAAAGTCACAGATGTACAACAATATTCAGAGAGGGTGAAACCTAAAGGAGACAAAAACATTATTCTCTCCCCACAAGTTATCTTGCATTACCTATATTCACATTTGGAGCAAACAGCTTGAGAGAATAAATATACCACTGGGAGCTTCTAGCCTGAGGGTCAAACAGATGAGATGAAAAGGCTAAAGATGTCATAAAACTTTTGGGATAAGTATTGGCTCACTTCCCGGGACACTGTGGACTCCATTACAATTCTTCAGACTGTTCCCCTTCCCCACCCCCCTCAGCTGCTTCCTCAGTTACTGCCAATCTTGCTTGGGATTTTGATAGCAGCACCGGTGGCTCTGGGCCCTCTGTCAATTTGCATTGCATATTTTTTCTAGGGCCGGCAGTGCAAAATCTTGTTGATTATGATGATGATGAAATTTCTGTTGTCTCTTGTTGCTTCCTAATAGTGCTATGCAACACTCTCAAATCTCCCCACACTCACAGAGTCTTGACATGCATTACTGACACTGAGGACCAGCCCTAACATTAGGTAGACTGAGGTAACCATTCCAAATGGCAAATGCTGGGGGTGGGGGGGCAACTGCTCCTCAGACTTCCTGAACCCACTTTTAGAACTTCCAAACTCAAGAAGACTTAGCCAGAGTTCTTCTTGGCCCAACAAATGGAATAGATATTGCCCTCTCTTTAGCATTCAAGAAAATAAGGTATTCTAGAGACCCACAAAACTCAGAAACAATCTGATACCTTTATTATATAACTTAGGCACTGTGGAGACAACATAGTTTATTTGTTGTTGGCAGATAACTCACTTTTCTTTCAATGAGATCACATGCATCCCCTATTTTATCTTCTCAACAGTCCTTTTAGGTAGATTAGGTTAGTACTGCTTGATTGGCCCAGTGCCACCCAGTGAGTTTCAGGGCTTACGGAGATTTAAGACTCCTAGCTGTTGTTCCCAAGTCCCAAGTCCCAACACTAACATAGTGCTTCTCCACCTTGGGTCCCCAGATGTTCTTGGACTACAATTCCAAGAGATCCTGCCCAGCACAGCTAGTGGTGAAGGCCTCTGTGGGTTTTATTATTTATTTATTTATTTATTTATTTATTTATTTATTTATTTATTTATTTATTATGAGAGCTTCTATACCGCCCATCTTCCTAATGGAACTCTGGGCGGTGTACAGGGGCTGAGCCAGGTCAGCCTAGTAATACAAACAAACAGACAATACAATACAGACAATTTAAAACAAAGTATGCACCCCAGCGTAAAACAACAATAACTAATTAAACAGATGGCGGGGGGGGGCAATAGCACTAAACTAGGTCACCAAAGGCCTCGCGAAAGAGCAGGGTCTTTAAAGCTCTGCGAAAGGCCAGCAGGGACTCTGCAAGGCACACTTCGCTTGGAAGATGGTTCCAAAGAGTCGGGCCAAGCACAGAAAAGGCCCGGTTACGAGTCGAAGTTTTCCGGGCCTCTTTAGGGGTGGCCACATGAAGCAAGTGCGCCCGCGACGTCCGTATTGTTCGAGCCAAGGTTGATTGCTGGGCGATCCGCTCCGCCAGGTAGTCAGGTCCCAAGCCATGGAGGGTTTTATAAACTAAAACCAAGACCTTGAATCTGATCCGGACCGCAACGGGTAGCCAGTGCAGGCGAGCCAGAACTGGGGTGATGTGGTCGTAACGGCGCAAACCCACCACCAGCCTGGCTGCTGCATTCTGCACCCGCTGCAGATGCCGGAGGAGAGTCAAGGGCAACCCCATGTAAAGAGTGTTACAGTAGTCAATCCTCGAGATCACCATGGCTTGCACAACAGTTCCCAGGGAGTCGCCGTCTAGGTATGGGCGGATCTGGGCGATCTGACGGAGGTGGAAGAATGCAGTTCTGGTCACGGCGGCCACCTGGGCCTCCAAGGTGAGCGCCGGGTCCAGAACCACACCCAGATTCCTAACACTGTCCGCCAGCTGGAGGGAAACTCCCTCCAAGCTGGGGAGAGGGCCTCCATACCCAGACGGGGAAGTCCCGAAGAACATCACCTCCGTCTTCTCGGGGTTGAGTTTGAGCCTGTTGGCCCTGGTCCATGCCATGACCGCATCCAGGCATTGGTCAAGGGTCCGGACAGCTTCATGTGCAGAGGTGGAAAAGGAGAGATAGAGCTGTGTGTCATCAGCATACTGATGGCAGCAGACTCCAAATCTCATAATGACCCCAGCCAGCGGCCTCACATAGATGTTAAACAGCATGGGGGAGAGAGACGAGCCCTGTGGAACCCCACAAGGGAGTGTCCACGGGGCCGACAACTTGCCCCCATGCTGCACATAGAGGGGACGGCCCTTCAAGAAGGACCGGAGCCAACTGCGAACAGTGCCCCCGATACCCACCTCGGAGATCCGATCCAGTAAGATACCATGGTCGACAGTATCGAAGGCCGCTGACAGATCCAGGAGAACCGACAAGGTAGAACAACCCCTGTCACCGCCGCCCCCCCCGGATCAGGTCATCTTACAGAGCGACCAAAGCTGTCTCGGTCCCCCGGCCCGGCCTGAACCCAGACTAGCATGGGTCATGGCGCTGATGTTCCTCCAAAAAAGACTGGATCTGGATCGCGACCACCCTCTCAATGACCTTGCCCATGAAAGGGACATTGGCAATCGGAGGGTAACTAGCCAATTTGTCCGATGCCATGCTAGGTTTTTTAAGAATGGCCTTTACCACGGTCTCCTTCAGGCGCGAGGAAAAGACCCCCTCCCCGAAGGAGGCTGTGGCGATGACAGACGCCCATTCCGGCATGCTCCCTCTGGCAGCTTTTGTAAGCCAGGCAGGGCAAGGATCGAAGGGGGTGGACGCGGGCCGGCAGTGGCAATAGCCCTGGAGGCTTTCAAAGGAGAAACAGGCCCAAACTCAACCAATCGAGGAGAGGGGGGGTGCAGTATCAGGGGATGCGAGGATGGGCTAGTGCAACTGGAGTCGAAACCGGCCCGGATGGCCTCTATTTTTGATCTTTAAAAAGGCTGCAAAAGACTCACTACTGAACTCAGTAGGAGGAGGCCTCGCCAGACTAGGATTGGTGAGGTCCCGAACCTCCCGGAAAAGTTCCGACTGGCGTTTTGCGGTCTCACCAATTCTCAGGGAGTAGTATGATGTTTTAGTCAACAACATCTCAGAGCCAATATTGGGAACCACTGCTCTACACCAGAAGGCCATTCACAACACATGGATATGAGGAAGAGAATCATATCCAATATTGCTCATTTTTCTGAGTTAATTGGGTCTAATGCTACAGACTTTGTATATACAGCCCATGTATATAAAGGTCATACACGTTTATGATCTGTGCAGAAGACCAGTTTATAATGTATCAACCACCAATGGGATCAGACACACACCATGAGGAATGCTTACAGAACAGACAATGTGCCCCCTCCTTTAGGAAAAGCAGTGCCCAACCCAGCACCCTCCAGATATTTTAGACTCAATCTCAAATCAGCTCAAGGGAGTTGTAGTGGAAAACTGATGGGATTCTTCATGAGAAATCTGCAGAACAAGGCAGAGGAACAAGGACAAGAAATAACTCTTTTCATTCCTGTTCTGAAACATAAGGTTACCAGGAAATTCTCCAGAAACTAGCAAGATTTGTAATTGATCCAGGCCAACTCTATATATGCATGGATCTCCTAACATGAGATAGAACATGCACTTCCCACTCAATTTGGAAAGACTTGGAAGCAGAGAGAGACTGAACATAAAGCAATCAAAGTGAACATAGATTCTGAAGGACACCAGCACACAAGCGGGTAGGCTAAAGGCAGGAAAAACTTGGTTGGTGGCAATTTTCAAGGCTTAGATTATTATTTTAAACACACACACACACACATCATTATTCAGTGTTCACTCACACTGCCTTAATAACAAGTTTGGCACTATGCAGTGTCTTTTTTCCAAAGCACCATATGGGGCATCATACATCACTCACTGTCTGAAGACATTGCTAAAATGTTCTTTTCTAATTACATCAACACCATGTTCTTGTCTAGTTACAACATAATGCAAAAAGGCACTCCCAAATAGGGAAAAAATGCTTCAAACATCAATATTTCCTCCCAAGTGACATCCAACCAGTAAAAAATTAAATGTTAAATATGACATTATATAAAAATGAATGATGATGCTGGCTATTATGTGGTTTTGTAAGAATAACTTTGTTGCTTGCTACCCTTCACAGTAGCAAGTACAGAAGTATGTCTTACAACTCAAATATTTGCAAGGAGAAACGCAAATGTAGAGGGCAACCCCATGTTTAAAGTTATCCCCTGAGCTAGCGCTGTTCTTTTTCAGTTCCTAATTATCTGTAAATTTGGTTTCACTTTTTGCTAGTTTTCAAGGGTTGCTTTCCCTGCCTGTCACAGCTGAATGACACAAGCAGAATCCCCACCATTTTCTTAAGTTATCATGTCATAATCATATGTTGGTAGCAACCCAGCAATAAACAAAAGGCTCATCTGGATTGAAATTTCTCCCACCTTGCTCCAAACCATTAAATGGGCATCCAATATAAACAAGATGTGGCAGGAAGCATATGGTTGCTGGGTTGCTAGCAACATATTTATTTATTTACAGTGGTACCGTGTATAAAGGAATTAATTCGTTCCAAATGAAATTATGTTAAGCAAATTTTCCTTTATACAAATTCCCATAGGAATGCATTGAAGATGGAGTAATCCCATTTTTATGTTGTATGGATTTTCCCCA
Source organism: Phrynocephalus versicolor (assembly GCA_023846285.1). Taxonomy (NCBI): domain Eukaryota; kingdom Metazoa; phylum Chordata; class Lepidosauria; order Squamata; family Agamidae; genus Phrynocephalus; species Phrynocephalus versicolor. The sequence goes on from JAHTLZ010000402.1 coordinate 6,064, forward strand.
TAGGCGATTATGTTAAGCAAATTTCTCCTATCTCCGGAATTTTTTATGTTGTACAAATTTTATGTTATACAAGCTGTTTGTTATACAAGGGTCCACTGTATTTATTTATTTATTTATTTATTTATTTATTTATTATTCATATACCGCACCAGTTTCCCAAAGGGAACTCTGGGCAGTTTCACATAAAAAGCACAGGAAATCCACGAGATAATAAAAAGATTAAAAAGACAATAATGATAAAATAAAATATGATTATGACATGATAACTTAAGAAAATGGTGGGGATTCTGTTTGTATCATTCAGGTACTAACCAGGGCCAACCCTGCTTAGCTTCCGAAGTACTTTTTAAAAAAATGTTATATTGGGGACAGAATATGATATAAACAAGCTAAAGTGAAGTGCTCTGGTATCACTAACTACTGATAGTAACTGTGCCTTCAAGTCAGTTCCATCTGATGATGACCCTTTTTCCAGGTTCTCTAGGGATAGAGTACTCAGAAGTGGTTTGCCAGTTCCTTCCTCTTAGGGTCAGGGCAGCTTGCTCAAATTTTTACCCCACCCATCTAGTGCCCCAGACACTAATCTGGGTGATTTACAACAACACGACATGGACATAAAACAAAATTCAGTAATAAACATGAAATTAAAACATCAAATAAATGGAAAACTAATCCTATACTAATTATATATAAAAAGCAGATGGTAGCAGAAGAGAAAAAAATTAAACAGAAAGTAACGGGATATCGATAATTAAAGAAAACAAAATTAATCCAGGTTAAGGGTGTGGAAGTGTGTTTGAACAGCTACATATTCACTTCTTTTCTAAAGCTGAGGTAGGAAGAGCCCTGCCACACCTCTACTGGGAGGGAATATAATAATCTGAAGTTCCTGACACCAGTCTGGATACTGCTTTTTGCATTTGCTGCAGCTTCTGAAGCAACATCAAGGGCAGCCCCATAGAGAGAGAACTGCAAGAGTATAGCCTCCAGATTACCGATGTGTTGTTAGTGATTTCCAATTGAGACAGGGGCAAAAGTGTGCAATCTGCCTAAGTTGGGAAAAGGCAGATCTAGCCATAGCTGAGATCTGATTGTTCAGTGAGAGACCTGGGTCCAGGAGCATGCCCAGATTGTGAACCTGATGCTTCAAGAGGAACATGGCCCCATTGAGACAAGGGGAAGCAGCTTCTTAATCATTCAAGGCTCGCTCCTAACAACATGTCCATCTTGTCAGGATTCAATTTCAGCCTGTTGTCTAGTCTAGTCCATAACCGTGGCCAGCCAGCATCGCAGCGTCTGCACAAGTTCCACTGCTGAGGATGAGGAGAGAACTAGCTGCATGTCATCAGCATATGGATGGCAGCGCACTCCAAATCTCTGGATGACCTTCCCTAGAGGCCCCATAGAGATGCTAAACATTGGTGGGAGGTATTTGACCCTGTGGGACATCACACTGCAGCACCCAGAGGGACAAAATAGCCTGCATTTGGTACTGGTTGTCAAGGAAGTCTTGGAGTCAGCGTAGTGCTGTAGATACCCCACCCGACATCTGGTCTAGGGGGATACTGTGGTCAATGGTACCAAAGACTGCTGCTGAGCGATCAAGGAAAGCCAGTCAGGCTATACATAGGTTGGCTTTTCTCCCAGGAGGCAAATTGGAGAATCAAACCCAAAAGCGCCGCAGCCAGGAACTTTTCCTTAGCAAGCTATCCTGACAGCTCTGGTGTCATTAGACTGGCAAAAATAATGGATTTGGGATTTTAGTCAGCAAGAGCAGAAACAAAAAAAAATACAAAAAAACCAAAATCCCCCTCAGGTTATAAGAAAAGCACTTCATATTTAACGACCAGACTATAATCCTTCCAGACAGGCTTGGTAATCCCACAGCCCTTTTCTCTGAGTAAGAAATAAAATGGGAAGTTGCTATAAGAAGATAATCTGACAGACATTTTGTAGGGCTCAGCCTCATAACAAAACTGCATTGCAGGATTCTCCAGTATGTGAAATGAGAATAAGCAGTATCTGGGCCTGCACAAAGGGCAGTTTTTCTCACTAAACAGTCCTCTAAATCTTAAGGATAGGCTTCATCTACTTGCCGCTTTTTAGAAGTAAGACCTGATGCTTGCTGTTGTTCAGTCGTTCAGTCGTGTCCGACTCTTCGTGACCCCACGGACCAGAGCACGCCAGACATTAAAAAACAAAACTCTTTTCAGTGAGGAATCTGGTAGTAAAAGAGATTGCCCAATGATGTGGCTGTTTTCAAAGAGAACTATAATAATATATACTGTAATCCTCTTTTAGGGGGAAAAGACTATTTCCTCTGTGTGAGGAGTAAGGGAATGGTTGGAGGCACTGATTCCCAAGGGGGTGGCCCTAAAGCTATATGAAGTGTTGGCTGAGGACCGGGCAACATAGTGCAAGCATGGCGTATTTGTTTCTAAAAGGGAAAATAGGAGTACAATAAAGATAAACCAATCCTTAGAGAAATGAATATCATCACTTTAATCCAAGCTCTTCAGAATACTAAAACACAGACATTATGGTCTATGAAGAAATAATTTAACAGCAGGAATGGGAGATGGCATGTAATTACCCTTTCTTTCTGCCCCCCCCACCCCTTTCTAGCATCAGTTGCTATGTTATTTCTGCAGTCATTCTGTAATTAAAGTCACAGTTCAGAAGAGGAATGTTGAGAGTTAAGGCTGTGGTTACATAGGATGGAAGAACTTGGAAAAACAACTAGAAGATAAGCCAGCTGTATGGGAGCATTCTCAGTAGAATTAGACGTGAGATCAAATTCAGAATGGAGAAGACACATATTATATTTGGAGCTTGAAACAAGTGCTTTGAGGGTGTGTGTTTGACATGTATACCACCCACCTGGCTGCCAAGGCCACTCTTGGATGGTTCACAACAGAACAAAAGTAGACAACAAAAAATAAAAGTAAAATAACATCAATATAAGAGAATAAACATAAAACATTATACACTAGAAACATAACTAAGACTGATTGATTATATGCACCTTTCTCTTCTTTCTTTTATCAGCCTCAGATGATATATCAGGGGAAATGAAATATGAGTTAAAAATTAGGTTTCTGATCCAGACTGAGCTCCTATCTTTCTAGGAGCAGCTTTGAGACCAGGATGGGGAATTTTTTCACTGTCGCTCCATTAGGAAGTGGGCAGAGAGGGAAAAAAGCAGATCATCTGCCAACATCCAATTGCTTGCAGTGAGGTTCTGAAGCCATAGTGAAGGCTACATATGCTACTAGGGTCATACGCTGCTTGCTTCTAGTCCAACAAATACACTAACAAAACATTTCCAGCAAACCTGGTAATAGCTATGGCTCATGATCATTTTTAGCACATACAACTCAGTGATTCTTTTCCAGGCCCAGGGGGCTATTTCATGACCAGGGCCAAGAAGAATAAATGGGGAGGGTACTCCTACTAGGGGCTCAAAGGAGAGTTGGTGAGATGCTCTTCCAAAGTATTATAGATGCTTACATTTCTCAGTGCTTCTCCCTGTGTCCTCAAATGAGTCTATCCATATTCAAATAATAAATGTTCAACTTTTCCAGTATGAATTGATCTAAGGTTACAGATAAAGCACCAGTCACGGTTCTTCTGGGCACAGTTTGAAATGGCAGTTTTTGGGCTACAGTTCCAAACCTGCTGTTGACAAGATGGCCAGAGGTCAGATTAGATAGAGGATACCAAGATCTATAGGCCCAAAACATGAATTTTCTGAGCTATTTTTTTGCAAGTAACACAAAAATGGAAGCACAAATACATAATCCTAACCAATAATAATAATAATAATAATAATAATAATAATAATAATAATAATAATAATAATAATAATAATAATAATAATAATAATAAGGCAAAGATAATATTTTTCATAGTCTTCTTTGATTTCAAGGTGGGTTTTGACCAGTAGAACCATTCATATGAGAATCAAGCGACTTGGAAGAACTGTACACGCACTATTATCAATAAGCTGACATTACACCGTCAGGATTCATCTCTCTCATTAGCTCACATCTCTTCTTCAAAACTGAAGGCCCAAAGATATACAGTGATTTAAAAGAATTCTGCCATCCCATTGATGGCTAAAACTAAGGCATGTTTCCATAGATTCACATACACTTCATTTCTATGAATTGACTTCTAATGTTTAATCTTTCATTGAATGATACAGTTCAAAGAAGAAACCATTTTAATTGTTCAGGAAGAATCACACACATTTTATTGACTTTACTGAATGAACAATACAAAATCCTGGTATATGGCGCCACCTAATGAATAAAATCTAAGTCTATGGTCTCTGTAAGAAAGAGAAATGTAGGCTTTCAATTTTGGAAACCAAGAAGGAGGATTTACATTTAACTCCCATCATATAAAAAAAGTCTATGTGATTAAGATAGCATCATACCAAAGCACAGCTGCTGGCTCCACCAAACTAGCTGCAGTTCAGTTAAAATCATGCTGCCCTTTGAGGCTTTTGAAACTTGCTTTGGAGAAAAACCCTTGGCACACACAGGCCTTCCTTCTTGTTCACAGTTTCTCGCAGCACATATTCATTGACCACTTGCTCATATCCTACAGATAGGAAAAGTTCTGCCAAGAAGTCTGATGGGAAGACAAAAAGAGTACTGAATTTAGATTGATGCGCAAACATAAGATGACAGAATTCCTAAATAGGTAGGCTGCTGTTCTCAGATGAAACCTGTCAAAGCTCTGAATGCTAATGCCAGAGAAAGATGTTTCTGGAAAATCTAAACAGTTTTCCAGTTGGCATCCTGTAAATATTAAAAAAAACCAGCAACTCCTAAAGGATTTGAACATTCATTGTAAAAATTATTTCTG
>JAHTLZ010000403.1:0-17588 GCA_023846285.1 Phrynocephalus versicolor
CATTGCCCAGAATAATGGTTCTTCAGTTGCCGCATAAGTCAATCAAATACTTATCATATCATTGAAGTTCCGGTTCCGGTTGAGTGCAGTCGACAGCCAGCGGTACGTCCTCTCTGATCCCAGTTTATCTTATTTACTTATTCTTCCAATCTTCCTCTACAATCTTAGTATTTGAAACTTCTGAAACTAATTGACTCCTGTTTACTGGTTTACGGGTGTTAGTTGCCGAGCTGTGGCTGCTTCAGAGGGCTGCAGCCAACTTTAAAGATTCGGCTACCTTCTGGAAGCTAGTGGCAGGGGGAATAAGGGAATCCTCCCTTTGGGCACTTTTACATGACCCCTAAAATCCGAGGCAAAGGGCTCCCAGATGCGGAGCTTAAAATTGTTTTCCCACCAGCTCCGGACTTAAAAAAAAAAAAGTACGACCACACCCACCTAAGCGTGTCCCAGCACATTTTCCAAGTACCTGGTCTTCGAAGGTGAAAATTTTCTGATGCAGATTGCAAAGCATTGGGTGCCGGGCTGTCCTCGCCTTCTGTTTGTTTGTTTGTTTGTTTTTTGCCCCCCGCCCCTTTAAGAGACTGGAATGCTTCCCGGGGCAGCTCCCTAGGCAGAGCAGAGGTGAGACTGCATTTTTTCCCCTCCCTTTTTTTCTCCCTTCCCTCACGCAGACAGGAGCAAGGGAGTGCGGAGGGGTGGGAACACAGCAAGAGGAGCAAACCCCCAAGATCTCTGGTCCGAATTTAACTTGCCAGTGGATCTTAGGGGTCGTGTAAAAGCACCCTTAGACACATATCCCATATTTTACCAAGTGCTTGGGAGGAACACTTTCAGAATATTTGTTCCATGCACCCTGACTGTGTTCAAAGTTCATTGATAGTAAGGGGAAAGCTTCCTGATTTCCCCCAGTTTCCCCTGCAGATATTTCCATCTTGATTTGTAAATTGAAAGCAGGTAAAGCTCCAGGAATGGATTATATTACTACAGATGTTTTAAAGTCCAATTCCGACTGGTGGGCTCCAGTACTGGATTCCCTGGTCTGCTGGATTAATCAAACAGGATGTATTCCAGAGGATTGGGGCCTTGCCATCATTGTCCCAATCTTTAAAAAGGGAAATAGAGGAGATTCAGCCAACTATCGACCAATACGTTTACTTAGCTCAGTCAGTAAGGTGTATGCTAGTCACCTTTTGAGTAAACTAACTGACTGGTCACAAGCAGAGAACCTCTTGGCAGAGGAGGAGGCCGGCTTTAGGTCTGGAAGGTCCACACTAGATCAGGGATTTATTTTGCATCATCTTGCTCAAAAATACTCGTCCCCTAAGGGAGGTGCCTTGTGTGCTGCTTTCATTGACTTTAAGTCAGCCTTTGATCTTATTTCAAGATGCAAACTATGGGCCAAGTTTGAGGAAACCAACATAGACGGGAAGTTCCTTCTTCTAATTCAGTGTCTTTATGAAAATACCAGCTTGCAAGTTCTTTGCAACTCAACAGGAGCTTTATCCAATCCAATCCCAGTGTTCAATGGGGTTAAACAGGGTTGTATTCTAGCTTGCACTTTGTTCAAATTCTATATTAATGGCATTGTGGATAAATTATCAAAATCTGACTTTCATCCCCCTAAACTGTTCTCACGCCCTATCTCCATGTTACTTTACGCCGACGATGCAGTATTACTATCTTTAACTTCTATTGGCCTTAGAAGATTTTTGAAAGCCTTCTCCTCATACTGCAATCAGGAACGACTGGTTATTAATTATGCCAAGGCCAAAGTACTTGTTACCAGCAGAAGAAGGGCTAAACACAAATACGTAATAAATAATCACCCTATAGAACAGGTGGTGTGCTATAAATATCTGGGTATAGTGTTTAGTTCCACAGGCTCCTGGACCTCCCAAATAAAATACTCTCTATCGAATGCTCAGAAAAGTACCGATGCTTTAAAAAGATTATTTTTTTCGAATGGTGGACAACATGTTCCCTCAGCAGTACAAGTCTTCAAGGGCAAGGTGATCCCACAATTGCTGTATGGCTCTCCAATATTTGCATGTGCAAATCTACATTCCTTTGAGTCTGTCCAGACCAATTTTTTGAGATCCTGGGTGTGCCTCCTTGCACTCCTAATGCAGCCCTATATCTGGAGACTGGATTGGTTTCCATTAGAGCACAGGTAAAAGCCCTCATGATTAATTATTGGCTCAAACTTATGCTTCTTCTTGTTGGTCTGGCTCCCCTGCCCCTCCTAGACACCTTCCAGTCAGTTTGGAAATATTTCGTAGTCAAAGAAACACAACGGATAGGTCTCTCTATTAATACCCTTATAGCGATGGGCTACATCAATGCCAAAGCGACCGTCAAACGTAGCATCAGGGATATAGATTTCCAGGAACACTTGAGCCAAATGGGCACCAACAGCATAGTCGCATACAACACATTTAAGATGTCTTTTTACCTCTCTAGCTCCATGTCTACAAAAATAATCTGGGCCTTTTCCTTAGCCAGACTGAATTTGCTCCCTTCCAAACTTTTGGATGGGAAATTTCAAAACATCCCTTACTCAGAGAGGCTATGTCCTTGCAATAATAGCCAAATTGAGTCTGTGACCCATGTTCTTTTATGCTGCTCCTTTTATCAAGAACTACGTAAGGAACTTATACATCCTGTTACTTGCAAACATCCTAGGAGACCTACCAACTGCTTTGCTAAGCTACTCCTTTCAGACAGGTCTGCTTAGATCACAAATTGTGTTGCCAGGTTTTGCTACGCTGCTATGATCAAACGCAGATGTATAAATGATAGAGGTTTGAGCTCTCCTAAATATATATAGTGTTTTACCCATAAATGGTCTTTTTTACAAGTTCTGTATTTTCCAGTAATATATTTTATACTGTTTTATCATATTATATTTTTATTGTATTACAATTTTTGTATTATGTGTGATTTGGTTAACAACCATAAATAAACGTTCCTTTCATATCATTATCCCCAACATTTTCTTTTTTTTATTTGAAATGCCTGTTAACAACTTTTGTGTTTTCCTGATAATCCTGATGAATGTAACACAAATATTTAAGAATCCAACTTGCAAAGATGGAAAAGGCTAAAGGGCAGCAGAACCTGGTGTGTTCTATTTCCACATAGAATCTGGAAACTCTTGACTACTTAACACTTTTGTGGAGAAATGTTCCACAAAAAAATGTGTACTCTCTCTCTCTCTTTGCTATCCTTGTATCCTTGCTATCAATTTCATTCTGGATTGCATAACCTTCATTTCTGATTGACATCTGATACAGGGTAACTGTCTTGAATCCAATGTACTTCAAATGTATAGGGCTGCAGCTCAGTTCACCCCAGCAGACACACAGCTACTGGGGGAAACAGAGTACGTTAAGGGAAAATGAACAAAATATGATCAAAAGTCAAAGTTGAGAGCAGCTTTGTTCATGGTAATACAGAGGAAATCAAAAACTTTTCTACCTAGCGTGGACTAAAAGGTATGTGCATTTCTACCAGAAGCACCTCAGAGATAATGTTCATTGCATATATGAGTCAGTCTGGTTGTGGAGAAAGCAATCTTAAAATTTTCATTAATAGGGAAATTTATTTTGTTTTTTTTATCTTTTTTTTTTAAATATAAATTTTATTATTTCACAAGACAAGTTAAGACAACAGTACAATAGCGTCTCATTATTTATACATTCTATAGGACCAATATCCTTTTCAGAATCCACCCACTAATTCATCTTCCAACACAGTTAATTGTGACACACACACAAGTAAATTGATTCTTTTAAAATTTTACATTCCAGCAGTCAAAATTATTCCCCATAACAGATTCTTCATTTTTTGTGTTAATTCCATACGTTAATAAGGGCTTCCAGGTTTTCATAAATGTATCATGTTTTATTTCCCCTCTATATATTTTAATTTGATAGGTCAACTTTTCCATAAGAGCCATTTGCCAGATTCTGTTCAGAAATTTTTGTAGTGAAAGATCTTGAGCATTTCTCCAATTTTTTGCAATTTCAGCTCTTGCTACACCAATCAGATTTGCTATTAAGTCTTTATATGATAATTTTTCATTTCCATCCTTAAATATTGAAAATAATAGTAAAGCTTCATTTATAATTATTCTTTGTTTTAACAGGGTTTCTATCCATTTAATTATTTCCTGCCAATACGCTCCTACTTTGGGGCAAGAGATCCACATATGTTCTAGGGTGCCTTTACTTCCACAATTCCTCCAACAATTATCTGGAATTTCTTGATTGATTTTATGTAACTTTGTGGGACACCAGTACCATCTGTGAGCTACTTTTAACACCAGTTCTTTCGCTTTAGTTGATATTGATTTGTAAGGATATGTGTTCCATATTCCCATCCATTCTTTATCAGATATACTAATATTTAAATTTGTTTCCCAGGCTACTTTGGATCCCATGCCCCTAGCAAATGCTTTTTCAATCAACTGTTTATATATGATTGAAGTTATACCCTTTCTTTTATTTCGATCCTTTTCTATACAGTATTGTTCGAATACTGTAAGTGTTCTCATGGGTCCGTATCTTTGATATAATTGGTTTGCCAAATTTCTTACTTGTATCAATTGTAGCCAATTTGCTTTTATTTCCTTTGTTTTATCTTCCAACTGTCTAATTGTTATTGGTTTCCCAGCCTCAAATAAATCTCTTATTCTATAAATTCCAATTTGTTTCCAATTTTTAAATTGTGCATATTTCTCTCTTGATTTAAATTTAGGATAATCCAGCATAGGGCACAAAGGAGAAATAGGTGGAGCAAAAATGTTCATATACTTGCGCCAAATTTTCAGTGTCTCACAAGTATAAGGATTTCGTATTTGCTCCTTTTTTCTAATTGGTTCCCTTGTAAAAATATAGGTATTAACTAATCCAGTTTCCTCACCTTTTTCCATTTCGACCCAATCTGGGATTTCTTCTATCTGAATAAACTTTATAGCTTGAGTGATTTGAAAAGCTTCATAATATTTTATTAATTGTGGTATTCCCAGCCCCCCTTTTTTGCTTTGACCATATTTAACACTGCTTATGAACCTTATTTTCTTCCCCTTTCCTCCAATAAACTTCTCCATATTTTTTTGCCATAGTTTAATTTTTTTAATTTCAGGTTGTAATGGTATATTTTGAAATAAAAATAAAAATTTTGGTAATATATATGCTTTAACTAATGCTATTCTTCCCAGCATTGACATATTCAGTTTCGTCCATTTTCTAATTTTTTCTTTAACTGAATTAAATACTATTTTATAATTTCTATATATTAATTGGTTTTTACTTTTTGTTATCCATATTCCCAAATATTTGAAAGTTGAGTAGCATAAGTCCAGATTTGACTTTTTTTTAATTTCCTTTTGCTCTGCTGTAGAAATATTTATACATAACAATTTAGATTTTTGATAGTTAATTTTTAGGCCCGTATAATAACAATGTTCTTGTAGTATATGTTTTAATGTTTCTATGCTTTTTAATGGATCCTCCAAAAACAGGAGCATGTCATCTGCGTAAAGGTTTATTTTATGGTTTTTATTTTTAATCACCAATCCTTTAATATTTCCATTTTCTCTTATTTGTGAAGCAAGTGGCTCGATTGCTATTGCAAATATAATTGGGGATAAAGGGTCCCCTTGTCTCGTTCCCCTACAAAGAGTGAATTTATCAGATTCTATTCCATTGATAAGGACCTTAGCCTCCGCTCCTATATATAAATTTTTCAAAAGATTAATGAATTTTCCACCCATATTCATTTTTTCTAATAGACTAAACATATACCGCCATTCTACACGATCAAAAGCCTTGAGGGCATCTAACGAGAGGACTGCTAATTTCTGTTTTTCTTTATTTGCTATATTTATGACATTCAGAACTCTACGAATAGCATCCTGCATGTGCCTTCCTGGCATAAATCCATATTGATCTTTGTGAATGTACTCAGTAATAAAACTATTTATTCTCTGTGCCAATATTGAAGAAAAAATCTTTTGGTCTTGATTTTGTAATGTTATTGGTCTATATGATGAGGGGAGGGTTGGGTCCTTATCTGGTTTTAATATAGTTATTATTCTAGCTGTTCTCCATGATTTTGGAATGTCTTCACCTTCCATTATTGAATTAAACAATTTTAACAGATGCCCTATAATATCCTCTTCCCAAATTTTATAAAATTCTGGTATAAACCCATCGCAACCTGGCGATTTCCCTTTTTTAATTTTTTTAATAACTGATTTTATTTCCATTACTGATATTGGGGAGTTAAGTTGCTCTTTATGGTTCTCTGTAATTTGACTAACTGGTAATGTATTTACAAATTCCTTAATGTTTGTATCTGGTGTTAATTCTGTCTTATATAAATTTCTATAATACTCCATAAATGTTGTTACTATTTGCTGCTGTGAGGTTACTATTTTTTCATCTTCAGTTTTCACTGAAACAACTGTCCTTTTTATTGCTTTCTTTTTTACTGCATAAGATAATAATTTAGAATTCTTATTCCCATGTTCATAATAATTTCTCTTTAAATAGTTCATTGCCATCTGAATCTTACTTGTGTCTAGTGCATCTAATTCTGTTCTGGCTCTTGCTAGTTCAATATATACCTTTTTTGATCCAGATTTTTTATGCTGGTCAGTGAGATTTTTTATCTTATTTTCTAATTGTTCTTGCAATCTATTTCGTTCTTTTTTTAATCTGGAGCTTTCCATAATAAATTTTCCCCTTAAATATGCTTTTAGGGTGTCCCACAGTAATGCAGGTTTCATTCCTTCTTTATCATTTATTTCATAAAAAATCTTTATATCTTCCTTTATTTTTTTAATGATTTCTGTATTTAAACATATATTGGAACTTAATCTCCAGATTCTAGGCTTATTTCTTACTTCCTTGTTAGACCATGTGACTTTTATTGCTGCATGGTCGGAAGTTATGAAAGGAGCAAAATATATACTCTCTAGATGGGGTATCAAATTTTCTGAGATAAAAATATGATCTATCCTTGAGTAAGTGGCATATTTTTTTGAAAAAAATGTGTAATCTTTCATTTTGGGGTTTAAAAGTCTCCAACCATCTATTAAACCAGCTTTCTTAATTAATTTTTCAATTTTGCTTCCATCACTTGAAACTTTCCTTTTTTTGGATGTTGTGTCCAACTTTTGGTTAAAAATACAATTTGTGTCCCCACCCAAAATAATATCACCCCAAGCAAATTTTTTTGCCACTCTCAACAATTTTTGCATAAAAGCTGCTTGTCCTGTATTAGGAGCATAATAAGAACCCAATGTTAGCAGTTTATTTTCAAACTTTCCTTTTACTAGAATATATCTTCCTTCAGGATCCCTTATTTGGTCCATCACTTCAAGTTTTGAATTTTTTTTGAGGATTATTGCCACTCCTCTTGATTTGTTTGTCCAATTTGCAAAATATTGGTCTCCTAGCATTGGGTGCTTTATAATATTTTTTGCTTGCCTCTTTTGATGCGTTTCCTGTAAAAACAGAACATCTGCCCCCAGCTTTTGAATCGTTTTCATAACCCGATACCTTTTAACTGGTGATCCTAGTCCATTTGTGTTGTACGATACAATACTGAGATTATCTAACATTACATACTTGGATTATATAAATTGCAATAATAATCAGATTTGTCCTTTGAGATATTTTACAATTTGCCTTGTAATTACACTCGTCTTTACCTAAATTGAATTGTCTTGCTGTATTCTCCCTTATTCCCTCCCTCTCCCCCTTCCCTTGCTTCCCCCCTCCCTCCCCTCCCCTCCCCTCCCCAATAAAGGCTATGAGATGGAACCTCCAGCTCATAATAGTCTGAGCTGAGCCTAATGGGGTATGTGGAGCCAGGAGTTAAAACAGACTCCTGAGTTGAGATAACCCCGCCTTACAGCCCACTCTTGCCCTTAATTATAACAATATATAAAACACAACATTCTCTTAACTCATAAATGTACTGTTCATATGTCTATTTTCTACATTATTCACTTTACTTATTTTAATTAACTCCTTACACACATAAACACTATTTTTTAATCATATTTACGCGTGAACTATTAACTATTAACTACTGTTACATATATTTTCTATTCATTACTAATAGACCTGCTCACATAGTTTCTGGGAGTTTGTTTAACAAACTGCAGCTGTTGCTTTCGGCAGTTATCATCCCTTGCAGATAACGGCTGTTACGCTGTCCTTGAAAAGTTCAGTAGCTAGAGCTTCAAGTTCTTTTTTTTTTCCCGTCTGCTTTCCTCCAGCGAAGCTGCATTCTCTCTAGCTGATCTGACTTCATCTCTGTCAAATGACTCTCAGGAAGAGGAATTTTCTTTTGCTCAAAAAAGTCCACCAGTTGAGTCGTTGAAACTATAGTCTTTGATGTGTTTCCGTACCAGATAATCAGTTTGAAGGGGAAACCCCACATGTATTTCACTTTCTTCTCCTGCAAAATTCTTGTATATGACCGCCATTGTTTACGTTTTTCCACTGTCTCTGGTGCGAGATCATGATACAGTTCTACTTTCTGACCTTCAAATGTTAGTTCTTTGATGTTATTCAAAGCACGAAACACCTCTTCTTTCACAGCATATGAGGCAAATCTCACAATTATATCCCTTATCCTTGATTGTTGTTTAGGTCCAACACGATGTACTCGGTCCACATCTCTATTTTTTATCTCCATATCAGGACAGAGTTCTTGGAACCAGTTCAAGACTATTTGTTTCAGATCACTGTCTCTCTCATTTTCCTTAAAAAATCTCAAACGAAAGTTCTGACGTCTTTGTCTATTTTCCTGATCCACAACTCTGTCCCTTAAGTGCTTCAGCTCCTTTTCCAGCTCATCATTTCTAGACTGCAACCCCTGCGCCATTTCAAAAGCAGAATCAGCCGTCAGCTCTACTTTTTTAATGCTCTCTTTGACCTCCAAAAGGGTTTGTGATAAGGGCGCAATAAGACTTTTCATATCGTCCTGTAAGTCTTTTCTTAATTGTTTAATAAGCAGTCTCATCTCATCGCTAGGTGAGTCAGCTTTTTTCCGCCCTCTCCCTTTTTTGTTCTTACCCGGCATGTCTGCTTCGCTCTCGGACTCCTCTGATGTCCCGGTCAGATCTCTTTGATCCTCCTCATCAGAGGTGAGTTTTGGCTGTTTTCCTTTTGATGTTTTCCTTGGCTTTCCCATAACTATGCAGTTCAAAGCGATTCTGTTATCTTATTTACGAATATTCACGCTTATTTAGACCAATTTATTTGGGCATAGAGCGGAGCTAATCTTCTATGCTGCCATTTTCCACAACAGCAAAACCACGCCCCCCACTTCTGGTTTACTGGAAGTCACTTCCCGTTCGCACGGAGGCCCTTTTGGGGTCTCCATAAGGCCCGGGAAAGCCCTCGCAGACCCGCTCGGGGCAATGCCAGTCCTGGGGTAAGTATGGGAGGCCTGAAATTGGACATTTCCCCCCTTACCCCAGGGGGCCTTTTTTCATACACTGCGGTCCCACAATATAGCAGGACCGCAGTATATGAACCGCAAAAGGGCGGGAGACCACTGTATGCTGTTTCTGCTTTGCAGAAAGTCTGTTATCTGCCTCGGTCTGTGCTGTATAAGTAAACAGCTTCTCATGCCTTTGGTTGGAATCCCTGGGTGTACTTCAGCTGCATTCTTCGTTGCCAGCTCTGTGACATTTTTCGGTGACATTTACGTAATGCCACCCGGACTACAAGCTCGAATGCCAAGGAGCTTGCGCTAGGCTCAGGGCTGCCAGGAGAACGAGCCAAGGGCAGTTTGCTGGCGGCTTTCTCTCCACAAAAAGCCCACACACTTTGCTTGGGTTGCTCTCAGACCAACCTCGTGTGATCAGAGGCGATGATTCATTCCGCTCTGTGGCCTGCAGCCAACAAGAGTTGGTAAAAGAGGACCATTTGAAAAAGAAAGGAAATGTCCCTTTCCTTCTCATTCTCAATCTGAAGGCACAGGGCTTAAGGATGCATGAGGATTTCATAGCTTTTGATTAGAATTTACCCAAATGCTCACACCTTTTCATTTTAAAGGCACCTTCAAATGTCGGAGAAGCTGAGAAAGAAGCTTTGTCCCTCAAAAGCTCAGCTTTGTTTGATGTTAAGGCCATGCTTCCCAAGTGTTCTCGGACTAAAAACCCCAGAGGCCTTCACCACTAGCTCTGCTGGCCGGGATTTCTGGGAGTTGTAGTCCAAGAACTTCTGGGGACCCCACAGGTTGGGAGCCACTGCATTCATGGTTGAAATGAAACAGGGAAAAGAAATGAGAAACGAAAAGCCATTTTGGTGTTTTTGTGCCCATCTCTCGTTCTAAATATTCCTTGGCTGGAGGAGTCTTACCTTTCTTGATTTTTCTCCCTCTTCAGAAAGCTTACCAAGGTTCTGAACCACTATGTTGGAAATGCAGACGACTCCAGCAAGACGGAATTGCTCTTTGCTGCCCTGAAGGCCCTCAAGTACCTGTTCCGGTTCATTGTTCAGTCAAGGGTCCTATACCTGGGGTAAGCACAGAAGGGAGAATTGGGTGCCCTTCTTCAGCCATGAAGTAGCCATTGTTTATTCACATTCTATAATCTTGCCCTTCCAAAATCTTGCTTGAAAAGATACAGCGTTGGGGGAATAGAAAAAAGTAGGTTTTGGTCAAACGTTAAGAAGAACAGAACATAAGATGAACTTAATGGGTTCCTTTGGGGATAAAGGTAGCATAGAAATAAAGTTCTTCTTCTTCTTCTTCTTCTTCATCATCATCATCATCATCATTAATGTGCACAACGACATTAAGTTCATGTCTGTGCTGATCTGATGATCGTTGACATAGCTGAGCAGCAGAAGATATGTGTATTTGTCTTATATTGAATTACATTAGGTAAATGTACATATAATTTGGTGAATATCAGATTGTGTTGGAGGTTAATGAATGGAATGAAGGTCTCACAGACTTCCATTCAGCTCTGAAGGTGACCTGCTTCTACTGTTTATAAAATATGTGGCCCGCAGACATTTCCTATGAGTTATTCTTTCCCTTAGGTTTTATGGGAAAAGTGAAGATGGAGATGAGTTTAACAATGCCATCCGCAAGCTGTTCCTCTCTTTTAACATCCTCATGGACCGGCCTCTGGAAGAGGCAGTGAAGATCAAGGCAAGTACGGTCTCCTCTTCCAATCAGAAAGTATTGCGGATTCCGTCAGTAAATTTATGTTGTTTATTTTCTGCTTTGAGATAACCTTCTTAGCCTCCCCCAAAATGAGAACCATTTGGCTTCAAGGCCCATAGACTGTACTTCTACACTACCCTGTTTCCCCTAAAATAAGACATCCCCTGAAAATAAGAACTACTTACAGTTTTGCCCCTCACTGAAATATAAGGCATCCGCCTGGAAATAAGGCCTCCCCGATAATAAGATAATAAATTTGTACCATATTTTTCTTCATGGAAAAATAAGACATCCCCTGAAAATAAGACCTAGCGCATGTTTGGGAGCAAAAAATAATATAAGACACTGTCTTATTTTCAGGGAAACACAGTACTTACAGCCCACGTGGAAAACTGACACACACTTTATTCATTTTGTATCATTCGTATGTAACATTCTTTTGGGGGGAAGCCCAGAAGCAAGGGGAGTGTTTGTCCCTGTGGGTTACGACGAAATAGGCAATGCTCCTTCCGTGGCTAGCCCAGGAACCACGTGAGCTATTGAAAGAGGGATGGAGTGGTCCACCCTTCCTCCATCAGCCCTCTCACAACCTGCTTCATCTCCTGTGGCAACCCTCAGATATGTGAAAAAGAAACCTTAATGATTTGGGATGTTGATATCTGACCTTGAATTCCCAAAGGAAATACTGGACAAAAGAAAAAGTATGATCCTGGTTTAGGTCTGCTCAATGCAGACGTGAGACGTTTTCTTCAAAGTTTTTGGAAGTTTGGGTGTGTGGGTCTCTCTCTAGTGTTGGCCAATGATGGGGTCAAGAAGGTGGCATCTTTTCAGTGGTTCAAAGTTTGATCTAGACACAAAAGAAGCACATTTCATTGTAACCATGCTTCACACCACAATGAAAGTTCTCTCTCTCTCTCCTCTCTCTCTCTCTCTCTCTCTCTCTCTCTCTCTCTGTGTGTGTGTGTGTGTGTGTTTAACTACAACATCCATAGTCTCCTTCCAGTCTGCATGGCCACTGAAAATGACACTCCATAAAAATCAGTTTTTCAAAGCTATTACAGGTTGACTTCTTTGCTTTGATTTTTAAACATGTTGTCCATACTATGTGTCATTGGGCGCTTTTACACGACCTCTAACATCCGGTGGCAACTTAAATTCGGACCAGAGATCATGGGGGTTTGTCCCTCTTTCTGTGTCCCCCATTGTTCCTGTCTGCGTGAGGGGAGGGAGAAAAAAAGGGAGAAAAAAATGCAGGCTCACCTCCGTCTGCTAGTCGAAGCAGCCCCGAGCAGCCCCGTCATCGTGATTCCTGTCTCTTAAAGGTGTGGCGGGGACAAAAAAAACAAACAGAAGGTGAGGGAGCCCGGCATTCACAGCTTTACAATCCGCATCAGAAGATTTTTTACCTCCTGGGGGCCAGGTACTTGAAAAGTGCGCTGGGATGCGCTTAGGTGGGCATGGTCATACTTAATTTTTTTTTAAAGTCCGGGGCTGGTGGGAAAACATTTTTAAGCTCCAGATCTGGGAGCCCTTTGCCTCAGATTTTAGGGGTCATGTAAAAGCGCCCTTTGACAAACATGTCTAATACCAATCGAGGGTTTGTATGATCCTTTCTCCCCAGAGTGGAGCAGTTGTTCATAATAATATTCTTCTTCCTCTTCCTCTCCTCCTCCTCCTCCTCCTCATCATACCTTCCAGGGTGCTGCCTTGAAGTATTTACCCAGCATCATCAATGACGTCAAACTGGTGTTTGATCCTGTTGAACTCAGGTAGCTATGATAATGCTTTTTCCCGCCCTTTTGCCTAACAAGGAAACAACAGGGATTTTTTTAATGGAACAGGCTCTAGGCCAGTGGTGGCGAACCTTTTAGAGACTGAGTGCCCAAAGTGCAATTCAAAACCCACTATTTTTTCACAAAATGCCAATAGAGCCATTGAACCTGAAGACAGGTGGTTGTGAAGGGGGCCATGTCGGGTGCCCGCAGAAAGGGCTCTGAGTGCCACTTTTATCACCCGTGCCATGGGTTTGCCAACACTGCTCTAAGCTAAACAATTTGGAACTTCTATTGTGGAAAAAGCAGAGTGATGGCCAGGCGAAAGCGCGGTGGACAACTGTATACAACAATATAAAAAGCACAGCATATAGAAAAGACAACAGAATGTGCAGAAAATCTGCCTCTCACCTTGTGTGTGTTGCGTCGTTACAGTCGTGACCAACTCTTCGTGATCCCATGTCCATGCAGTTTTCTTGGCAGGAATACTGGAGTGGCTTGCCAGTTCCTACTCCAGGCGCCTACAGCACCTGGTATTCCCTGGTGGTCTCCCATCCAAGTACTAATCAGGGCCGACCCTGCTTAGCTTCCCAAATCAGGCGAGATCGGATGTGCTCAGGGCATCTAGGCACTGCAGTCCCAATTTACACTGGTTTGCATGAGACCTTTATACACAAAGCAATATGGTGGAAGTAAGCCAATCTCACACTACATGAGATGGGGTGATTTAGCTATACCACCTGTGCCTAATCATCCTGACTAGAGATGGGCACAACTCAAAAAAATAGTGTTTCGTTTGTCGTTTGGTCTTTTAGGGGTCCGTTTCGGTTCGTTTCCGTTTTGTGAGTTTTTTTGCAAAAAAAATTCGTTTTCGTTTCGTTACGTAACGAAATGAAAAAATGAAAACAAAAACAAAAAATTGCTGTTTCGTGACCATTTAGCACAATTCAATGTATTTGCCCTAATGAAAACGAAGCGGTCGACAAAATTTTTCGTGTTTCGGGTCGTTTCGTTTTATTTTGGAGTCAAAATTCATTTTTCATTTCGTTACGTAACGAAACGAAAAAACGAAAATGAAAACAAAAATCTCTCGTTTGGTGCCCATCTCTAATCCTGACCTTCCAGTACTGATGATTCTTTATACCTGTGACCTAAACCTAATAGACATTCTTGTCCAGGTCATGACATAGCATCTTACACAGGATCCATTTTGTAATCTGTTAAATGTATATTACAGATATTTGGTCAAAACTGCAATCCTTGACAGATTCGTGTTCATTTGTTTGTTAATTATTGTCTTTCCCCCCACCCCCACCCCCACCCGTGTGGCAGTAGCTTTCTATAATTTTATCCTATCATGTTACCCAAGATGCTTTTTTCTCTCTTGGTTCTGGGGCTCTCTGTAAACTTAGATCTTACATTGCTGCAGTGTTTTATCAGCAATTTGGTCAGGCATGGACATCATTACCGAGCGTAGATCTTGCTTCTTTTCCTATGAAGAATTTTGTTTTAAAATGCGTTCACATTCATGTATGTCCTGATTGGTTCTTGGGTTGATTGGCTGTTGGTTAGGAATCTCCAGTGGAAAAGAGTTTGATGGGCACTATTGAAATCTCTCTTGTAAAATCTATAGTTTGAAGCCCAGTTAAAAGCATTAGTTAGTAGCAGTAAAACATGCTTCTCTTCCCCGCTTGCTCTGCCTCCAGTGTTCTCTTCAGCAAATTCATCCAAAGCATTCCTGATAACCAACTTGTCCGTCAGAAGCTCAACTGCATGACAAAGATTGTCGACAGTGATCTTTTCCGTCAAGCTGGTGAGTCTCTACCCACCCACCTCCGTTTCCCCCGTTTTCACTTTTAAATTCTTCCAGCTAATATCTTGAAGGATGAGCTGAAAGTTGGCATCAGAGCAAAGCTCAGTGAAGTTTCTCCTTTGGCCTACACCTCCCAGAATCCCCCATTTAAGTAGGAGATCTGGAGTTAACTTGTGTGTGTGTGTTGCATCGTTACAGTTGTGACCGACTCTTCATAACCCCATGTCCATGGAGTTTTCTTGGCAGGAGTACTGGAGTGGCTTGCCAGTTCCTACTCCAGGCGCCAACAGCACCTGGTATTCCCTGGTGGTCTCCCATCCAAGTATTAACCAGGGCCGACCCTGCTTAGCTTCCGAAATCAGGCAAGAACGGACATGCCTAGGGTATCTTATGTACAAGAAATTTTTAGTACAGGACACTGTTTGAACCCTGTGGATTGAAGATGCGGCTCCATGTCGGATCAATAAACTTTGCGGCCAAGCGGAGCTGTTAACGCTATCGACACTTTAATCCTCTGGCATCCGTGAACTGGCCACGGGAGGCCTTCACATCTGCCTGCCTCTCCCATGTTGCCCGTCTGTGGACGAGAGGCAAAAGGGCAGAGCAAAAGGGATGATGGGCTAGTATGTCCCTAATGCAGAAAGGGAAGCATTATCTGGGGATCCTGTGCTGAAGTGAGCCTGTGATCTCATGCACTTTGCAAAGCACATAGGTAGGATCTCTTCCATGTAAGTCTGGTCTTGCCCTCCTTCTATGATCTCAAGGCCTTCTTGAGAGTTGGGGGCGGGTGAAACTCAAGACCTGTCTTGTCCTCTGTCCTGTATTCCTGCAATAGGCAGGCAGAGACCAGTGAGAAGCCACTAGCAGGGTATTGGTTCTACTCTTGCTTCAGGGATCAATCAAACTACAGTAGGATCCCAGTGTCCGCTGGGGATTGGTTCCAAGCCTTCCTGTGGATAATGAAAACCGTGGATAAGAGAGAACGCCAAAATGTCCCCCAAACTGCTGTTTTGTGATCGTAACGTGCTTTACAGCTGCTGTTTTGCAACAGTAGCTTGCTTTACAGCTGCTGTTTTATGACAGTAGCTTGCTTTACAGCTGCTCTTTCTGAGAGTAGCGTGCTTTGTGGCTGCTGAATTATTTATTTTCTTTATTCCTTTGCCAACTGTGGATAACTGAATCAGTCCATAATGAATCAGTGGATACGGGGGTCCTACTGTATAGGTGCTCCCAATAGTGAAAGAGTATCTTTATAGCAATGTTCAGTGGAATTCATTCAGCTATTTTATATCTCTAACCATTTCTGGGAGGGATTGAAATGGCTTTCTGATGTGCTGTCCTCTCTGAAAGAAACGTATTTTGGGGCAGGGGAAAGGGGGTTGAGGAGTCAGCAGATCAACCATTTTCAGGTGTGCATGGCCTGATTTGTTTATTCCCCTGAACTAATTCTCCATTGTGTTCCCTTAGAATGCAGGGATGTCCTCCTGCCTCTCCTTGTAGATCAGCTGAGTGGCCAGCTCGATGATAACTCCAGCAAACCAGACCATGAAGCCTGTTCGCAGCTGCTTAGCAATATTCTGGAGGTCTTGGACCAGAAGGACGTGGTGAGTGTCTGCACGGTTGTCGTGGCACCACAGAGCATGTATTATAGCAATGCACATAAAAACGAAGGACCCGCCAGATGTTAGCGAATCACATCATTCCTCGTTATTGGCTGCTATTGATGGGAGTTGTAGTCCCACCATCTCTGGAGAGCCACGCCTTCCGTGCCTCTGCTCTTCAGGTCCTGAGTCCAGCCAGTTGCTGTCTTGTGAAGTGCCCGGAGTGGCCTTAATAGCCCGATGGGTGGTATAGAAATCAGACAAGCGGGCAGTCAGGCAGAGACAGACAGACAGACAGACAGACAGACAGAAACGAGGGAAGAGGAGTTTGCAACTCTTCCAATGAGCTTTACTAAGTGATGTGATACCTGTGAGATGTGTCGTGCCTGAAGTCTTTCTCCATAGGTTGTGTTCGTTTCATCCCCTCAGGGCCCAACGACCACGCACATCCAGCTGATTATGGAGCGCCTGTTGAGGAGAATCAATCGGACGGTCATTGGAATGAACAGACAGTCACCACACCTGGTGCGTGTCTTTTTCACAACCTGGTGTTTGGTTTGGTTGTGACGTGTGCCTCCCAGGCTCTGGCCTCCTGGGAACTTTGGAACCTTACCTATTTCCTTCAACTGCTTGTCCGCCCACCTGCTTGGACCTTTTGTAGCATCAGATGGATAGAAATTGTATCTCAAGGCATCTGGAGGGCAAGCCAGGTTGAGGGGATCTGAATGAAAATAGGTATTTTTTTAAGGGTGGGGATGTGACCGCTGCAGTTGCCACTCTTTCCCTCCACCCCACCTTTTCTGCTTTCAGAACCAACCCATATGGCCCTAGTATATCAAGAACCAAAGTGCGATTAGACCAATGGTTGTTTTCACCCAACTTTTCCCTATATGGGGCAAAGGGGCGCCTCTAGGAAGTCAGCAACCTGGATCTCGGATCCTCTCCACTGGATTCTTTTCCTTGTCTATACTGTCATTTAATCATCTCCCTCTGACAAATGGAAACTGACCAGAGGATGCTTTCGTTTTGTTCCCAGGGTAGCTTTGTAGCCTGCATGACTGCCATCTTGAGGCAAATGGAAGACTCCCATTACAACCACTACATCAACACCTTCAAAACCAGACAGGACCTCATTGTGAGTTTGAATCTGGAGATGCGGCCTGGGGAGGCAATAGGGAAGTCCACTCTATCTTGTGGTCT
>JAHTLZ010000404.1:0-10155 GCA_023846285.1 Phrynocephalus versicolor
GTCTGTTGGCCAAGAAAGTCCGAGCATTGAAGGTAAGTACAGCTCTCCGGAACATAAGCCTTGCTTGGGAGTGTCTGGTTTCAACAGGGGGTGGGGGTGAACAAGAAGAGAAGTGGTATCTATGATAACCTTCTAATATAGGCATTGCTCCCAGGGTCTGCTAGTATATACTTGGAATCTCCAGAGTTGTAGGCATGTTAGCCTGTAGCAGGAAAACACCAAGGACTTCAGTAGCCCCGTAAATATGGACAGGTGATATTTATCATAACTGTGAAGGACTACCGTTCAGTTCAGACATCCAATGAAACAGGATGCAGTTCTCCAGCCACCTCCCCAAAAAGCTTTTGCCAAACAAAACAAAACTAGGCAAGTTCTTATTGATTTTATTCAGGATATTTTACAGCGTATTGGGAGGGTGAGATACAGGTCATGTTCAAGACTTTTGAAGAGCAGCAGCTATTTGGTTCAAGTATGTTCTTTGTTCATTCTCTTTCCACCAGCCCAGGAGCTGCAGTTAAAGATCATTTGAAACATGAGTAATGGACCTCTGTTCCCTGATATGTGTAAATTATCTCAGGTTCCACTTCACACTGAGTGCTGGAGAGAAGTGGCCTTCTTTACATGCCTTTTGGGGCTGGAATCCAAAACAATAATGTGTAAGCATGCAGGAGGTGAGGAGGAAGAACGTATTTGGAGCTGTGATAAAGTGTGTGCTTTGCTCAGATTTTAGAGTCTGTTACTAATCTATCTTGGCATTTCATATGATTTCCATTCTGAACAAATACATTGCATTAGTTGTGCCAATGCAAACCAAGGTGTAATATTAGCTGAACCTGACCCTCAGTGTGATACCAACAATGTGCTGGTTGTAGAATTTCTGTTACACATTTTTCAGATTAGAATCACCACATTGAGGACCTCGGATTTAGCAGAGGGTGTTCTTATTTTCATTGTCTGTCCAATCTGTCCCATTTCCTTGGGCTCCAGATTCTGTCTTGAAATGTAAATGCTGCTTTTCCACACACAAAAAATGCCCAAAGTGACTTGCAATGTTCAGAAAGCAAAACAATAACAACAAATACATAATAGGTACCAACATTTTAATTATGGTCACTTTCAGTAGGAAAATATCAATATTTTAATAAATGATAAAACAAAAAATTCAAATGCAATAGCCAAAAAAAAGAAGAATATAGATGGGGAAAGGCAATCATCCCAGAATATAGATTGAAATCAATCAGATCTCCAAGAGAAGCAAGAATCATAAGACAAAATGCATAAATATTAAAGTGCAATTATGCAAAAAAGTGCAATCAGCCTCTATCAATCCAGTAACAAGAATTTTCAAATCTTGGTGAAAGTCCAGGTTGCATCTCTCCTTCTCTGTCTCTTGCCTGCACACATCACTCCACAGCATATGACCTTTCATAGCAGCATTCTGCTGCTGCTATAAATTCAGTGTGACTTACTTGTGAGTAGATAAGCATGGGGTTATGCTATAAGAACATCAACTATCCCTTGTGTTTTCACACAACAGCTGACTCAGTAGTATGAGCTTACTTAATCCAGCAAAGTTCAACTGACCAAGAGCGTTAAGGTCCAGTGAGAGTGACGACTAATGTTGATGCCAATAAATATGACTCTTGCATTCATGCCACTAAGCTCACACCTAATACCCAGGCTTTAGTTAGGCTATCCAAAACTACAAGGACTTTGTGCTATTAAGATATATGGAAGACAGAATTTCAGTATATCTAGTTTCCATGATCATCTACAGCTGACAAAATTCTTTCTGTGCAGTTATTGCAAGGGCATGATCTTTGTCCTCTTTCACATCTAGACACTTTAGGGCTTCTCTACACTTGAGAATTGTAGAAACCTGAATTGGACTAAATAAGGCCACTCAGAGGTCTAGTATGCCATTTGGTGCAATACTTACATCCACCGCTGACCTCTCTGGTCAGCGGTGGCCTGCTATCATTTTGCCAGTACAGTATTGGGAAGTGGCTTAAGAAGTGGCTTACATCTTGCCATGACACTGGCGAATTAAACACTTCCGCAGTACCACGAAGGAGTGGAGTGTATTGTATTTTAATGTTTTTAATTGTTTTAATTATTTTTAATTGCTTATTTTCATTGTTGAATTGTAAACTGCCCAGAGACCTTTGGGTAGTGGGCAGCATACTATATGAGCTGTATAAATGAATGAATGAACAAATAAAAATTTAAGCTGTAATTGTGCAGCAAATATGTGGTACATCACTTTAAAATAGCACTACATACATATGCGCATTACAAGTTAGGTACAGTATGTGGATTGGGTATGTGTATAAGGTATATCATATACATGCCTTATAAACGTATCTAGTGCTTTTTTTAAAAAAAAGTCATACAGGGCATTGCTGCTGCTCTAGCATTGACTTATCGCTCTCCTTCCCGCCCCGCCCCCCCAGTTTCCTCTCTCCCTTCACAAAGCCAAGAAAGTGTTTACTGTAATTTGTCAATAGTATCAAGGGTCTCTCTTAAGCCACTTCACTGTTACTGGCAAATCCAAAGAGGATGCCTTTTGGTTTGTTCCCAGTGATCACATATGCTTGAAATGGATGGAAAGAGAGAGATCCTACCTGCACCCCCCAAAAAAAGTAGAAGCAGGGAGTGACAGGGAGTAGAAAGGTGCAAGTAGGAACACTCTAGGGGTGGGCTGAATCATTCCAGCAAGGACATTATCTAATCACCATTTTTAGGAGTAAAATAACAGACTGTGTAGCAGACAAAACAACTGACTAAATGCCCATATAGTCAGCCTCTCAGTTTCAATTCATGGGCATGTTTGGAAGGAAACAGTGCCATCCATATTGATGTAATCTATACCCAGATTTATTTCTTGACAACAACATGCTTGAGTGAGCACAAAATGAAGCAGCTGCAGCATTTTGTACCAAGTAGGCTTATGCTGTAACAAGCAATGTTATGTTGGATCGAATGGAGTCTGCCATCTTGAAGATTCCAGGTACTGTATCTCTATCCAGTTGTAAATAATATTCCATACCTGTCCGATGCTTGCTCAGTATGTGTCCAAAGAGTCCTTATCAGCACCAGTTTTGAGGATGAGGTCAAGGGTGGTGTGCCACCGCTGTCCCCTCACCTCTTGCCAATGCCATGTCTTTCACTATCCTTTTTATTATTATTTCGTTCCTAAACTGGCAATGACGAAAACCAATGGCACTAGTTCCTCTGCATTTGACCCTAGCTGCTGGGCTTGGCCGGCCAGGTGCCAAAGAAGGAAGGGCTTCTGTACCTTTTAGGAGTTACTATTGCCTGTAAAGAGCTGGAACACCATACTGCTGTTTATGCTTATTCAGAAGAAAGCCTCATTGAGTTTGTTAGCTAAAATCCTTTTGGGGTGTTACGTCAGTGTCATCCAAACATCATAAATCTGGGAAGCAAATAGCCTTGATTTAAGAAGTCATTGGATGTGTTTTATGCTGACTCTCATGATCATGTTTATACCAGTTTCTTGACTTGAAGAAATGTTCAACTAAAAGTTACACAATCTGTATTCTATAGACTGGTAAAAGTATCAAGATTTTTGCCAGTGAGGTCTACTCAGAGGTAAGTGTATATAGGATTCATTCACATGTGGTGTGTAGGAGTTTTGGAAAAAGAAGTCACATAGGCAGTTGTCCTTCTGAATCAAAGAGGTACTTATGTGTCTCTACCCATTCCAACAGTTTGTTTGACAGATGATGCTTATTAATTTTTCACATAATACGCTTGTCCACAATTTTCTTTGCCTAATAAATGCTGCATACTCTGCTTTCCTGGATGTGAAGCCTTGAGGTATGCAGTTTCTGTACTGTGACCTGAATAAAAGTTTGCTGTCCAAGCTGACGTTCTGTTGTGTGTTTTATTTGTTTTAAAATCTCAATTCTTGTCCAATAACATAAGATACAGCATTTGGGAAGTGTGTGAGGAGACAATAACAAAAGGGTTCTGGGTGTTTTGCTCTCCTTTCAAGATTCCACTTCTGTCCCTAATCCAGTCTGGCAGCTAAATTCAGCAGAGCCATGTTGGTTTGGCCTGCTCTTCCGTGGGGCTTTCAGTACAAACAGTGCAGTACAGTGGTACCTTGTATAACAGACAGCTTGTATAACAGAAAATTTGTACAACATAAAAAATTCCGGAGATAGGGGAAATTTGCATAACATAATTGCCTATGGGGAAAATCCGTACAACATAAAAATGGGATTACTCTGCTTTCAATGCATTCCTATGGGAATTTGTATAAAGGAAAATTTGCTTAACATAATTTCATTTGGAACGAATTAATTCCTTTATACAAGGTACCACTGTAGTTGGAGTTTGGCTTTGAACTTAGCTTCCTTTTCTTTCCAGTTCTGTGGCTCTGTGGAAGGAGAATCTGGACTGGCATATCTTCCTAACAACAATGTATTGTTCAGTAAACTACACACTTCAGTGGGTAATGGTGATCTTTCAGAAACAAGATCTGTCATGGGATAGAAAACCTGGATGGATCCCCTGCAAGTAATTAGAAGTACCCATGTCTTTGCCCTGTCATAGGAAATTCCAAAATGTACAATCTTGCTTCTGATTTCTCTGTCATTCAGGTATAGGATATAGATGTGGATCAGGGTTTGGACACATTTTTTTTTTTACTGCTGTGTCCAACAATACCCTAAACCAGTGATGGTGAACCTTTTAGAGACCGAGTGCCCAAACTGCGATTCAGAACCCACTAATTTTTTTCAAAGTGCTGATACGGCAATTTAACCTGAATACAGGTGGCTATGAAGGGGCGATGTTGGGTGCCCACAGAAAGGGCTTTGAGTGCCACCTTTGACACCCGTGCCATAGGTTTGCCAACACTGCCCTAAACGATGAACATGTCTATGTTGGCTGAGAGGGCTGTGGTTCTCAGAACTCCAAAAACATTCCAAATTCTGATGTGAAATGTTTTGAGGGGGATTGTTTTAAGGCATGGGTGACTGATACCTTTATTGGACCATTAAAACCTCATGAATACAAAGGACCTGCAGAACCCTTCGTCAGACTGGGGATCACAGTGGTGGTGCAAGAGAAGCCTAAGCATTCCAAACATTGTGCCTTAAATGTGCATCCTCCTTTGTTCAAAACAGGTTCCAAAAGCAGAGATGCAGAATCAGCTTAGACGTGGCAGGTTTCACTTCTGGAACGTAGACCGGAGAGCTCCCCTGCTTCCTTGTTGAAAGACATGGCTGCTTTTGGGCTGGGACCCCCAAAGGTGCAAAGATGTCTGCATCTTATATGTGGTTGTGTGTGTGTGTGTGGGGTAAGATTTAGGGCCTTTTTACACGACCCCTAAACTCCGCCGCAAATGGCTCCCAGCTCCGGAGCTTAAAATTGTTTACCCACCAGCTCCAGAGTTTACAGAAAATTAAGTGTGGCCACGCCCACCTAAGCGCGTCCCAGCGCACTTTTCATGTACCTGCTCTCCGAAGGTGAAAAATCTTGATGCGGATGTGCCGGGCTCTCCTCGCTTCTTTTTGTTGTTGTTTTTTGTCTCCCGCCCCTTTAAGAGAAGGAATCACAACGACGGGGCAGCGTCCACCGGCACCGGAGGTAAGCCTGCATTCTTTTGTCCCCTTTTTTCTCCCTCGCTCACGCAGCCAGCAGCCAGGAAGTGCGGAGGGATGGGGAAGCAGGAAGAGGGACAAACCCCTAAGATCTCTGGTCCGAATTTAAGTGACAAGCGGATCTTAGGGGTCATGTAAAAGCGTCCTTAATCAGGTGTAACTTGTCTTGGAAAGATCACCTGCCATTTTTTGCCCTTTAGCCACCCTGATCATATTTCTTTGGGCTGTGAAAGGGAGGTTACCCATCTGAATATTTCTCCATCAAGAACCATTATCTGCCTGTTAAGCAGATACCTAGATAGACAGGTTTCCAGTATGGTACAATGAAGCCTAATTACTACACAGTTGGGCTCTTCATGTAAAGAAAATAGTGCCAATAAGTCTAGCAAATGATTTCTTTGTTTCCTAGTTACTTTGACTAAATTGATGTAAACAGCGCAAAACTTCCATAGCATCCCCACATAGCATTTCCATCAAGGCTCAAAGTACCACCCCAACAACTGCAACAACAGCAATTGTAAGGTTTTGCAGTATTTCTGGAGGATATACAATAAATTATCTGACTCTAGCCAAGCTTCTGCAGT
Organism: Phrynocephalus versicolor; assembly: GCA_023846285.1. Lineage (NCBI taxonomy): Eukaryota > Metazoa > Chordata > Lepidosauria > Squamata > Agamidae > Phrynocephalus > Phrynocephalus versicolor. The sequence goes on from JAHTLZ010000404.1 coordinate 6,218, forward strand.
GCATGCTTGTTCCATCCATGCTGTATGCCGTTCAGGGAGAAAGGTGGCATAAAAATAAAGTTGTTGTTGTTGTTGTTGTTGTTGATGATGATGATGATGATGATCGTGTATGCATGACCGCGCCTTCTCTGTGGTGGGCCCCACGTTGTGGAACTATCTCCCCAGTGAGCTGCACCTTGCAGAGTCCCTGCCCACCTTTAAAAGGGCTTTGAAAACCTACCTGTTTAAGGAGGCTTTTGGCGACCTTCTTACCTAAGTTTCTGGGTTTCGGGGTTTTTTGTTTGTTTGTTTGTTTGTTTCTTTTTGCCACCTGCATCATCCTTGTTGGGTTTGCCCTCCTCCTCTTCTTATTGGTATTGTTTTTATCTCTTTTGCTTTGTTTTATTGTTAGCCACCCAGAGTTCCTATTTGGAAGATGGGTGGGATATACGTGCAATCAATCAATCAATCAATCAATCAATAAATGATGCCCCCTTGCTACCAAACAGTGATAGTATTATCATTTAGATCCTCCACTTAAGCTTAAGTGTGCATGGCTTGTTATTTTAGAGTTAAATGCAGGTGTTTAATGTCACATTGAGGAAGGCACATTGGGTGCTGTAAAGCTTATGCAGTTGCTTTTGCTCTAGTATGACTGGCGTGCCTCCGGTGAGGCATTCCCATCCAGAGGAGAACTGTTTTTAAAGTCATCAAACCTAGGAATCTTCTACATGGTCTGTTTGTTCCACTTCAATTGGAAGTAATCTTGAGTTCATTCTCTGTGGCTGGTGTGAGGATATATCATGCATGCAGAATGGATTTCACTGGGCAGGTGTATCCTTAACAACACTGATAACTGTACTGTTTCCCTTATGTGTTAAGTGGAGTCTTTATCAGTTCTTCAGTTCCCTGATAGAGAGAATGAAAAAAAGGTTGGTTTGTTTAAAGCCCTAACAAAACCTGGTGTGCAATAGAATAGATCTTGGCTGTTCTGAGAGTGCCTTTTAATTGTATGTGGTTAGCAGCTATAGATTTCCTGCAGAAAAAGTGTTTGGCTTATTACTGGAAGCTAGGGTTTGTGTCTCTTGTTCTGCTAGTTTATGGATCCAGTATCCTGAGGTCTCACTCTGCTAGAATTGTGAAGAAGCAAGCTATGAGAGGACCCCAATATGCAGCACTGATGCCTTGAACTACTGTAATATGAGAAGACTTGGGGTTTTGTCTGGTTCAAATTTAAGAGGAAAGGAGCTTGATCTGCATCTCCTGATAGTAGATACCATTGTAGTAATTCTTCAGATGTCGTGCTTGTTTGGATTCTGTGATTTAGTTTTCAGTTTAAATAAAACATGCAAAAGGCCTGTTTTAGGATAAAATATGTTTAATAAGATTAAGAATTACATCTCATCAATGACTTTTAATGACTTTTGGGGCAACCCTTTCCAGAGTACTCAGATGTAGTTTCCATTCTCTGTTTCTGGGGTCAACCTGGGACCCTGGAGCTTGCCCAAGGCTACACAGGCTGGCCTGTTCTCCTGAAACACATTTTAACTCCTGACCACAGGCTTCATGGCTGGGCATCCAACTCACTCAGCTGTCCAATCTAAAGTTGATAATTTTAAGAGGAAATGTTTTGTAAAATATATTTAATCAAGTTATATTAATATAGATTTTTGTGTTGCATCTTGAAGGAAAAAGGGAAGTATAGAAAAGGGAAAGAACTCGCAGACAATCTGTTGGTTATTATGGAGGACCCTCAGACCTCCACTCCAGAACTACTAAAGACTTTGGAGGCCTACTCCAAAATTTCAGGACTAAAGGTAAACAGAGAAAAAACACTGTTGCTTACTAAAAATATGACTCCACCTATGACCGAAAAATTGGTAAACCAATTGGGTTTCCAACATGCTAGTAAGGTAAAATATTTGGGTATTACCGTATCTAACCGTTGTAACACTTTACTTAAAGATAATTATGTTAATGGTATAAAAGCAATCAAAGCTGATTTGGAAACCTGGTCAAGACTTCAGTTATCCTTAATGGGCAGAATTGCTGCAGTTAAAATGAATGTCTTACCTAAATTGCTCTTTTTATTTCAATCCTTACCTATATTACCTAACTTCAAGATCATTTCAGACCTGGAAAAAAGTATACCCGTATTTATATGGCAAAAGAAAAAAGCAAGGATTAGAAATGTTTATCTATAGGACAGAACTAAAACTGGTGGCTTTGCCCTGCCCAATTTGGTGTTATACTACAAGGCCGCTACCATGACTTCGATTAAAGACTGGATTTTGATGACAAATAATAGAATACTGCAGCTTGAGAGCCACGGCTTGGATAAGGGTTGGCATCATTATATATCGTATAAGGGTAATATACCTACCCTCTTTAAAAAGCACTGGATAAGGAATGCCTTAGTTAAAATATGGTTACCGATTGAAAAACAATTTTACCCCAAAGCACCATTGTGGTTATCTCCATTGGGAGCGGTTATTAGCCCCCATATAAGTGTAACCCCAAAATTTTTAACTTACAGACACCTTCTGAATGCTGACCTCTCTTTGAAATCATTAGAAAAATTAGTATCAGAAGGTTATAAGTTAGACTGGTGGAAGTACCAACAAATATACTCACACTTCAAAGATCTTACTAAAGAGGGGGGATTTATGACTAATGATACTCCACTTGACAAAATACTATCCTCTGGCGACTCAAAGCTCCTTAGTAAATTTTATAGTATTTTGTTAAATGAAAAAATGATTGATACACTGGTCAAAGACACTATGATAAGATGGGCAGAAAATTTTGGTTATTCTATTCATCTAAACAAATGGGACTCTGTGGAACACAGTCAAAATCTTCAAATCTATAGCCTTTAAGGAAAATTGTTATAAGATGTTCTATAGATGGCATTTCTCACCACACCGTTTATCTAAGATGTATAACTGCTCACCTAAATGTTGGAAATGTAAACATGATTGTGGTACTTTTTACCATATGTGGTGGACATGTAAAGAGGCAAAGGCATACTGGATAATGGTAAAATTATTTTTAGAAATATATTTGAAAATTAAGTTAGAGCTTAGACCAGAATTTTTTTTATTAAATATAGTAGACATTAATATTTCCTATGACCAGAGATATGTACTTCACCATGTAATTGTTGCTGCAAGGATATTGTATGCGAAATCCTGGAAACAACCAGATGTGCCAACAGAGAGAAATTTCCACGAAAAGATAAGAGAATGCATTGAAATCGACAGACTCTCCGGCTTTCTAAAGGGAGACTACGATGAGATTTCTCGGAAAAGATGGCAAGACGTAACAAACCTATTAGCATTGTGATATTATTCAGTGATTTGTTAATATGTTAAATCGTTATTTTTGGCTTGATATATTCAATGTAATTTTTAAACTGTACTCCTTTCCCCCCATACCCCTCCCCCCTTGTTCCCCCCCCCTAAAAAACCCAATAAAATTACTTAATTTGCAGAAAAGGGAAAGAACAATGTTATGAACTGCCTTGGGTATTTGTATGGAGAAAGACAGGATAAAAATATTTTAAATAAATAAAGAAAATTTCTTAGTGAATATGGGGGTTGGGTGGGGTGAGTAATAAAGACCAGCATTACACTATTTAGCCCAATACAGAGTGTTTGTAATACATCATTTTCTTCTCTGTAAACACAACAATGAGAAAAAGATTATCTGTGTGGGGCTACTGCTTTCTAGTAGTTAGAAGGTTGGACTGGGAATGAGGCACTCCGGGATCAGATCTCAATTGAACACAAGGTAGATAAAGGAGTACATCCTCTAAAGGGTACATACCTTAAAGGAGTCTCCTTCTTTGGAGGTTTTTAAGCAGAGGTTGGATGGCCATCTGTCGAAAATACTGTGGTGGAGGTTCCTGTGTGGCAGGGGGTTGGACTGGATGGCTTGTGAGGTCTCTTCCAACTCTA
>JAHTLZ010000405.1:0-11243 GCA_023846285.1 Phrynocephalus versicolor
TGCTTAAGACAAGAAGCCCTGGTAAACATTGTACTGTTTCAAAAAAATAACATGGGGTGGTGGGGCATGCAGTGGGTGAGGAGGAAAAGGCTGTATTCCAGACCTTGAAGAGAACACCTCATTCCCCCACCCAAAATGTATGATTACTTCAGGGCTTCATTTGTTGCTTGTTTTCTCTATCTCTATGGGGCTAAACAGATTTCAAGTCTTCTTAGCACACTGCAATGATTAATAACCCAGCTTTCTGTGAAAATTTATACATCAAAGTAGTTCCCTCCCTTGACAGATTCCAACATCTGTCTCATAAACAACTATTACCATTCATGTCAGTCAAGTCTTCCTGCACATCGTTTATTACACTGGCTATGATCTGCTAATTAACATAGTGACAATCCCATTATTGCATTTAACTGATCATTAACACAATAATACTGTATTTGTGTCTTCATCTAGATATGACTCACACCACCAAGAGGATAAATATAGGGTATGTATATTTGGCCTTTCTCTCCCTTTCTTCTTATTTATTTATTTAAAATATTTCTACCCCACCTTTCTCCCCCAAAAGGACATAATGTAAAGCAGTCTTTAAAACTAAAAACAGCAAATAAACATTTAAAAAAGAATGAAGCAAGTATTATAAACAAGTATTAAAATGGTAACTATAATCAATATTAAAACACATCTCAAGCAACAAAGTATAGCAATCCATTTAAAACCCCTCTCAAACCACCAGTATTTAAGAAAAAGCCTATATGAAGAGAAAGGTCTTTGCCTGTCTGTGGAAAGACACTTGAGTGAGGCCAATTCTTCCTGTGGGAGGGAGTGCCAGAGTTGAGGAGCAGAGAAGGCCCTCTTCCGTGTCCCCTCAGGAGCAGAGAAGGCCCTCTCCTGTGTCCCCTCAAGAGCACCTCTGAGGGTGGTGACTCAGAGAGAAAGGCCTCCCCTAAAGATCTTAATGCCTGAGCTGGCTCACAGAGAGACCCTCTTCTTGAGACAGCTTTCTTTCCCTCCTCTCTATTTTGCCAACATATCTTACCCTTTCTCCTTTTCTCAGTTCAAAGACCATTTTAAGTATTTTAAGTAGGTGTGTGAGACCAAGCAGACCTACTGCTGAGAGAGCAAAACAGAAAGAACTGAGCACTGGTAAGTTTCTGAGTTGGAGCAGTTCAACTAGGGCTGTTTTACCTCTGCCTCTGCTAAATTTAACTGCTCATTTAAATACAAAGAGCCATTAGTCAGTCAAACAAAGGAAACAGCTAGAAGTTTACTCAAACAAAGGAAGCGGGGGTGGTGGTGGTGCCAGACTAATCCTTTCTCTGAGCTGGGGGGTGGAGTCACAGTAAGTGCATTCGCCTGAGGAGGAAGGCCAGCCTCACCATTTGAGCCTGGTGTGTGAGACCAAGCAGACCTACTGCTGAGAGAGTAAAACAAAAAGAAGTGAGCACTGGTAAGTTTCTGGGTTGGAGCAGTTCAACTAGGGCTGTTTTACCTCTGCCTCTGCTAACTTTAACTGCTCATTTAAATACAAAGAGCCATTAGTCAGTCAAACAAAGGAAACAGCTAGAAGTTTCCTCAAACATTTTAACATCAAAGTAAGAAAATAGTACTAGATTATTATTTCTAGATTAGTAGCTAGTAAAACTGTAAATTTTTCAAGGCCCAGAATACTACACTTGTTAAATTGGAGTCTGAGGGAGCAGCTGTAGTTACCTGTAACACTTGTGCCATGTTTGTTGTCTTGACAAAGCGCATGGAGAACTACACTTGCTGCAAGTGCAAGCTGGTTGCACTATAAGAAGGGAAGGTCCAGCAGCTAGAGGCCTGCATATCGAACCAGCAACATATTAAGGAGCTTGAGCTGTTCTTGGACAGAGCGGAACAGACTATCCAGGTCAAAGAAGAAACAGGACACACTTCTGAGGATGAAGTCACTTCCCCAACTCAGGAGGTAGATGTGTGGAGGAATGTGACTCAAAGGAGTAGAAGGCCATGGGATTGCTCAGAGAGTATCATATTGCACAATCAATTTGAGGCTCTTTCCCTCATCACACCTCATGAGGCATGCACAGAGGAACAACTGGTTCCACCTGATGATCTCTCCCTCATCACAGTTGATGAGATGCAGGATCAGGTGCATGTAGATGAACAGGCTGCAAGAGAGAAGCTCCTTGTACTAGGGGATTCTATAATTATACAGAGGGATGGATTTGTGATGAACATGATAACCGTATGGTCACTTGCCTGCCAGGTGCAAAGGTTGCAGACATCACGAGAAATCTAGATAGCTTGTTAAAGAGAACTGGGAAGGAGCCAGTGGTCATGGTACACATTGGTACCATTGATGTCAGGAAGGCCAAGCAGTCAGTATTGGAAGCCAAATTCAGGTTGTTAGGAAGAAGATTGAAGTCCCGTACTTCCAAGGTAGCATTTTCAGAAGTGCTACCTGTTCCTCGTACAGGACCCACCAGGCAGGCAGAGCTCAGAAGCCTCAATGCGTGGATGAGGTGATGGTGTCAAGAGGAGGGCTTTCGATTTGTCAGGAAGAACATTTTGGGACAAGCCAAACCTGTTCAGGAGGGATGGGTTGCACTTGAATCATGATGGGACCAGATTGCTGGCACTCAACCTCAAAAAGGCAGCAGAGCAGCTTTTAAACTGATAACTGGGGGAAAGCCAACAGGAGCTGCGTGGCATCCGGTTCGGAACACCTCATCCTCGGGGAATGAGGTTGGAGAGGGTAGAGAATCACATAGAGAAGACATAGCAGGTATAGGTATTAGCACCGGGAGAATAACGGAATGTGACAGTTCATCTATTGAAAATAAAAGCTGTAGGGCGAATAGAACAAGGCAGCAGCTGTTGTTGCGGGACCCACTGTACAGGTGCTTCTACGCCAATGTTCGAAGCCTCCAAGCAAAGATGGGAGAACTTGAACATTTGGCAGCTAGGGATAACATTGATATAACAGCCATAACAGAAACCTGGTGGAATGTGAAGAACCAGTGGGATACAGCAATCCCAGGCTATAAACTCTATAGAAGGGATAGAGAGGGGCGGGTTGGAGGGGGAGTGGCCATCTATGTCAAAGAAGGGTTAAAATCCAGCAGAATGGAGATTGACAGAGGGTCTGACTCCACCATAGAATCACTGTGAGTTAAACTACCAGGTCCAAGGAGTGATGTGATAGTTGGGGTATTCTATCGTCCACCAGATCAAAAACTTGAGGGGAACCTTGAAATGAGGAGAGAAATCATGGAGGTGTCTAAGAGGGATAGGATAGTAATCGTGGGGGACTTCAATTATCCCTGCATTGACTGGGCCAATGCGAGCTCCGGGCAAGAAAGAGAAACCAGGTTTCTCAACTTGCTGAATGACTGTGCCTTAGAGCAACTTGTCATGGAGCCCACCCGAGAACAGGCAACTCTGGATCTAATACTGTGTGATACTCAGGACCTGGTCAGGGATGTGAATGTCACTGAGCCTCTGGGGAACAGTGACCATGCTGCAATCAGCTTTGCCATGTATGCTGGAGGAAGTGTGTCAAGCAAATCAGACATAAAAACCCTTGATTTCTGAAGGCCAAACTTCCTTCAGATAAGGAAACTAGTTAGAAAAAAATTGAAGGGGAAGGTTAAAAGAATCCAATATCTTCAGAGTGCATGGAGCCTGTTTAAAACAACAGTAATAGCAGCCCAGCACAAGTGCATACCACAAAGAAAGAAGAGCTCATTTAAGTCTAAGAGGGCACCAGCATGGTTAATGAGTGGAGTTAGAGAGGCTCTAAAGTGCAAGGAGAGGTCCTTCTGTAAATGGAAATCCTCCCCAAATGAGGAAAATAAAAAGGAACACAAACTCTGGCAAAAGAAATGTAAGAAGATGATGAGAGGCAAAGAAAGATTTTGAGGAATGCATGGCTAGCAATATAAAGGGTAATAATAAAAGCTTCTTTAAATATAGAATCATAGAATCATAGAGTTGGAAGAGACCTCAAGGGCCATCTAGTCCAACCCCCTAAAATGCAGGAACCCCATCACAATATTTCCGACAGATGGCCATCCAGCCTCTGCTTAACAACCTCCAAAGAAGGAGACTGCACCACCCTCTGTGGCAGCATATTCCACTACTGAACAGCTCTGTCATGAAGTTCTTCCTAATGTTCAAATGGAATCTCTTTTCCTGTAGTTTGAAACCAATGCCCCGAGTCCTAGTCTCTGAAGCCATGGAAAACAAACCTGTTCCCTCTTCAATATGACAGCCTTTCAAATATTTAAACATAGCTATCGTATCCCCCCCTCAGCCATCTTTTTGAAAGGCTAAACATTCCTAGTTCCCTAAGCCGTTCCTCATAAGACATTTCCTCCAGACCCTCCTGGTCTCCCTCCTCTGCACCCGCTCGAGGTTGTCAACATCCTTTTTAAATTGAGGCGCACAGAACTGGACACAGTACTCCAGGTGGAGTCTGACCAGAGCAGAATAGAGTGCTATTATCACTTCCCTTGATCTAGACACTATGGTTCTGTTGATGCAACCAAGAATCACATTGGCTTTCCTGGCCGCCGCATCACACTGCTGATTCATGTTCAATTTGTGGTCCACCAAGACTCCCAGATCCCTTTCACAGGTACTATTTTCCAGCCAAGTATCCCCCATCCTATATCTGTGCAATTCATTTTTTTTACCTAGATGTAGCACCCTACTTTTCCCTCTGTTGAAATCCATTCCGTTAGCTTTGGCCCAGCACTCTAATCTGTCAAGGTCTTTTTGGATTTTCATCCTAACCTCTAAGGAATGAGCAACCCCTCCCAATTTGGTATGCTAGAAGTAGAAAACCTGCCAGAGAACCAGTTAGCCCTCTGGATGATGAGGGAGGAAAAGGGGAGGTTAAGGAGGACTTAGAAATTTCAGAGAAATTAAATGAGTTTTTTGCATCTGTCTTCATGACAGAAGACCATGAGCAAATTCCACTGCCTGAGCAGCTCCTCTTGATTAAAGAATTAAATCAAATACCGGTTAAAAGAGAGGATGTTTTAGGACTAATTGATAAATTGAAGATTAACAAGTCACTGGGCCAAGATGGCATCCACCCAAGGGTTATTAGGAACTGAGAAATGAAATTGCAGATCTCTTAACGGTAATATGCAACTTGTCTCTTAAAATGGCCACAGTGCTGGAGGACTGGAGGATAGCGGATGTCACACGAATTTTTAAAAAAGGAAGGAGGGGGGACCTGGGAAACTACAGGCCAGTTAGCCTTACATCTGTCCCAGGAAAGATGGTGGAAAGCCTCATCCAAGAGAAAATCTTAAAACACATAGAAGAACAAACCTTGCTGAGAGAAAATGAGCATGGCTTCTGTAAGGGTAAGTCTTGTCTGACAAATCTTTTAGAATTTTTTGAAAAGGTCAACAGGCATGTGGATTTGGGTGAACTGGTGGATACAGTCTATCTGGAGTTTCAGAAGGCTTTTGACACAGTCCCTCACCAAAGGCTGCTGAGAAAATTGCACAGTCAAGGGATAAGAGGGCAGGTCCTCTTATGGATTGAGAACTGGTTGAGATCCCAGAAACAAAGAGTAGGTGTCAATGGGAAATTTTCACAATGGAGAGAAGTGAAAAGCAGTGTGCCCCAGGGATCTGTCCTGGGACCGGTGCTTTTCAATCTGTTCATAAATGACCTGGAGACGGGAAAAACAGTGAGGGGGCCAAGTTTGCAGATGACACAAAACTTTTCAGTGTGGTAAAAACCAGAGAAGATTGTGAAGAGCTCCAGAAGGATCTCTCCAAACTGGGGGAATGGTCTGCGAAATGGCAAATGTGTTTTAATGTAGCCAAATGTAAAGTAATGCATATTGGGGCAAAAAATCAAAACTTTGTCTATCAATCAACTCATGGGCTCTGAGTTATCCATGACGGATCAGGAAAGAAATCTTGGTGTGTTGGTGGACAGCTCCATGAAGGTATATACCCAATGTGTGGCAGCGGCGAAGAAGGCCGATTCCATGCTAGGGATTATCAAAAAGGGGATTGAAAATAAAACAGCCAACATTATAATGCCATTATACAAAACAATAGGAAGACCACACCTGGAGTATTGTGTACAATTCTGGCCACTGCATCTCAAGAAAGACATAGTGGAACTGGAAAAGGTGCAGAAGAGAGCGACTAAAATGATTACTGGGCTAGGGCACCTCCCTTATGAGGAAAGGCTAAAACATTTGGGGCTCTTTAGTCTGGAAAAAAGGCGCCTGAGGGGGGATATGATTGAGATGTACAAAATAATGCAGGGCATGAGTCAAGTAGATAGAGGTAGGCTCTTCTCCCTCTCACAAAATACCAGAACTAGGGGACATCCACTCAAATTGAGGGCTGGGAGAGTAAGAACAGACAAGAAAAAATATATTTTCACCCAGCACGTTGTTAGTCTGCGGAACTCCCTACCACAGGGGATTGGGCAGATTCCTGGAGGAAAAGTCCATCACAGGTTACAAACCATGATGGAGATGTGTATCTCCAGGCTTAAAACGGGGGTACTTCAAGGGCCAGATACAGGGGAGTGGTATCAGGAGACAGATATCTAGTCTCATGCATTCCCAAACGCATCTGGTGAGGCCAGTGTGAGATAAGGAAGCTGGACTAGATGGACCATTGGCCTGATCCAGCATGGCTCTTCTTATGTTCTTATGTAAATGTCAAATGAACTTTGAAGGATGTTTTTGCCCATTGTTTCTCCAGGATCACAAAAAACCAAAAAAACCAAAAACGAAGTCTAATTGAGCCCATTTCTGCACTTGTTTCTGAAGGCAATGCACATGCTTTACTTTGTATGCAAAAATTCTAGGGTCTGGTCATTTCCATCTCTAGTGAATAGTCCTCTCTTACCCACACACACATACTCAAATCTATTGTCACCACTGAACAAGACAGGGTAGGGGCTAGACAGGCTATATTGTTGTTTGACGCATGGATGAAAATGTTGGTTGTTGTTTTTATGCTCTTACTCTGATAGAAAAGTTTTTTTTAAATGTGGCTTTATTTCTAAATCATTTACAGTAATTAGTAAGTTTAGTCCATTTAAACCACTTAATGGAAGCTAATGAATTCATACATTACAAAGCAAATTCTAAACTCCTCTTTCTAACCATTAAGAAAGGGGCTAATTTTGAAACAGGAATAAACATCTGTAGTTTCACAAAGATGAACTTCTATACTAAAATAAATATAGACATTTCTAAGCAGAGTTTTTAAAAATTAAGTTGGTTTTAAATATCTACCGGAAATTCTGGCTTTAAATATATGCCAGAAATTTAAAGCCAATTGAGTTGGCTTTAAATATCTACCAGCCATTCTTAGATTTCTCAGTAGGTAACCTATTTTTGAATGTTCAGAAAGGTGATTAAATCTGGGATGCAGTCTACATTAACTGTGACCAAATACTGATCCAGATCAATGAATGAGTGGAGGCCAAGTGACTTAAGCTATTTTTCAGGATGCCTAAGACTTAATCCGTGTGTCCTGTGTATCCAGGGGAATTACATTAGACTAGTAGTTCCCAGCCTTTTGTCCTCAGATGTTCTTGGACTAAAACTCCCAGAAGTCTTCACCATTAGCTGTTCTGCCCAGGATTTCTGGGAGTTATAGTCCAAGAATATCCAAGGACTCAGATGTTGGGAGCCACATGCACAACTCTCACTTTCTCCTTCCCATACAGTAGGAAAGAGAGGAATCTCATAAAGGGATCTTGTGATTGGCAAGCAGTACAAAACTTCTAGGGGAGTCTTGGCTGGGATATATGCAAACTGATCTTTTTGGCTTTATGTGGTCTGTAGAGCACTTCTGCCTATAAGGCATATTTCACCTCCTGTTTAGTACATATTCTAACCATTTACACCAGAGATCCTCAAGTGGAGAAACCTGCTTCCCATCTCAGCTAGCCTTGATTTGGGTCACAGGTGGCTGATCCAGGCCTTGACACCTGGGGATTTAAAAGGGAGCAAGAACCACTCATCCTATCTTTGCTACTGGGTTTGACTTGGTTTGCACAGTAATATGATCAGTGCAGGAAAGGCAGATGCACAGAGTCGGACAAAAGCATATCACTTCTCTCTTTCTGAGTAGAAAAGGGTGGCGTGATCCCACACTTGCCTAAACAGGCTGAGAGGTGTTTGGGGGTGACCGTGAAATTCAGCCATCCCAGAAGAGAGAGAGAGATCAACTGCATTCATCAACCATTCTACTGAGGAACAATGGTCCACAAATGGCTGCCCAGTTCTTGCCATGTTACTGAGTGACTAGGACAGTGAGTCACACTCTATAAAAGACATGCCTGAGTAGTCTCACCCACATAATCATGCATAATCTCATTATGCTGGGTTTAGCCAGTCTGGGTTAATGAGCCTATCATGCACAACTTTGAGACACGCCATGGGGCCCTTAGTGTGATGCCATGCGACCATGGCTATTGTACTGTGATTCAGCATTTAACAGGGGCATATCTGGGGGAGGGAGAAGGGTACATCTACCCAGGGCTCAGAAATCTGGGGGCACCTGGAGGGGGAGGAGGGGGAGGAAGCCCTGCGCCCTCCCGCCACCATGCGCCAGGTGAACGACAAAGCAAGCAGGCAGGCAGGCGGGCAAGAGTGGTAGCTGCGGCACCCTCCTCCTCTTCCTCCTCTTCCATCTCTTCATTGCCACCATGGGATAGGTAAGGCTCACACACCCACACCCACACACCCATATGTGCCTGTGCATTGAAATGAAACCCCCCCAGAAAGGAACCCCCTGTACATTGAAAGGAGCACTCCTTCTCCTCCAACTCTTCATCGCCACCGTGGGAGAGGTAAAGCATGTGCGTGCAATAATGCACGTGTGTGCGTGCACACACATACATGCACACACACACACATGCCCACCTGCATGCCCGCATGCCCCACGCCTGCAGGATTGCCCCCGCCCTTGCTGAGTGGATGCAATGGCGTTGGGGAGAGGCGGAGAAATGCAAAAACAACTTTGTCCCCAGGTGCCCCAAAACCTTGTTACACCGCTGGCATTTAATTCTGTTCGATTGAAGAGAAGACAAAAATAATGGGATAATACTGCATTCGTATCTACAGGCCTAGTGATGCACTCTTTGTTTGGATCTAATCTAAGGTGGTTGCTGAGACACAGCCTTCCTATGTAATGATTAATTGGACAACTAGAGGGGCATATGCACAGACTTGTGGCGAGGAAGCAACAATAGTAGAAAAGCAGTATAGTACAGGCAGGTGGTTCAAAATGGTGAATGAACCACTAGCTGTGATGCATTTTTGTAGCCATTCTCTGCCAGCACAGAATGAGTTCATGTGATATTCTGAAGGCAGCATACAGCACTCGTTTAAAAAGTAGAAGTGATCCGTTTGAGAATAACCCTAACGCTAACCCTAACGCTAGCTCTAACCCTACGCCTACCCCTACCCCTTGACAATCTGGATGGCAGGTAATGTCACAACATATGAATTTATTCTACCACATATTCCATTGACATCAATATCATACATCATGGGTCCAGTTCAACTAGTGTCCCGTGAACTTATCCTACCAACATGAATGGGAGGGTCATGCGTGAATTGGGATCTCTCCCAGTGAAAGCAAGTGGTCGTAGAAGCACTTCATTGGGAATGGGTTGCTTTCCATGTGCAAAATAGAAATCCAGAAATGGTTTTACCTGTGGAAATGTGGGGTGGAATAGGGTTCATTTCTCCCTTGACCATCTTCAGGTGAAGCTGCTTGATATTGAAGGGTTCCACAGTGAACGGCAGTGTGCCAGTGAGCATGGCGAACATACTCACTCCTCTGCCAGTGAGAAAGGCAACACAGAATCAATGTGAATGTAACATAATGCAGCACTAGAGATGGGCACGACTCAGAAAAATTTTTCGTTTTCGTTTTCGTTTTCGTCTAGGGGTCCATTTCGTTTCGTTTCCGTTTTCGTGAGCTAATTTTCAAAATTTTTCATTTTTGTTTCGTTACGTAATGAAAATGAAAAACGAAAATGAAAACGAAATTTTTTTCGTTTCTTCCCATTTAGCTCCATTAAGTGCTTTTCCAGTAACGAAAAACGAAAAATGGCTCAAAATTAGTCGTTTCGTTTCCGTTTCTGTTCCATTTTTGAACCGTTTTTCGTTTTTCGTTTCGTTACGTAACAAAAACGAAAAACAAAAACGGAAACGAAAATTTCGCTAAGTCGTGCCCATCTCTATGCAGCACCCTGTTCTTTCATAATAATAATTATTGCTATGTACCACCAAGCTACTTCTAACTTAGGGTCATTCCTTAGGTGTTTCAGCAGCCCACCCAACTCTCCTTTCTGGTGGTTCTCTGAACCTGTGGAGCTTGTCCAAGGCCACACAGTTGGTGGGGCACATAACCCCACCACCCACACATACACGGGGTGATTTCAGCTGGCCCCTTTCCTGAGAGGCACAGTGAGGGATCAGGAAAGCCACTCAAACCCAACAAGCTTAACCAGCTCTGTTCTCTGTCTTTTGTAGTAAGTAATTATTGGTTTTACCCCCAAATAAGCAGCATCTATAATGCAGCATGTATTTTCTTATAATATATGCTCATTATGAAAACTAGAGATGGGCACAAAATGCCAAAATGGCATTTCATTTCATTTTTCATTTTGTTTGTTATTGTTTCATTTCATTTAGAACAAAATGATTTTTTAAAGAAAATCGTTTCATTTGTTTTGTTTTTCTTTTTTTTTACCCACGCTGACCAGCTGGCCCACAGGCTGGGTCGGTGCATTTTATTTTAATGTTTTAAACATTTTTTTTTACTCACACTGAACAGCTGACCCAAACAGCTGGGTCAGCGTGTTTTTATTTTAGTTTAGTTTATTTACTTGCACTGACCAGCTGGCCAGCAGGCTGGGTCAGCACGGTTTTTAAATTTTATTTTATTTTATTTACTCGCACTGATTAGCTGACCCATGGGACGGTTTGGTGCATTTTTAATTTTTTTTATTATTATTTTTTTTACTCATGCCGACCAGCTGACCTGCAGGCCAGGTCAGCACTTTTTTAAAATTTTATTTTTGTTTTTTTTACTCGTGCTGACCAGCTGGCCTGTGGGCCAGATCAGCACATTTTTTATATTATTATTCCCCCCTATTGCGCCAATTGTGTGGGGAAAAGGGCGGGATTTTAAAACATTTCCTGCTGAAGCCCTGCACTACAGCTGATTGGTTGTGGCTTCTGT
>JAHTLZ010000406.1:0-10051 GCA_023846285.1 Phrynocephalus versicolor
TGCTAAACAACCTAAAATACTAAACAAAGTCAAGGTACTATTCCCCCTGGTATTCAGCTCTGGTTAGGCCTCATCTTGAGGATGCCAACAAACTGGAGCAAGTTCAGAGGAGGGCAACAAAGAGGTCAAGCCCTATGAGAAAAGACTGAAGGAATGGGACATGTCTAACCTTGAGAAATGAAGACTGAAGACAGATATGATAACACTTTTCAAATATTTGAAAGATAGTCATATAGCGGACAAGAACGATCTGTTCTCCATCATCCCAGAGAGCAGGACATATAATAATGGCTCAAGCAACATAAAGCCAGTTAACCTCTTAACTGTTACAGCTGTACAAGAGTGGAATCAGTTACCTTGGGAGACGGTGCACTCAAGAGAAAATTGGACAACCATCTGTCAGATCTGCTTTTATTTGGAATCTCTGTGGAGCAAGGTGTTGGACTTGATGGCTTGTAGGCCTCTTACAATTCAGTAATTCTGCGATTCTAAGTTATTTTAAATTAAAAATAAGCCCATAGAGAGCTTTGCATTTGTTTTGCTCTGGCTTTCCCTTGTAGGGATTTCCACACATACAGCAGTAAGAGTAGAAGACGACGCATGATGGTGCACACCAGTTGCCTCTCTGATCCAGATAAATGGCCAATCAGATGCCTCTAGGAAGCCACAATCAGGAAGTGAGGCCAATAGCACACATTATGAACCATGCACACACACTGTCAATAGTAAAGGCCAGTCATGGTTAACAAGTCTTATCCCACATCAATATTATCTCACGCTCAGACTGCTCTGGTGTAATTTTTCCCATGATCTTCCATCCCACCACACAGGAACTCAATTTTCTTGGTTGGTTTGCTTGTTTTTCTCTCTCTGAGATATCTTCCACATTACAGAAATCAGTTGTAGCCACATTGCACCTTCTATTTTTGCTGTACACAGCAGCCAGATGCAAAATAAAACAGAAGGCATCATTCTTAACAGTGTGTTATGTATTAGCCTGAAACATCTGCTGAAATTCTCTCTGCTGCACAGCTACTGCAGGTGCATCCTATAAGTATAGCTTATGTATTGTGTGATGATGTTTTAGTTGTCTATAAAGGGATTGCCTACTTTTGCTTTAGTAGAAAGCCCTGGAAAGGATAGCTGGAAGTCAGAATTGACATGACGGCACATATTATTAAGGTGATAAAGCATTTCTAACCTTTCTTTAGAAGTTGTTCTGCAGTAAAAATCTGAAAGAAAATAGCGGGAGCAATGCTCATAAAAAAATAATGGTCCCACATTACTGTACAATTACATACATCATGCTGAATTCCTTAAATCATAGAATAATGGTGTTGGATGGAGCCTAGAGGGGCAAATGAGGGGATGCAAACACAAGCATCGGTTGTAGTTGGCAGGCACAGCAGGTTCTTTGTGATCTATGTAAACTGTGCCTCAAATGACTGGAGATAACTTGTGGGAGAGAAACCTTTAGAAGCTTATGTAATGTTTCTTTAAAATTTCCTCTGCAAATGCAGTAAGGACAGATAATCTTGTGTGCTTGTCACACTCACCAAAAAAAAAAAAAATAGCAATAGCGCAAAGGACTCAAGAAAGAGATTGAGACAGAGTTTGAAACTTTTCAATCAAGTCATCAGAAAATAACTTCGGAGCACCATGAATGCATTTTTGAGAAAATAATAGTTCCCACTGCTAGACGATGACCCAGGATATGCTCTTACTACACAACAACTAAGCAAAAGGGAATAATTTGGTATTCATGCAAGAAAAGGCAGAACCCCTTTCTGGGGCAACTTATGAAAACTTCATTCTCTATAATGTATTTCGCCATTCAAGGACATTCTTTGTCCTTGCCTTGCTATCACTAGGTGTTTTATTCTAACTTGTTTCCTGTACTGAATCCAAAAATACCACGTACCTATCCATGAAGAATATGCCACCTGTTTCATAGTTAAAGGCCATGGATATACCAGTAACTACAAGTAATTTTATTTCCAGTAATCCATTTCATTTATTCTGTGCCAAGTTCTCCACATTTACTCCCATAAACCTTGCTTCTCCCATAATGTATATATTTTAAAAATTCGTAGAACACATTCTAAAATCAGAGCCATCCTCAAATGAAGATACAATTATGCCCCTTCCACTTGATTTATTTCCTAGATCAGTGTTTCCGGGGTCGGGACCCTTTTGGGGGTCAAACAACCATTCCACAGGGGCCGCCATCAGCTAGTGTAGAAAAAGGCACAAACAGCTCTGGAGGAGGAGGGGAGGAAGGGGGGAAAGAGTAAATTACAGCTTGATAGGTTGGAGGGGATGTCAGTCAATGGCACCGGAGGTTGCAATTGGCTGAGGGTGCCTGAAGAGGGAAATTCTCTATGGTACCTGCAGCAGTGGCCTGCCAGAGGGGGCTTGTGGCCTCTTGCCCATGTTTGGGCAAGGGGTCACCACAACATGAGGAACTGTATCAAAGGGTTGTGGCATTAGGAAGGTTGGGAACTACTGTCCTCACTTATCACAACATATTTGAATAATTTGGATACGTTTGCAATTTTGGAAAACTGACCCACTCTGCAGACTGAAGAATACAAATTATAAAACACATACAGTAAATATATACCGATCAAGTACAAAACAAAATACAAACTAACAAAAATAACCATAATCAATGTAATAATAATAATAAAATTATTATAAAAATTATTATAGGGGAAGAACAACCTCTACATTAGTGGTTCCCAAGCTTGGGTCTCCAAATGGTCTTGGATTACAACTCCCAGCAATCCTGGCCAGCACAGCTAGTGAGGAAGGATTCGGGGATTTTTAATCCAAGAACATCTGGGGAACTATGGTTGGAAACCACTGCTCTAAACCCATCCTTCTCGTTTGTTTTGAGTAACTTGACTTGACAGAACAGCTTGCCATGGAAGCTTCCAGCTCCACAAACACTGTTTGTTTGCCAAAATATCTCCAATTGGGCAAATTGTCACTGCACAAAGAGAGAAAGAGAGAGAGAGAGAGAGAGAGAGAGAGAGAGAGAGAGAGAGAGAGAGAGAGAGAGAAATGAAATAATTCTTCTGATGTCTGTATTCTTTAAAAGCCATGCCTAAAAAAAAAAGTAGTAGACACTGTCTGCACACAATCAACATCAAAACATCCTTTGTGCAATTCTTGTTAACTTGTGGACAACATGGATCTTACTTGTTCTCTTCCCTCTTGGACCACAACCTATTTTGCTCTCTCATGGGATGTAGAAAAGACGGTCATCTTGCCATTTCGTGTCGCTTACGAGCACATAGACCATCCAAGGATTTCTGTATACCAGGGATCAATCCCGGTGTCATCCCCACAACTTTCTACAACTCTTCCATCATGTTTCCTTCAAATTAGAGTAGACCCAGTGCCCAAAATCCTGTTGCTTAGTGTAGAAAACCACACTGGACTGTGTGTGTGTCTATGTGTTCTTTCAAGTCAATTCTAAGGCAACCCGTTCCATATCTACTGATATGGATTCCCGTTCCTTTCTTCTGGGACTGTGCAGCTTCCCCAAGATCACACAGGTTGGCTCTTCCTTCTGGCAGCACAGTGGGGAATTGAACTCCTAACCTGGAGTAGGCCCATTGCCTCAATGCTGATTTGATACATCAGTTGCTCTGTAATTTCCATTTATTTGAATGGGCCTGCTCTAACAGCACTTTATTTTAGTACCATAAATTAATCACTATTCTCTGCTGCCTGCCTGCCATTCAGAAACAATCCTTTCTATGTCATTGGAGTTCCATCACAAGAGGAACTCCAATATTACTTTTAGCAGTCTGCTTTATTCTGTGGAAGCTATGAGAGATGGGGTTATGTTTCGGTTCAGTAGCCTATTCCAATGACAAGGAAACTAGAGGAGCAGCCATGGCTATGTGGGGAGGACCAAGCACAAGATTGGACCTCATGACATCGACACAGCTGCTGTCCCAATATCCCCTTCATGCAAGGTAATCTACATAAGATACTGGCTGTGGCATTTTCACAACCTGCCAGAACAACAATTATGTCCTCCCAAGCAACAAAAATTACCTTTTATTGCAGAGGGGGGTTTAATCCTCTGAGGCCAAGAGCAGTTATGATGAATATCTTACAAAGCAGAAGTAGGTGGTGCCTACTGGGTTAACTAAATTTTCACCCCAGCTCCCAACTGAATAGTGTGTAACATTCAGCCATTCTGAGACCCAGATATAATCTGTTTATTCCCCACTCATTGCCAGTGAAGAAACGCCAAACTCAGTCATATCGTTAATGAATGACAATCAGTTTCATTTGCTGAGCACAAACTATACAACACAGTTATTGTGTCATTAGAAGCAGAGTTCCCTGTCACAAAAGATATCGGCTTGTCTTGGGAAGCAATTCCTTCACGGTGCTTTTTGCAGGGTGGCTTGGTTTTGGTGTATGACTAGCCACCAGGAAAAAACCACAGGCTTCATTAACAAACCTTCTTGAATTTCTGAGGAAATTACATATCTGACAGAAAATAACACAAAAGCATAAGAGCAGGAGACCCATATTAAAATATGGTTTAACTCTATTTATTTATTTATTTATTTATTTATTTATTTATTTATTTATTTATTTATTTATTTTAGAGTTTTTTACCCTGCCTTTCTCCTTGGAAAAGGACCCAAGGTGGCTTACAGTAATGAGGGATAATATACAGTCCAATACAATTAAGACATAATATACAGTCCAATACAATTAAGACATGTTCAGTATTGAGAACAAGGAATTGAGGGACATCTTACAGCATTAATAGAGAACATTACATCAAAGCTACAAGGTTATAAGTAGTTATAAATTCAAAGTCTATGACTTATTGCCCAGATTCGCCCGTACCTTGATGGGAACTCCCTGAGGACGGTTGTGCAGGCAGTGGTCATGTTGAGTATAGATTATTACAACGCGCTTTACATGGGGCTTCCCTTGTACCTTGTTTGGCGATTGCAGCAGGTGCAGAATGCAGCAGCCAGATTGGTGGTTGGTGCAGGCAGATTTGACCACAAAACCCCAATTCTGGCTGCCCATAAGGTACAAGATGTTGGTTTTGGTTTACAAAACCCTCCATGACTTGGGACCTGAATATCTGACAGGGCGTATTTCCCAAAGGTCAGAGCTGGCCAGACCCACCAGAGTCTGATTGGCCTTCTCGCTTCAGGTGGCCACCCCCAGGGAGGCCCATAAGATCAAGACCCATAATCAGGCCTTCTTGGTGATTTGCCCCTCCTTATGGAATAAACCGCCTAGTGCAGGGGTGTCCAAACTTTTTCAAGGAGGGCCAGATTTGGCGAGGTGAAAATGTGTGGGGGCTGATCATTCAGCTGCACTTGGGCCTCGGGCCAGACTTTGGACAAGACTCTAAGACATGCAAGGAGGAATTGTGGACGCTGCAGCAACAGAGCCGGAGGGCAGGTAGGCTGGGCTGGTGGCTGGTGGTTGTGGTGGACAGAGGCAGGGAGGGCAGGCAAAACATAAAACTGCAAGCTGATGCCTCCATCTGGTATGGGGAGGGACCAGCTGCTGGGGATGCATGACAGGCTGAGCTGGCGGGGAGAAGAGGCCACGGGCCACTCAAAATTTGTAAACGGGCCGCATTTGGCCCCTGGAACTGACTTTGAACATGCCTGGCCTAGCTAGTTGCGCCTCACCCCTTCCCTTACAGCCTTCAAGAAAGGACTGAAAACTTGGCTGTTTCAGGAAGCTTATGGCAATCACTAAAGTTTGTTGTGTGTCTCTTGTCACTTATTGGTTTTCTTAGTTCTGGTATGCCTCTTACCGGATTCTCCGCTTTTTTCTTTTCTTTTCTTTTTCCTCCCCTTTCTTTGTTGAGTATTACCTTTTGTGGTGGTTTTGTTTGTATTCCCTTATTTGTAAACCACCTAGAGTTCCCTATGGAGAAATAGGTGTGGTTATATAAACTTAAAAATAAATAAATATATATAACCTATAGATTCATGTAAAAGACACATAATGGTAGTCCATCATTCAGGGAAAGCTTACCTGAAGAGAAAGGTCTTTGCCTGTTTCCGGAAGGACAACAAAGATGAGGCAGTCCTGGCCTCTATCGGGAGGGAGTTCTATATTCTGAGGACAGCAGACAAGAAGGCCAATTCATGGGTTCCCACAAGATATACCTGTGAGGGTGGTGGGATGCAGAGAAGGGCCTCTCCAGATGACCTTAACACCCGAGTCGTTTCATACTGTGAGATTCGATCTTTGAGGTAGCTAGGACCCAGGTCATTCGATCTTTGAGGTAGCTAGGACCCGTTGAAGTTTCCTGAGACTTTTCATCAGTAGTCCCACATAGAGTGCATTGCAGTAGTCCAGCCGGGATGTCACTAGGGGATGTGTCACTGTGGCCAAAGTTGATTTCTCAAGAAAGGGGCATAACTTGCATACTAGCCTTCATTGTGCAAATGCGCTCCTGGCCATAGCCATGACCTGGGCATCCAAGCTCAAGGATGAGTCCAAGCACACCCCAGAGCTGCGTACCTGATTTTTCAATTGGAGGGCGACCCCATCCTGTACAGGTTGTATCCCTATCCCTTGTTCTCCCTTTCGACTGACCAGGAGCACCTCTGTCTTGTATGTGTTATTTTCATTTTGTTTATCCTCATCCAGTTTATTTTTGCAGCTAAACACTCATATAAAGTTGAGTTAGTAGCTCCCTTAGAATCCAGAGGTGATGAGAGGTAGAGCTGGGTATCATTGGCATACTGGTGCTGCTTAACCCCCAAAGACCTGATTAATCTCCCACCAGTAGTTTCATATAGATGTTAAATAACATAGGAGACAGAACAGAACCCTGGGGAACTCCACAGGTCAGTGGCCGTAGTGACCAGGAGCACCTCTGTCTTCTCTGGGTTTAGTTTCATTACTGCAGTTTCATTACTGCAGCTAAACACTCATATAAGTTGAGATAGTAGCTCCCTTAGAGTCCGGAGGTGACGAGAGGTAGTGCTGGGTATCATCGGCATACTGGTGGCACCTGACCCCAAAAGACCTGATAATCTCCCCCAGTGGTTTCATATATATGTTAAATAATATAGGAGACAGAACAGAACCCTGGGGAACTCCACAGGTCAGCGGCCATGTCATCTAACTTGATGAATCATCTAACACCTCTTTCTGTGTTCTACCCTGCAAGAAGGACCGGAGCCATTTTAATGCAGTACCCCCAATTCCCATTTCTGAGAGACAAGTCAGGAGGATACCATGGTCTGTAGCAGTGATGGTGAACCTATGGCACGGGTGCCAAAGGTGGCACTCGGAGCCCTTTCTGTGGGCAACCAACATCGCCCCTTCACAGCCACCTGTATACAGGTTAAATTCTGCCTCGGTTGGATAAAAGATTGGATCACTTTAGTTGATGTGGATATATTGGATTTGGAAGGTCATGATAACAGATTTGGTTGGCACGCTTATCTTTGGTATGATAAAGTGAAAGTGCATAAAAGTTTTATGAATCATGTAATTAGAAAGTCATTACTTCAGGTCTGGGAACGGTTAAAACCTCTTTTAGAAAGACATACACCAAGATGGTTATCCCCAATTGAGGCACTGGTGATCATGAGGAAAGACAAAGAAGGAGTGGGGATCACATATGGTGATGTGTTATTTTTTTCAGAAAAAGGTCCCAGACTGAAATCTTATGATATGTTGAAAGAGAAGTTAACAGGTTGGTTTCAGTACCATCAACTAAATGACATTTTTCAGAAAGATAGAAAGGTGTCTGGGTTTGGAGAGAAGGAATCTAGGTTCCAAACCATAATTATGGGCCCAAAAAAGAAACTGTTGACTAGATTATATAACTTTCTGTTGGAGTTGAACTTAAAAGATGAACATGTCAAAGAATGTATGATAAAATGGGCTGTGGATCTGGGTCATAATATTGAGCTAGATGTGTGGGAAAGATTGTGGAAAAAGAATATAAAGTTTACCGCATGTACCTTGATAAAAGAAAATCTGATGAAGACGATGTATAGGTGGTATATTACTCCAACGAAGTTAGCAAAGATGTATAGGATGAAAGATGACCACTGCTGGAAATGTAAGGAGAAGCAAGGTGATTTTTATCATATGTGGTGGACTTGTGAGAAAGTGAAAGAATATTGGGCACTGATATATGATGAACTCAAAAAGATGTTAAAGTGTACATTCCCAAAACGACCTGAACTTTTTTTGTTAGGGTTGGTGGATAATGAAATCAAAGGAGCAGATAGGACTCTATTTTTATACGCAACAGCAGCGGCACGAATGCTCCTGGCACAGAACTGGAAGACAACGTATATACCATCTTTGGATGAATGGAGGGCGAAAATATTGGACTTTGCAGAGATGGCCAGACTAACGTGCAGACTGAGGGATCAAGATAACCAGAAGTTCCAAAATGATTGGCAAAAATTTAAGAACTACATGGAGACTCATTGCAAGGAATTAAAGACTCTTACCGGATTAGGATAGAGCTCGAGGGATTATTACTTATTTTTCAAATCTTTTTTATAAGTATATAAAAGGGGTTTGTCTGAAAGGAAGGCTAGGAGATGAATAACGCTAAAACCAAGGAAAGAACAGAGGGAAGTCAAATTTTAGTGGTAGATTGATTTTGTAGTATTAATGTTTTGAATTTGTTTCTTTTTTTGTATACCAAAATTCTTTAATAAAAAAGTATACAGGTTAAATTACTGTATTGGCACTTTGCAAAGAAATTAGTGGGTTTTGAATTGCAGTTTGGGCACTTGGTCTCCAAAAGGTTCGCCATCACTGGTCTATAGTGTCGAAAGCAGCTGAGAGGTCTAGCAAAACCAAAAGGGATACAGATCCCCTATCCATTTCCCTGCATAAGTCATCTACCAATGCAATTAGTGCCGTCTCAGTTCCATAGCCAGGCCTGAAGCCAAATTGAAATGGATCCAGGTAGTTAATATCAGCCAGAAACCTCTGGAGCTGTGAGGCCACAACCTGCTCTACGACTTTTCCTAAGAAAGGGATTTAAGTGTTGTGCAAATTCTTTGCAGCAAGATATAGAGTGTTATCCGCCGGTGGGTCAGCATGCAGCAGACTTTTGACTATTCTGAAAAGCTGCCCTGGGCAATTTTGTACCAAATCAATGGTGGTAGAGAAAACTACTTTCTTTGCTGCCTCCACTGCCTTGGAGTAAGCTTTCCAAAGGCCTTTCACTGATTCTTTGTCTGTTTCAATCTGGGTTTTCAGCCAACGCCTTTCAGCTCTACAGGCCACCCATTTCAATTTTGCCATCTCCCCAGTAAACCAAGCAGCCAATTTGGGTCTGTTTTGAGGAATGCCTTTGCTAATTTCCCATTCTAGAGTTCAACCAAAGATTCAACAGAATCACCCATCAGAAAGATAGGGAACTCCCCAAGGGCGGTTAAAAAATTCATCAACTTTTTGGAACCGATTGCCTTTGTCTGACTTCCCCCTCTGGCCAGGCTTTGAGTTACAGCAAGCCTAAAGCACACCATGTAGTGGTCTGTCCAGGACAATGGGACTACAGAAAGTTTCTTTATCTTAATGTCCCCACTGTCCATATCAGGGGAGAAGACCAGGTCTAAGGTGCGGCCTGCAGGATGGGTTGGGGCAGATACCATTTGGGCCAGGCCCATTGTTGACATGGAGGTCATAAAATCTTCGGACACCCCTGATAGAGCTGCTTCAGCAAGGATGTTAATGTCCTCCAACATTAGCCCAGTTATTAGTTCAGTAAGCTGAGGGAGAGAAGTTGTTGTGTCATGGGGAGAGCGATGCAGCAAGAGAATTCCTATCTTGTCCCTAGCTCCTACTTTTAAGTACATACATTCAAAACCAGGAAATTGGGGAACATGGCATCTAGCAAGAGAGATGGAGTTGCAGTGGACTATTGCCACTCCACCACCCTGCCGCCACCACCACCCGGTCTGGCCTGTTGTTCCACAGAGAAACCTGAAGGACAGAACTGAGTGAGGTTGACACCCCCAGCCTCATCCAGTCAAGTCTCTGTGATGCAAGT
>JAHTLZ010000407.1:0-10166 GCA_023846285.1 Phrynocephalus versicolor
GCCGCTCATTCTCCCAGCTCTCACATTACTACTCGGGAGAGGGGGTGCCTCTTCAGCCGACATAATCCTTCACCCTTGCAATAACTCACGGCTGTCGCTTTTTTACCTTCGTCGCCAGTGTAGAATAGTGTAGGCTCACGGCTCTGGAGATTCATTCAGACAGCTTTATTGCACAACAACACGAACAGATAACACCGAGCAAAAGCACAAAGAAAACATACATGCGTATTTATACAGACGCTCCCAGGAGGTAGTCGTTAATCATCTGCAGCTGGTCTGCCACAATTAACTCACACCTCCCCGGAGTGCTGTCTGTATCTTCACTACATAATACTATATCAAAATGGTTTACAACAACAGTTATGGGTAGTTTCTTTTTATCTTGATGTGTACTGTGGTGCATCAAAATTCAGATTAGGGAGCCATCCACGCAGACCTCCAGGTTCCATCCATGGACCAGTGCTTCCTCACAGACTATGGTTCTGATTAGGGATGGGCACCTTATGAAAAATGATACACTGTTTTGTCATTTTGTAAGGTTTTGAAACATTACAAAACAAAACGAAATGGCAGACAGCATGTCATCATGAACGAGCCAAAATGATGTTTTTGATTCGCTTCCTCCAAACTGGGAAGCTGCCTCCACATCTTCCTTAAGGCAAGGGGCTGTGATTGGGTGGCTGTTTTCTGATTCTCACTACTGACTCCCAGCTGATTTTGACAGCTCATTTTTAAAAGGCTCCAGCCTTTGAGGACTCCTCTGGAGCCTTTTTAAAATGGCCCACTTACAACAGAGAGGCTCGCTGTTTGGGGCGGGTGATTTTAAAAAGGCTCCGGCTGAGCTGTCAAAGGCTTGAGCCTCTAAAAAATGTGCTGTCGCAACAGCGAAAGTGCTCTCGCTCTTGTAACAGCACATTTTTAAAAGCTTCCAACCCACCACCCAGGTGGTGGGCTAGAGCCTTTTTAAAATCCCCCACAGTACCAGCAAGAGCACTTGTGCGGAGGGGGATTCATTTTGTTTCATTTTGTTTCATAAATAACAAATTTTAAGCTACTTACAGAATGAAATGAAATGCAGGGGGGGGGTAAAATGCAATGGAATGGAATGCTATTTTTTATTTCATGCTCATCCCTAGTCCTGATCCACCATTTCCTCTTATTTTGAGTTTCGCTAGGCCAATGTGGGATTTTGACTTCATCTGAATCCGATAATCCAAATCAATTTTTTTAGTGGAAGTGTTGACTAACCATTCAGCAGTTGATTCAATTCTGGTTGGAACTAGAGATATGGACAAACCACAAAAATTGTAGTTCATCATAGTTTCTCATAAGCAAAGGGGAGCTAGATTTCCCTTGCACCCTAAAACAAACCGTAGCCATCTTAGTAAAGATGTGGTGACAACAGCAGCCCAGGTACTGCTGGTGATGATGACTAAAATAGGGAGGCAATGCAGAAGTTGGAGAGGACAAGGGACTGTGGAGGGTTTTGCTCTTTTTTTAGGATAGCCACAGATAATCTGAAAATTATGGGATGAATTAATAAGGGAAATGTTCATCTCTTCATATTTTTCAGTGTCTTTGGGCAGTGAATATGAAGGGATGTATAATAAATGAATCAGTGATATTTGTTAAATATCATGCTTTTATTTTTATTAGTCCCTCTCTCTAGTTGGGTTTAGGGAATTAGTTCAGCAGGAGAACCCACACAAAAGTCTTACAGTTTTGTGCACCATGTGAAAGAAGAAATGGCTGTATGGATTTAGATCACAGTACTGTAGATTGCTTTCAACCACTTATTGATCTATTTTCTTTCTAAAACTGCCAGAGTAAAGGAGCTAAAAATGAAACTTCATGATTTCTGTTACAGACTTTACAAGCTGGAAATATTAACACACAGTTGAAATGTTCCATTGGTTTCACCACCCCGCACCCCACTTTCTTCAATAAGCTAGTGTTTGTTGCTGCCCCAGATGAGAATGGCAGCACACAGCAAAAACAATAGGGCTGCAGTAGGTTCTTCACCAATTTCATTGAGACCACTTTCACACAACCACTAAAATCTGCTGGCAACTTAAATGTGGATCCCCCCGAACCAGAAATCATGTGGTTGTTTTCCTGGTTCCTGTGTTCCCACCCTCCTGCACTCCGATTCTATTGCTTCTGTCTGCTGTGGATTGAGTGGAAGGAGAAAAAAATGCAGGCTCACCTCCACCTGCCCAACACACTTCCCCCAGTTGGCAGCAGCTAATTGTAGCAGGTCAGGAAGCCCGTTAGGGATTCCTGTCTGTTAAAAGGGGGGGGCAACAAAAACAAGCAGAAGGCAGAGGAGCCGGCCAGGCATGCACTGCCTTAAAATCCACATCAGAACAATTTATTTTACCTCTTCAAGACCAGGTACTTGTAAAATGCACTGGGTCGCACTTAAGTGGGTGTGGTCGTACTTTTTTAAAAAAGTCCGCTGCTGGTGGGAAAACAATTTTATCCTCCGCATCTGCAAGCACTTTGCAGTGGATTTTAGGGGTTGTGTGAAAGCAGCCTGATTTAGTCTTCACATAATTTTGACCATATCAGGTGGATGAGTTATATATCAGGTCTGTTGTCTAAGTTCCATCATGGCAACTCACTGAATTGGTCTGTTCTTTGATGAACAGCAAGTTCTGCACCATCATTTAGTAGTGATCAAACATTTCAAAGAGCTGTTTATGTGTACATGTTTGTGGTTTGTGTGTGCATGCATGTCTATGCCTTCAGACTAAAAGTTGTATAATTTAAAATGAATGGGCCCCAGAATCCCAGAATCCCTATGTCAGTGGTGGTGAACCTTCAGCACTCCAGATGTTTTAGACCACAACTCCCACAGTCCTTTGTTATTGGCAATACAGGCTTGGAATTCTGGGAATTGTGGTCCAAAACATCTGGAGTGCCAAAGGTTCACCACCACTGCTCTATTTTATCACAGGATACAAGCATAGTTGTAGGGATTCTGCCCCTGTGATAAGGAAGGATGGAGGAAATTTTAGTTGGTCCATTGTCCTGAGCGAACCAGTTAAACTTGTACTTTCTGGATAGAAGGCAACAATTATTGTTTGGACTATGCACTTTTCTAAGTGTTGTGAAACTGTTCTCAGCCCAAAAGAAGCCATGACATGTACTATATTTGGTCTTGTATCTGATGAGCTTCAAGTGGCTTGCACAACTCTTCTGCTTCCTACTTTGCCTTCCAAAGAATCCTAGGAGGTGGGTTTAGCTGAGAAAGTGGCTCAAGATTACCCTATCAACTTAGTGGCCAGTTGTGCATCTGGACCCAACCCCAACACTCTAACTGCTATGTCACACTGGCTGTATTGGAGAAAGCTGTGCAGATGAATGTGTGTATTAAGAAAATTGGCATAAAGAAAAGTGTATGTTAAGAAAGGAATGTACAAACAATGGTTTTAAAATATTTGTACTGCCAGATATTATAGATTTGAAGTCATTTTCTGTGACTCTCAGATGAGTTCATTGCTGTTGTTTATAATCCTAGATCAACACAATGTAATATAAAAATAACAATGTATATTACAAGAACAAAAGGCAAACATACTAAAAAAGAGTAGAATGATGCTATGTACAAGACAGTTCAATTCAATCTAATGTTAAAAGTCTTTAATACTGGTTTCCAATTTTTATGAGTAGCTGTTGACAACAGCAATGTTAGCTCAGGCAAATTCAGGTCACAATTAATAAGAGCCATAACTTTCCAGTGATAGCTTTTTACACTTGTCATAAAAAGCCTAGTACAAACCATAGCAAGTGCGATTAAGATAAAGGTAACTCTTCTCAAAGATCCTTTTGTTGTGAGGAAAAATAAACACACAACCTATTATTAAAAAATTAAATGCCCTCCGAATCCCATGGGCTCCACCACAGACCAATGGGGTGTGCAATTTTCTCATTTTTGTGGACTCCTATTCAAATATGAGATCTCTTGTATGTCTTCCAAATATTTTAATTCTTGGTTTTCAAAACCGTCTTTTTGACATTTTTGGATACAAGGTTTTTTTAAAAATTTAAAAAAATGTTTTGGTAAGAAAACAAAGGTCTGGATCCATAGGAATAATTGTAGCTCTCTAAGTATCTCCTTAACTTTGCCTTTCATGCATTAAGCAGAAAAGTTCGAACTTTTATGCATTCTTCCCTCTCTGCGATGCATTGTTTACACCACTGGGATTGTACT
This sequence comes from Phrynocephalus versicolor, assembly GCA_023846285.1. Classification (NCBI taxonomy): domain Eukaryota; kingdom Metazoa; phylum Chordata; class Lepidosauria; order Squamata; family Agamidae; genus Phrynocephalus; species Phrynocephalus versicolor. The sequence goes on from JAHTLZ010000407.1 coordinate 4,217, forward strand.
GGAGAATGCAACTTTGCACTCCTGCTACTAGATGGAGAATGCACACATTACGTGATGAGCCTTACTTCATGGGCTTTTGTCTCAAAACAAGAACTGAGACAAGAGAATTCCTGAGGTCAGAGAGAGGTATGGCTCATCATGCTTAAATCCCAGTTCAGGAGGCATGGTCGGGACGAACTCCCGTCGTCACACAATGGATGTACAGTAACATTTTTTCGTACTGGTTCCAAGTGGGACCGCGAACCACGATGAGATAGACATGAAGTAACTGTCTAAGTGAGTCTGAAAAAAAAAAGATTGAAATCTCTCTGCAAGCAGAAATCTTGAAACTTTGGACACATCATGAGAAGGCAAACTTCTCTGGAAAAAAAATACTACTGGCAAAGGTTGCATCAGAGTCAGGATTGCAGAGTTGTCTTAGCAAATTAAGTTCTCTGTGTGACTCTTGTGCTTTGATTTATTATTCCTCTGTTCCCAAGAGCCTCGTTCCTGAAGAGTTCTCTGTGTTCCAGTGGTGTCTGCTTTGTTTGTGTATGTTCCTGCCTTGCTCCTGTAGGTTTCTGTGTTCTCCAGTGGTGCCTGCCTTGCATTCGGTTTTCCTGCCTTGCTCCTAGGGGTTCTTGTGTGCCTGCCTTGCTCCTGTACATTCCTGCTCAAGTGGCTCCATTCCAGGATTTTTTCTAATGGACTAAATGCTGATTGTGTCTGGCTGATGCTTCAGTGTTACAATCCTCTTTACCTAAAGATACGTTCTTAAAAGATGCCCCACCACTAGTGCAACTGGAGGTATTGGATATACAAGAAAATAGATCAATGCCAAGGAAAGGGGAGGCTGAAATGTCCTACCAATTGAAGGGAAATAAACAAAGTCCCATAGTCTTTGCAGAGATACATCCAGGTCAAAAAAGTATGGCAAACGGAGCAGCACCTCTAACTCCTGTCTCTTTATCTTCAAACATTAAAACATGGACTGAAATCAGGCATTTGGATGATACAGAGATGGCTCCTGAGGAAAACTCTAGAGGACATAATACAATCCAACTAAGAACTAATTCACATCATGTAACATCAAATGTTAGTACGCTCTCCCCACGCATAGATGAGATACTGATATTGGAGGAGTCCGAGACTGGAAACCAAGAAAATCAGAACAATCCTTTAGCCAGCTCAAATTGACATCTTGCTCCTCAGTATAAGAACTCTATACAGCTTCTATCCTGGAACATTGCCGGCTGGAAGCACAAAGCATCAGAAGGTGACTTGGTGGAGTTCCTTTCTAATTTTGATATCATAGCTCTCCAAGAGACCTGGCTTACTGAAGATGATGAAGAGATTCAACTACCAGGTTTCAATTCTTGGTCCATCCCCGCAAAAAATGCAAGACTAAAGGAAGAGCATCAGGAGGCTTGACAACGTTAATCAAGGCAGAGCTGGGCTGGCGTGGCCAGAAAATGTTCTTTGTTGATGAATCCCATCTGTATCTAGCTGTTAAGTTTTCTTATAAAACCTCTGACTTAGTCTTAGTTAATATTTATATTCCTCCATACTCTTCCGCTTATCTCCCACCTAATACCTGGATTATTTTAGAGGAGACAGTTCTAAAAATAAATATGAAACACCCTAAAGCTATAGTTGTCTTAGCAGGTGACTTCAACGCTAGAATAGGGGCCTCCTTACAAAACTTTGTTCAACTAGGGGTGATACCAGAACATTATTTACTTACTGAGAACTCTTGGTTCTCCAGTGACCTCAAAAGAAATAAGGCAGGTCTCCAGTTGGTTTCCTTGATTTATAAATGTAACCTTGTCATTTTAGGAGGTAAATTACCTGGTTTTAGATATCCTTTTACGTATCACTCAGGAAAACTTAGTAGTGTTTTAGATTACATATGTGTATCTCAGGCTGATTTTGAATTGTTTTCAGATATTCAAATCCTGGTGAGGGAAGATAGTGACCATCAACCAATTACAGTTTCTTTCAAAGGTAATTCAGATACAAGGCCATATCTGTTACATGATAAGAAGTTACTAGCAAACTTTGAAGTGAGGCAAGAAAAGAAACTCAAATGGGCCAAGGTAGATACAAAAGCCTTATCGCTTTTCTTGAATTCTGAACAGGCCATGGCTTGGAGAAAATCAATTTCCTCATTTAACACAGACTCAATTAATATCTTAACCCAATATAAAGATCTATGCTTTTTGTTAAAAAAAATTCTAGTACATAACCTTCCTATCAGAAAGGAACAACAAAGCAGTCCAAATTGGTTTGATACTGATTGTGTATACACCAGAAAACGTTTGAGGGCAGCAATGCGTCAGGCCCAAGTAAATCCCTCTGCCGAAAACCAGGCCAAAATGTTAGAAATCAGACACAGTTATAAGAAATTGTTAACTGCCAAAAGAGTTTCCCATAATACCAAACTTTGGTCTGATCTAGAAATCTGGGCAAAAGGGACTAATTCAGTGTTCTTTTGGAATGCTGTTTCTGGTGTATTAAAGGAACGTAAATTTTATTCCAACATCCCTATTCCAGCTTCGATTTGGGAAGAGAATTATGCAAATATATTTTCCAGTACCACCCAGGACCTTACACCGAAACAAAGCGTAAAACTTCCATCTTTGGAAGCACTCCCAGCCTGGCCTCCAGTATCTGTCTCAGAAATCAGAACCATCATCTGCTCACTAAAAGATAATAAGGCACCTGGGGAGGATTTTTTACCACCAGAACTTTTTAAAACTCAAATTGACTGGTGGGCCCCTCTACTAGCGGGGCTGTTCACCCATATAGATAATACAGGTCACATCCCAGTTGGATGGGAAGTTGCCATCATAGTTCCCTTATATAAAAAAGGAAACAAAGAGGATCCTAAAAACTACCGACCAATAAGTCTTATTGGAGTAGTAGCTAAAATGTATGCAAAGCATTTATTGGGTAAAATAGAAGACTGGGTCATGGAAAATAATCTTCTAGTAGAAGAGCAGGCTGGTTTTAGACCCAATCACTCCACAATTGATAACTGTTTTATTTTACATCATATTCTTACAAAGCAGCTATCAAAAAGCAAGAAATTGTATACAGCATTTATAGACCTTAGTGCAGCTTTTGACTCAATAAATAGAAATATTCTGTGGAGGAAATTGGCCAGTTTGAATATGGATGCTAGACTTCTAAGTCTGCTTAAGATCCTTTACTCAAATACACAGTTGAAAGTTCGCACAGGAATAAATGGCTCCTTAACAAAGTGTATACCAACATTCACTGGAGTTAGACAGGGCTGCATACTGGCCCCAATGCTCTTCAACCTATATGTAAATGACCTACCTGGTTTTCTGCATGATGCTGATTCCCATATGCCAAAGATACTTGATAAATTTATTAATATTTTATTGTATGCAGATGACATGGTTCTAATGGCCCTTACCCAAATAGGCCTAAGAAGACTTCTCCAAAGATTGTATACATAGTGTCCAAAATTCCTTAACCATAAACAAAAGCAAGTCTAAAGTGATGGTGTTTTGCAAGAGGAGTGTGAAATATAATTGGTGGATTAATGGGGAACCCATTGAACAAGTACCTTCCTTTAACTACCTTGGAGTGGTTTTTACCAACACAGGTACATGGTCTAACCATTATAAAAGAAGTTCGAAAAAGGCTAGGTTAGGTACTAAAAGATTGTACAAGTTATTAAGTTACAACCACCCAGGTTCTTTGATCCCCATACTGAAGGTGTTTAAGGCTAAAATAGTTCCAATGTTGACCTATGGAGCTGAACTGTGGGGTCTAAACAAAGCCACCATTCTTGAACAAAATCAGACCAGTTTTCTAAGAAGTATATTGGGAACTGATAAGAACACATCAGCTCCTGCTGTTAGAGCAGAGCTAGGCATGCATTCCCTACAAAGTAACCTAATCATCAAAGTTTTCAATTACTGGCTGCAAATCCTTTTTATGGATACTAATAGTCTACCCAAAATATGTTTAATGGAACAAACAAACATGGCACAAACTAATTCGTGGATTAGCCACCTTCATGAAACTATTACACACCATGGGTTTTCTATTCAGTATTTGCTTTCAATAGCTCCACAGGCAAGAGAGATCATCAAACAGCGAGTCCTAGATATTAGTGCACAATCAGACCTGGAATTATTATCTAAAAATAGATCTCTAAGCTGGTTGGCTAAGAATAAAATTACCTTTTTGCCTGAAAAATACATTTCAATGCCCTTACCTCAAGTATTAAGAAGGGCCTTTACTAGAGCCAGATTTGAACTGCTGGATTCTATGGTCAAATATGGGCGTTTTCACCACCTCCCTTATCAGGAGAGAACCTGTATTTGTGGATCCCCTTCTGTTGAAAACATTTCTCATATTCTCTTTGACTGCCAATTATATGCACCCATCAGGCTTGAATATCTATCCCCCTTTTTAGAAAGAACAGTCCATAGGGACCCAATTCATAGATTGTCTTATCTTCTTTCGGGCTCTAATGTGTACATTGTTCGCAAAGTTGCCAAGTTTGTAATTAAAGCTGCAGCTTTAAGAACGCAATACGTCGAACAAATTGGAGTATCCTGCAAAGGAGATCTACATTTATGACCTCTGAATATTCTGAATCTGTATTGTAAGGTACCCTATTGGATGGTGTTGCATGTACTTCAATGTATTTTATATTCTGTGTTGTTACTGGTTGATATGGTCATAGGACTAATCAATAAATTTATTTGTCTTGTCTTGTCTTGTCTTGACTAAATGCTGATTGTGTCACATGCAGTAATTTTGATAATTAAGAAACCGACAGTTTTTCCAGCAATGGAATGTTAAGTGACGTATCTCCATCGTCCAAACCTGAAAACATACTTCGAATCATAGATATTGATGTTAGGTTATATGTGGTTGAGCCCAAATTATTTCTCAAGTTTTGTTGTGAATTCAATAATCTGAAACTTGAAAAGCTCTGATTTCACATCTCTATGCAATATTGGATTTTTAAAAGTGTAAGCATGTTTTATAATATTAGATTCTGAATACACAATACCTTCCTTCCTGCAGCAGTATACCAGAATTTTAGTGTCTTTCTCACAAACTGTTCAACACTGATTTTTTCATCTGCAATATTGCCTTACTATGGTCACGAGACATCAACAAATATGATGGGTGGAGAGAATTTAGACACCTCTAAAACTATTACCTTTACTGTTGTGGTTTCTTAAAAGTAGATTGTTGATTTGATGATCTGACAATGTATATCCAGATTGACCAGAAGCCTTCTGAGTGCAGCTTGAATGACAGCTGGAGTGGGAAAGGAAATGTTACTTTATATATTTCAGGAGAAAAATAAATAAAGAGAAAGCAGGCTGCCACATGCCCTTGTTTCACCTTTTTGTGAATCAGAAGGGACTGATGCTATGAAAGAATGTGCCCAAAGTGTCATTGTTGGTAACAGACTGGGATTACAGGAGCTAGAGTAAATTTGCATATGACTTCAAGCTTGCTGACTTCCCCTCCAAACTAAATTGCTCATTTGAATGGTTTATTTTGTGAGTGTGTGAAGTATGGCTGCTTTTGAATTTGTTACAAAATTACACTGAATTACACGTGTGGTTTTGACATTAACAGCTTTGGATGGGATAGAGACTGGGAGTGGCAGGCTCATTATTTGTCCCTTGTTCGGTTTTGATTATATGGTATTTCATTTGTTTTGCCAATTCATTACTAGTGAGAAATAGCACGCCCATTCTGATTAGGCTTCTTACCCTTCACCATAATTTGTGTTTACGTTAGACTCTGTATAGCAGGGTGAGACAACCTGCTGCTCTCCAGGAGTCTGATGTCTCATCTCCTATGAACTCCAGAAGCACCCTAGAAGCTGTAGAATTGTTTACTAGCTGGCTGAAGCCAACATCTATTGATAAAATCAAATACCTAGCATCTGTTGCACCCAATGACA
>JAHTLZ010000408.1:0-11832 GCA_023846285.1 Phrynocephalus versicolor
CAAATTAAACACTTCTATTCCTCGATGGAGGGGCAGGTGAAGTGATTTCCCCCCCACTCTAGTTGACCATTGCTGATATGTTGCATCACGTATTCCCCCCAACCCTTATTTTAAAGGCTGGGATGAGATACTGCTTGATTCAGCTAAATCAGGCAGTTTCTCAATCAGCCTGTTGAGACAAGGAAAATAGAATATTTAGTTTTTTTTAAAATAAGTGATGGTATACTGTAATCTTATTTTTAATGATCTACTTCTACTATAATCTTATTTTTAAAAATTCGCTTCCGCTGCCCCTCCTCCAAGCAGCAGAGAAAATGCTCATTTTCATGATACCCTGAAGCGGCTCACTTTTAAGCCACTTCTTAATAACTGAGGTCCTAACTGGAAGGAGATGGGAGAAATAGGGTACCTTGATCTCCAGTATGCCATTTCAATGCAAGGATTTCACTAGACAACATACTGGACCTCTGACTTATTTAGCCCAATCCAGCCCAAGCCTTCCTGACCGTATTCATGCCATAGAAGAAACTGGGGGCCATTGTTTTTTAATAAGAGGAACAATGAGAAGACATGCCCCATTCTATATGTCCTAACAATACAATTCTTATAATGTCCCAGCAGTAAGAGAAAAATATGGCCCTTTGGCCCTTCTCTCTGGTTCTGACTGGAACTCCTGTTACTGGAAGGAAGTTCAGTTGATGAAGATAATAACTGCTGAAGTCAGGAATGGGCCAGTGTTCTCTCCACCACCACCAGATGCAAACTTCCTTGCCCAAAGAAAGCTTCAGGCTGCAGGATCCCTGCCCAAAAATGTAGTGCAATTTGAATCTTTCTTTGCACTTTGAGGGAGGCAGGGATTTGACAGAACTGCTGACTGAGATCAATAAATTTTTTCAGGTTATATAATCAACCTCGAGAGAAGCGCACATCGTTGGCAGCCTTTCCGTTTATTCATAAGTGCAATAATAAATGCAATTTATTCATAAGTGTCCTGTTGAAGCTATTTATACAGTTTATGTGTATTACTCCATGGCTGTACCAGTAACCACTGCATACAGCGGGAAGTCATTTTTCAAAGCTGAAATTGATTTTTCTTTTTTTTCTTTTTTTTTAAATTCTCTGCACACACCTATGTTACAAGAAGGCCTAATAAAATCACCACTGATTTTAGTTAAGCTAAAATTAGTAATTGCTGTGGCCTACATTCAGACATTAGTCCCAAATAGACTAACTGAATTAATGTTGATGTTCCAGGTTCCCACTGATTCCATGGACTCACCAGTAGATGACTGAATTTGCACCAATAATGTTATTTATCCCTGAAATAGTGGCCACCACTGTATATGCCTCACCTATCATGATATCACCCTATTCGCTCTTTTTTTCCTTCCCCTCCCCCTCCTTCCTTGCTTCCTTATTTCCTTCCTTCCTTCTTGTTTTAGCTAGGAGGCAAATGTTTCTGCTTACATATGAACAACATATAGGGAGGTAGCAGCATGCATTGTTTATGACTTGTGTTTGTGTTTTTGCAGTGCTGCACAATCACAAGATGCACCCAGAAGGAGAATATAGCCAACCACTGTTGAACATTTGATATCCGGAAAACCCTGGAAAGAATCACCATAAGCCAGAGTGACCTTGATGGTAAAGAATTACAATTACTTACAGTTTAATGTTGATTTAATATATTACGTTATAATCATGAATGTATTTCTAATTAAAAAGGAGGCTCCAGAAATAGATTATTTATATGTATACATTTGTATACATATAGCTACATTTATATATATTTTTATTGCAGCTTTAACAACAACAACAACAACAACATTGCAGTTTTAATTATGATGATGATGATGTGCTCTCAAGTCAGTTCTGATTCATATTGGTTATGATAGGAATATTTCAATACACGGTATAAGCAGATATACACAGCCATTGTAGATAAAATGGCTGCGCTCTGGATCGATCTTTCGATCCGAGCTGTGTCCTTTGATTCACCCCCTTCACACAAAAAATGTGCCTCAAAGCATTACATACCTCCCCTTTGCCTTCTGTATCCTGTTTTCCAACTTCTTATCAGCACCAGAAGCCCACCAAGAAATCCCCCATCCGCCAGAGATCGTGAGAAGACGGGAAACGGCTTCTTTCGAAATATCGACTCAGCGCTTTCCTGTTTCCCGCCTGCAGCTCTATCTGACAGCGCAGCAGGCAAGCCGAAGACAGGTGGCACTGCCGCGCAAGATTAATGGTTTCCTATGTCTGTGGACGTTCTAGATAAACTGTAAATTACGTGGAAACAATGCATCTCTTTGATCCGTCTTTGATCTATTTCGCCCGTTTTCTCAGCACAGATGTTTCCGATTTTGATCGCGATTGGGGCAGGATGCTCAGGGGAACTTTGTCTATAAAATCTGTACACTTTTGTATGCTCGTTGCCTCAGTTCTCGAAGCGATTCGACTGAGTGCCTCTTTGCAAAGAAGTAAAGCGTTTTCTCCGTTTTTCGAAACTTTGGCGTGGTCATTCCAACTCTCGTCTCGAGCGATAAGCAGCAGGTAACCCGAGGGAGATCCTTTCATTTGGGGGCTCGTCCGGGATCGCCCTCCCTTTGGAGCGAGAGGCCAGACCGAGCGGGTGCCGAACAGCCAGCGATTTGGGGAGACTTCCAGCGCGCACCTTTTCATCTTGAAAAAGGGGAACTCTTCACTTAACGTGGTGGTGGAGACGGACCGCTCGGGGAGAAAATCGCAGATAGCCGGCTGGGGAAGAGTTCGTGAAGGAATTTGGTAAGGTTTGGGACCGGTCCGGTGGGGGGAAGGAGAGTAATTCTCTGGGATCCCTAGGCTGGGGGGTGACCTCCTGGCACGTAAAGGGTTGGCAGAATGGTGGTTCTGTGTTTTGAAGAGGGGAGAAGAGCAGTGCTCTAACACCTCAAGGGTTCAAGTGAGGGCAGGAGACCCACTTGACGTATTGTGGCAAGAGAAATTCTTGGCTGTCAAAGGTTTTAGTTTAGAAAAATAAGGTTCTGGATAGGCAGTGGGCTCTAGTTAGGTTGGGTGGTGGTTTGAATTGTGGGCAATTTGCGTGGCTACTGACCCAGTGAATCTGTGAGAGCGTGGAAGGTTGGGGCTCTAGTGTTCCCCTTAACCGAGGGAATCCAGACAGCGCAGTTCTCGTGCAGGGGCGACCCTCCGAGTTGCTGTCAGAATCAAGTGGAGTGTGTGTGCTTGTGTGTAAAATTTAGGTGCGGGTCAAAGTAGCAGTGTGTGGGAGTTCTGTAGGAACACTTCCGAGATTAGTAATTAAAAGCCATGGGGCAAAATTCCAGCAAGCCAACATCTCCCCTGGACTGTTTCCTGTTAAAATGGCACTCAGTAATCAGGAACTATGACTTTGGTATCAAGATTAAAAGAGAGAGGATGCAAACGTTATGCCAAATTGAGTGGCCGATTTTGCAGGCGGATTGGCCCCCGGAGGGTTCGTTCAATGAAGTCATTATCAGGCAATTGTGGCTAAAAATTCTTAAAAACTGTCCTGAACAAGTCCCCTACATTGAAGTTTGGAAAGGAAATGTAAAGAGAAATCCTTCATGGATTAGATGCTGCAGGGAATTACCACCGCAAGCAAAACTGTTAGCCTTAAAGAGGAAGGAAACCATTTTGGAGAGTCGCCCTGAGGACTATGATGTCCTTACCCCGCCACCTCCGTATGCAGCAGCCGTTCCTCCAGGAAATCCAGCTGCACCCCCCGCATCACCCCCTGCACCTGGTGGTCTTCCAAAAGATGAAGGATCCCCACAACCAGGACCCTCTAGCGGAACCCCTAAAGATAGACCCAGAAGAGAACCCCGAGAGGCAGGAAAGAAAGATGAGGACGAGGATGACGAAACTGAAGAGGAATTCCGCTTTAGATTAAGAGGAAATATTGAATGGGGTGAAGATGATTATCAAAGAGTAGCGGAATTAGTAAAGAAGTATCGGGACACTCTATTAGAAGTGGGGAATTATGCCCTGGAAGCGGCAGGAGAGAGACATTGGGCGAAGAGGCAAAGGCATCTTTTAAGGGCGTATGATGCTGCCAGGAAACATGAGGAATTCCTTGAACAAAGAAAGATCGAGGAGCAAGCAAAGCTCATGCCCTTAAGGCGGGTTTATGACCCTTTGGTCCAAAATCAACAGGGTCCACGCACGTACACAATGCAACACGTTCCCTTCACATCAAGCGATATAATTAATTGGAAAAACACACTTCCGAGTTTGGAAGAGGACCCAGATAAGAACTTTGAAACCATGTCTAGCATTTTTAATGTGTACATGCACACATATGAAGACGTGCAGCATTTAGTAAGAGGTTTATTTAATTCAGAAGAGACCCAGAAGATTTTCGAGGAGGCTAGGAAGTCCCGCATAGCAATGGGGGACAATCAAGCGCAAGCGGAAGCGGCAGTTCCGACTACCACTCCGCCAGACTGGGACTACAATTCAGATGCAGGGCGCACAGCTTTGAGGAATTATCATACAGCCATACTTCAGGGCATTAGAGCAGCTGGCAGAAAGAAGATTAATATGTCTAAAGTGAATGATGTGGTGCAGAAAAGTGATGAATCACCGGGAGCCTTTCTGGATAGGTTATTTCAAGCCTTTAGAAGGTATACCCCGATTAACCCTGAAGACCCTGGGATGGAGAATATAGTAAAGACTGTTTTTATTGCCCAAAGCGCCCCTGACATACAGAAATGAATTCAAAAAGAGGCAAATTTTATGGGGCAATAACTCCAGTGGATGCTCCAGCTGGCTCAAATGAAATTTAATAACAGAGAGGAAGATCAAAGCTGCCCAAAGAATAGAACACAGACTAAAAAGGTGATGGCATTAAGTCCCTGACCCCCGCAATTTCAATGCTCCAGGAAATACACGTGGACCATTAATGAGAAATCAATGTGCCCTATGTGGCCAGATCGGACATTGGCGCAAGGATTGTTACAGGAACCCCGAAAATCAGAGGAGAGGAGGCTTTAATCAAGGTCTGCACTGCCCCTGGCAGCCGCAAGGCTCAGCCTCCGCTTCATCCGGTTTTAATCAATTTAGCGGTCAGCAACAAATGTCAGGTCCCTTTAACTTCCCGCAGCAAGGAAATTTCCAGGGTAACCGAGGACAAGGCAGTCAATTCCAGCCAAATAGTCAAGCGTCGGCGCAGTCAAGCCAAGCACAACAAGCACCTCAAAGAGGACAGGGACCGGCATGGACCCCACCGTACCAGAACGTGATGGCTCTGGACGAGGACACTCAATACTGACGGGGACAGGGCTCCTGCTCCCGTGAGCCCTTGGTTAAAATGCAGACTGGGAATGATTCCATCCAATTTCTCGTAGATACAGGAGCCAGCCATTCAGTCATCCCCCAGCTTGTTAAACCGCTCGATCGGAACTTTTCAATTAGCGTAATGGGAGCTACAGGAAAGGCTCAGCGTGCATATTTTATGCAACCTGTAGTGTGCAAATTAGGAGGGCAGGTGGTCCAACATAAATTCTTGCACATGCCCGAATGCCCAATCCCTTTGATGGGACGAGATTTGCTTTTCAAATTAGGAGCCCAGATCAACTTTACTCCCAAAGGAGAAATTCATATGACAACTGATAGCAAAGAAGCAGAAGGTGAACTGTGTTTAGAATACCCCTTGAGAGAAAGGTGGCGGTTAATGGTAATCCAAGAAGAACCAGTTCAGTTGTCTCAGGACTTTTTGGACAAGGTTAACCCAGAAGTGTGGGCAGAGGGCAACCCCCCAGGCATGGCAAGGAATATCCCTCCCATTGTAGTTCAGCTCAAGCCATTTGCAGGACCAGTATCAGTGCCACAATACCCCATTGGAAGAGTTGCAGCGGAAGGAATTTGGATCCACCTTAAAAGATTAATAGACTATGGCATCCTTGTTCCTTGTCAATCACAATGGAACATGCCTCTTCTCCCGGTTAAGAAACCGGATGGGAGTTATTGTCCGGTTCAGGATTTGCGTTTAGTGAACGAGGCGGTAGAGCCCCTCCATCAATGTGTATCGAATCCATATACGATTTTGAGCTTGATACCACCGGAAGCAGCTTATTTCACGGTCTTAGATTTAAAGGATGCATATTTTTGCTGTAGATTGGCACCCCAAAGTCAGTCAATTTTTGCCTTTCAATGGGAAGATCCAAAGACAGGCAGGGTATGCCATTGTGGAATTGGAAGACACAGTAATTGAAGCCAAGCAATTACTCCCTGGAACGTCAGCACAATTGGCAGAGCTGATAGATCTTACAAGGGCACTTGAATTATCAGAAGGGGAAAAGATCAATATCTACACTGATTCCAAGTATGCCTTTTTGACATTACATGCCCATGGAGCACTTTGGAAGGAGAGAGGTCTTCTCACCTCTGAAGGGGCACCTGTAGCCCACCCTGAAGTTTTGTTAAAGCTCCTAGATGCCGTATGGCTACCCAAGGAAGTAGCAGTCGTTCATTGCCATGGTCATAAGGTTGGCCCATCACTTGAGGCAAGAGGAAATAGGTTGGCAGATTGAATTGCCAAACAAGTAGCCCAAGGTGAAAGCAACATACAACCCAGTGACATGCAACTTAGTCTCATTCCCATCGATATTCTCCCACCAACTTTACCTCAGTATTCACCAGCAGAGGAAAAATTTGCAGAGGAACAGGAATTTGACAAAACCCCAGAGGGTTGGTACAAATTACCAAGTGGGCAATTGTGGGTACCAGAAAGCTTGGCACGACAGGTAGTCCAAAGTCACCATGAAAGCACTCATCAAGGACCAGAAGTGGCTTATCAGCATTTAAATCCATACTTGTATATAGCTAGACTCCGTCAGCTAGCTTCAAACGTGTCCCATAGATGTGTCATTTGTCAAAGGAATAACCCAAGATCAGGACTGTTACCCCCTCCAGGAATACAATATTATGGGAAAGAGCCCTTTGAAGACATGCAGGTAGACTTCACAGAATTACCTAGGTGTGGACTGTATCGTTATATGCTTGTACTAGTGTGTACGTTCTCAGGCTGGCCGGAAGCATTTCCAACCAAAACTGAAAAAGCAAGTGAGGTGATTCGATGCCTTCTAAGGGACCACCTGCCGAGGCACGGGATGCCCCGCTCATTATCGTCCGATAACGGGCCAGGGTTCATTCATCAGGTGCTTCAAGGACTTGTCAAGGCTTTGAACATTAAGTGGAATTTGCATACAGCATACCGACCCCAGAGCTCAGGTCGGGTTGAGAGGATGAACAGGACTTTAAAGAGTCATCTGTCAAAACTTACTCAAGAGACTGGCAGGAATTGGGTAGAAATGTTGCCCATTGCTCTTTTTAGAAGTAGGACTACCCCCTCAAGTCAGACAGGCATCTCACCATTCGAACTTGTCTATGGCAGACCCATCCCGATTTCATATGGGTTACGTCCAGAGAGTATAGTTTCTGTGACACATGCTAAATATCTTCAGATGCTTGGCCGATCTCTTTCTTCCTTACACAGGTGGACGCTTGGACGATTACCCGTGGTTCTCCAGGAACCCCTTCACCAGTTCGAGCCAGGAGATTCGGTCTGGGTTAAAGATTGGAACCAACAGCCCCTACGCCCGAGATGGAAAGGTCCCTATATGGTGTTATTGGCAATCCCCACAGCAGTTAAAGTGGCCGAAGTGACGCCCTGGATTCACTACACCCGTGTCAAGAAAGCAGCCCCGGCGAGTCAAGAAGAAGAGTGGACGGTTCAACCTAATCCAGATGACAGCTTGAAGCTAATCTTCAAAAAAGTAACTTCAGACAGTGGGAGGCCAAAGTAAAATATTGGTCTTTCCCTTGTGTGTGCTTGTCAAGAAGTTTTCTTCCAGAAGAATTGACTTTTCCTTTTAGCCTTCAAGCTTTCCCCCTTTTAAATTCATCCCCCACAAGAAGAGGAGGGAGGAGTTTTTCTGCGAGGAGGAGAGCGGATCCGTTCCAGTTATAAGTGAGAACAACCCTTATTTTGTGCGAGACTGTGTTAATTTACTCATTTCCTTCTTTTATTGAAGTTTAAACAGCTTCTTTTCCAAGCGCCAGGAAGCATTACAGCCAGCAAAGCCAAGCCGCGGTAGCGCAGCAGCTGTCAAACGAGCGTTCCGCGAGCTGTCAACGAACGTTCCATGAGCTGTCAAAAGGCTCCGCAGCTGTCAAAGTTCTTAAAGGAGCCTCAGCGCTTTTAGAAATAGTTGCTTTAACTGAATTTAACTTGTTCTATCTTTATATATACATTGTGTGGGTTACTAATTAGTGATAGTAGCATACAAAGATTTATTAGAATGCCTAGATTAATAGAAGTGATTGCTCTTTTGCTTATTATGCCTGTGTGTTTAGCTATTGATCCTGAAGACTTAGAAGAGTGCAAGCCATGTGTCATTGCAGCCACTCAGGGAAACAAAGTAGTAAACACACTAGTTTATTACACCCAGCGCCCAGTAGAATGTCCACAAGCGGGTACTGCATGCCTAAACCAGGACAAGATGTATCATATACGTGAAACCTTGTCTGGAGAATATCTTTGTTACAAGCCTGAGGTCCCACACAGATTTAGGTACACGATTTGGGCAGGAATGCCTAGGACAAAAGTACCTAGAAGAGACAATCCAGAAGGTGGTGGATCTCTTTATTATATAAACTCCACTACTGTCCTAAAGAACAGTGGCAGACGGGCAGTAATTTGGTTTAACGCCTGTGATGCCCTTGGAAAAGGCCTAGGAACTCACTGTGGTTCAGCTGCATGGGTGAATGCATACACGTCAAATGACAAGTATTTGTGTTACCCACATGAAGGGGCCCGAGCAGGTAATCCAGAAGTTTGGGACCCCTGTGGTTCAAACAAATTATGTAAAGGATGGGGATGTGTCTGTGCATTTACAGCAGGAGGATATCCAGGGTGTGCACATCTCTCACAGTTCAGAAGGGTAGGAGGAAACCGTGTCAGCTTGGTTATTAGTGAAACACACACCCCAATTCAGGTCTATGGTTTTGGGATTGATGGGGCTGGAAAGGACCCAGTTACATATTTGACAATTACTCGCGAGGAAGAACGAGAAGGGCAAAAGAAGAGCCACACTTGGTCAGTGGAAAATGCTGTAGAGAAGCTGAAGGAAAGTCCTTTTGAAATTCCTCAGCATGCTAAGAACCTATTTCTGGAAATGGCACAGTCAATAGCCACAGAATTAGGTGTCTCAAATTGCTATGTTTGCGGTGGCACCAACATGGGAGAAGATTGGCCATGGGAAGCCATGGAAATTCTTCCACAATTGTACAATAACATGTCAAAAATTGGCAATGTCACAAAAAGAATTCAGTCTCAAAATATGACATGGACCATCACGTCACAGTTAGTTGGTCGTGTCTGCTTTTCCCAAAATGGTTCTATTCCAGTAGGCTTTTTGACCTGCATAGGAACCTGGGAAAATGGAATTTGGACCTCACCTTCCAATGCCCCACAACCAGAGAAGTTTAATGTTACTTTATTGCCATACATATATTCAGCAACTTCAAGTGTATGGATAGCACCTGTCAACATGTATTGGATTTGTGGTAACATGGCCTATGAATATCTACCTCAGTCATGGTCTGGCTCATGTGTGTTAGGATTCATAAAACCATCATTCTTTCTAATCCCAATAGAAACTCAGCAGTATTTAGCTGCACCAATATATGGGCCTTTAAACAGGAGGAAACGTGATGACACTCCTTTTGCAGGCTTTGCATGTAAAAATCCAGAAGAATATGAAGGAGATATTTGGGATTCTGAGAGAATTGTTTGTGTTTATGGACCTGCAACTTGGGCAGCAGATGGGTCCTGGGGATATAGAACCCCTATCTATACGCTTAACAGAATTATCAGATTGCAAGCAGTTCTGGACTTAGCAGGTCAAAGCATCACTTCTGCACTGACTACAATAGCAGCAGTGACAGATCAATTAAGAACAGCTGTTTATCAAAACAGGCTAGCGTTGGATTATTTATTAGCTGCTGAGAATGGAGTATGTGGTAAATTTAATTTGACTAATTGCTGTTTAAAAATTGATCCAGTAGGGAAGGTTGTCAATCAACTTGCCACAGAGATCAAACAGCTAACTTTCAATCCAACTCAAGAGTGGAAAGGCTTGCAATGGCAGTGGTTAAATGATTTCATGCCCCAAACATGGATGAAAACAATAGCAAGTTTATTAATTGCTCCATTATGTTTATTGTTGTTTCTTATAATATGCATTCCTTGTTTACTGAGATTTGTACAATCAACTGTTTCTAGAATTGTAGAGAAAACGACAGCTCCAAAGTTAATAGCTTTATTACAAGATTATGAGGCTGTTCAGATGGACGACTCTAAAGAGTGTCCACGTGAAGAGGAGGGGTTATGATAGGAATATTTCAATACACGGTATAAGCAGATATACACAGCCATTGTAGATAAAATGGCTGCGCTCTGGATCGATCTTTCGATCCGAGCTGTGTCCTTTGATTCACCCCCTTCACACAAAAAATGTGCCTCAAAGCATTACATACCTCCCCTTTGCCTTCTGTATCCTGTTTTCCAACTTCTTATCAGCACCAGAAGCCCACCAAGAAATCCCCCATCCGCCAGAGATCGTGAGAAGACGGGAAACGGCTTCTTTCGAAATATCAACTCAGCACTTTCCCGTTTCCCGCCTGCAGCTCTATCTGACAGCGCAGCAGGCAAGCCGCAGACAGGTGGTGCTGCCGTGCAAGATTAATGGTTTCCTATGTCTGTGGACGTTCTAGATAAACTGTAAATTACGTGGAAACAATGCATCTCTTTGATCCGTCTTTGATCTATTTCGCCCGTTTTCTCAGCACAGATGTTTCCGATTTTGATCGCGATTGGGGCAGGATGCTCAGGGGAACTTTGTCTATAAAATCTGTACACTTTTGTATGCTCGTTGCCTCAGTTCTCGAAGCGATTCGACTGAGTGCCTCTTTGCAAAGAAGTAAAGCGTTTTCTCCGTTTTTCGAAACTTTGGCGTGGTCATTCCAACTCTCGTCTCGAGCGATAAGCGGCAGGTAACCCGAGGGAGATCCTTTCAATACTTTTCAGAATTTTTAAGATGTCCTGTCTATTTCCTTCTTCGAATCTAGGGGCATACCAGAAGTGTGTCTTCTGGCCAAGACACACTTCCCAGGATTATGGAAGACTAGAAACCACCCCAGCCAGAACTAGCATAGCAAAAGCAAAGTACTCTGCTCCTTTACCACGTGATTGAACAGGGTTCTCAATATTTATTTCTTGATCCCCCAGAGAAGGAGGATCACAATTTCTGATATTGGATATTATGGAAATAGAAAAAGTGCAGAGGAGGGCAACCAGAATGATTCGGGGACTGGAACACCTTCCTTAAAGAGATGTGCATGAAACAAATAAAAAATTCATTTCGTTATTCATTATTCATTACGTTATGCAACGAAACAAATAACGAACAGGCACCTCAAAGAAAAACAAAATGAAATGAAACGGAAATTTTTGTTTCGTTCCATTTCATTTTTCATTCTGGTGTCGACGACAACGCTCCTTCCTGTCCTCTGCCGCCACTGCCATCACCAGCCGCTGCTGCCACGACAATTTAAAAAAAAAAAACGCTGATCAGGCCCACGCTACTGGTTGGAGGCAGGCCACGTGGTCAGCCATTCAAAAATAAAAAATAAAACCTGGCCCACACTCTCCCAACCTGACCCATGGGCCGCCAAACTGGCCCACAGGTGGCAGTATTTAAAAAAAATTAAAAAGACCCAGCTGTGCTACAGCTGGTTGGCGGGGTT
>JAHTLZ010000409.1:0-11104 GCA_023846285.1 Phrynocephalus versicolor
AGGGGGTTGTATAGAAATATAAATGGAAATGATTGTCCTCCTTTTTTCATATTTCATTATTATGACGCTGCATTTTGTCATCTATGCGTTGCCTTGGACGTGCGTGGGAAGGGTGATAAAATAAGCCATGAATGTGCTCATTTGGAGGATTAAGAGCGATGGGTCACTTTCCCTTCTGAATTCTAAAATCCTGCTTCCGTCCTTCACAGGCGGTGGAATCAAATGCCCAAGTCAGACCTCTTCACTGCTTCCTCCTGAAGGACAGGGAACGGACCAAACCAGGGTGGACGAGGTATGTGTCCATTCCAGCGATTCTCCTTGTGACTTGACACGTTGAGTTTGTAGGAGAGTCAAGCTCACATTTATATTCTAATGAATAGTCAGGCCCGGATCCATGGCATGCATGTCAAGTGGGAGAAATAGTTCTTCTTATATTTTATATTTTAATATCTGTGGGAAGCGTGATATGTGCTCACCTTCCTAATGTCTATTTTACTGTTGGGTACCACCTAAATGAGTGGCATTGCCACTAGATGAAGCAGAAAGGACATACAGGAATATAATAAATAAAAATTGCTGTCAGATCTGCAGTATATTAATGAGATGGACAAACAGACGGATGGATGGGAGATTAAATATACAAATAAGTATTTCAAAGAGAGACATGCATCCTTGGATCTCAGGAGCACATATTAGCTGATTCTGGGACTGTAGGCCATAATCTCTACCTCCATTTGTCTCACTGAGCATTTTTCTCCGTTTATTCTTAAATTACAGTAGTACCTTGTTGATGAGCATAATCCATTCCAGAAGCATGATCGTAAACCAAAATATTCATAGATAAAAATTTAAACTCCCATCAGAAATAGTTAAAACTTACTTAATTCGTTCCGTGGCCACACGCCACGGAGCCATGGATGCTGCCTTCACCCCCTTGTCACAGCAAGATGCCTGCCATGGCACAGAAGGTCTGTTTGGGCGCAGTGGCAGCAGGGAAGAAGCTGTGGCCATGAAGGTCCACTCAGTGCTCTGGTGATTGTTTTACAACATTTGCTTGTAAACTGGATTTTTTTTATGTAATTTGCTCATAAGGTACATAAGAACATAAGAACATAAAAAGAGCCATGCTGGATCAGGCCGAAGGCCCATCTAGTCCAGCTTCCTGTATCTCACAGCGGCCCCACCAGATGCGTTTGGGAGTGCATGAGACTAGATATCTGTCTCCTGATACTACTCCCCTGCATCTGGCCCTTGAAGTACCCTGGTTTCTCCATCATGGTTTGTAACCTGTGATTGACTTTTCCTCCAGGAATCTGTCCAATCCCCTTTTGAAGGCATCCAGGCCAGATGCCATCACCACATCCTGTGGCAGGGAGTTCCACAGACTAACAACATGCTGAGTGAAAAAATATTTTCTTTTGTCAGTTCATACTCTCCCAGCCCTCAATTTGAGTGTATGTCCCCTAGTTCTGGTATTTTGGGAGAGAGAGAAGAGCTTCCCTCAATCCACTTTACTCATGCCATGCATTATTTTGTATGTCTCAATCATATCCCCCCTCAAGCGCCTTTTTTCCAGACTAAAGAGGCCCAAATGTTTTAGCCTTTCCTCATAAGGGAGGTGCCCCAGCCCAGTAATCATTTTAGTCGCTCTCTTCTGCACCTTTTCCAGTTCTACTATATCTTTCTTGAGGTGCGGTGACCAGAATTGTACACAATACTCCAGGTGGGGCCTTACTATTGTTTTGTATAATGGCATTATAATGTTGGCTGTTTTATTTTCAATCCCCTTTTTGATAATCCCTAGCATGGAATTGGCCTTCTTCACCGCTGCCATACATTGGGGAGACACCTTCATGGAGCTGTCCACCAACACACCAAGATCTCTTTCCTGATCCGTCACGGATAACTCAGAGCCCATGAGTTGGTAGATAAAGTTTTGATTTTTTGCCCCAATATGCATTAATTTACATTTGGCTACATTAAATCACATTTGCCATTTTGCGGCCCTTTCCCCTAGTTTGGAGAGATCCTTCTGGAGTTCTTCACAATCTTCTCTGGTTTTTACCACACGGAAAAGTTTTGTGTCATCCGCAAACTTCGCCACCTCGCTGTTTATCCTTGTCTCCAGATCATTTATGAACAGATTGAAAAGCACTGGTCCCAGGACAGATCCCTGGGGCACACCGCTTTTCCAGCCCAGCACAAGTGCATACCACAAAGAAAGAAGAGCTCATTTAAGTCCAAGAGGACACCGGCATGGTTAACGAGTGGCGTTAGAGAGGCTCTAAAGCGCAAGGAGAGGTCTTTCTGTAAATGGAAATCCTCCCCAAATGAGGGAAATAAAAAGGAACACAAACTCTGGCAAAAGAAATG
Organism: Phrynocephalus versicolor; assembly: GCA_023846285.1. NCBI lineage: Eukaryota > Metazoa > Chordata > Lepidosauria > Squamata > Agamidae > Phrynocephalus > Phrynocephalus versicolor. The sequence continues at coordinate 2,374 of JAHTLZ010000409.1, forward strand.
TAAGAAGATAAGGGAGGCAAAGAAAGATTTTGAGGAACGCATGGCTAGCAATGTAAAGGGTAATAACAAAAGCTTCTTTAAATATGTTAGAAGTAGAAAACCTGCCAGAGAACCAGTTGGCCCTCTGGATGGTGAAGGAGGAAAAGGGGAGGTTAAGGAGGACTTGGACATTGCAGAGAAATTGAATGAGTTCTTTGCGTCTGTCTTCACGACAGAGGACCTTGAGCGGATTCCACTGCCTGAGCCGCCCCTCTTGACTAAAGAATTAAATCAAATACAGGTTAAAAGAGAGGAGGTTTTAGGACTAATCGATACATTGAGGATTAACAAGTCACCGGGCCCAGATGGCATCCACCCAAGGGTTATTAGGGAACTGAGAAATGAAATTGCAGATATCTTAACGGTTATATGCAACTTGTCTCTTAAAACGGCCACAGTGCCGGAGGACTGGAGGATGGCAGATGTCACACCAATTTTTAAAAAAGGAAGGAGTGGGAACCAGGAAACTAGAGGCCAGTTAGCCTTACATCTGTCCCAGGGAAGATGGTGGAAAGCCTCACCCAAGGGAAAAATCTTAAAACACATAAAAGAACAAACCTTGCTGAGAGAAAATCAGCATGGCTTCTGTAAGGGTAAATCTTGTCTGACAAACCTTTTAGAATTTTTTGAAAAGGTCAACAGGCACATGGATTTGGGTGAAACAGTGGAGATAGTCTATCTGGATTTTCAAAAGGCTTTTGACACAGTCCCTCACCAAAGGCTGCTGAGAAAATTGCACAGTCAGGGGATAAGAGGGCAGGTCCTCTTATGGATTGAGAACTGGTTGAGATCCCGGAAACAAAGAGTAGGTGTCAATGGGAAATTTTCACAATGGAGAGAAGTGAAAAGCGGTGTGCCCCAGGGCTCTGTCCTGGGGTGCTTTTCAATCTGTTCATAAATGACCTGGAGACAGCGATAAACTGTGAGGTCGCCAAGTTTGCAGATGACACAAAACTTTTCCGTGTGGTGAAAACCAGAGAAGATTGTGAAGAGCTCCAGAAGGATCTCTCCAAACTGGGGGAATGGGCTGAGAAATGGCAAATGTGTTTTAATGTAACCAAATATAAAGTAATGCATATTGGGGCAAAAAATCCAAACTTCATCTATCAACTTATGGTCTCTGAGTTATCCGTGACGGATCAGGAAAGAGATCTTGGTGTGTTGGTGGACAGCTCCATGAAGGTGTCTCCCCAATGTGTGGCAGCGGTGAAGAAGGCCAATTCCATGCTAGGGATTATCAAAAAGCGGATTGAAAATAAAACAGCCAACATTATAATGCCATTATACAAAACAATAGTAAGGCCCCACCTGGAGTATTGTGTACAATTCTGGTCACCGCATCTCAAGAAAGACATAGTCTTAAAACCAGGGTACTTCAAGGGCCAGATGCCGGGGAGTGATATCACGAAACAGATATCTAGTCTCGTGCACTCCCAGACGCATCTCGTGGGGCCACTGTGAGATACAGGAAGCTGGACTAGATGGGCCGTTGGCCTGATTCAGCATGGCTCTTCTTATGTTCTTATGTTCTTAACCTTCCCCTTCAATTTCTCTCTAACTAGTTTCCTCATCTGAGGGAAGTTTGCCCTTCGAAAATCAAGGGTTTTTATGTCTCATTTGCTTGACACTCTTCCTCCAACATGCATGGCAAAGGAAATTGCAGCATGGTCACTGTTCCCTAGAGGCTCAGTGACATTCACATCCCTGACCAGGTCCTGAGTGTTACACAGTATTCGATCCAGAGTTGCCTGTTCTCGGGTGGGCTCCATGACAAGTTACTCTAAGGCACAGTCATTTAGCAATTCAAGAAACCCAGTTTCTCTTTCTCGCCCGGAGCTCGCATTGGCCCAGTCAATGTGGGGATAATTGAAGTCCCCCATGATTACTATCCTATCCCTCTTAGCCACCTCCATGATTTCTCTCCTCATTTCAAGGTCCCCCTCAAGTTTTTGATCTGGTGGACGATAGAATACTCCAACTATCACATCACTCCTGGGTATTACTGTACTTGTTCTGTGGCTCAGGACCTGTGGGTGACATCACCTTCTATCCTCTGCAGCAGAATCTGATGTGTATGTGTGTCTGGATGTCTTCCCCCCCCCCTGTTCTCAGGGACAAAGACAACTCCAGGAGGTTGTCCAACAGAGCCCGACTGAGCCAGGCCAGGAGACCATGGTGTGGCCGGTCTTGAAGGAAGAGGAGGAGGAGAAGAATGAAGATCCATTAGGTAAAGAGGAGTCTCCCTGCTCTGAACCTGAAAGAGGGAATGGAAAAACAGGGAAACATACACCTTTGTTGACCGGTCCTGTCTTTTTTTTATTTTTGGCTGGGATTTTTTAATTATAGTTAAGGGGTAAATAGGGAGGGATCAACTGGGATACAAAAAAAAAAGAAGAGGGGGATGCAGCTTGGGCAGAACACTTAACAATCTAAGAGTCATATTACAGTTATAAACAATTCAACTCAGGCTTATACAATCATACAAATAACCAAGCAGTTTTGGCTTTTGTCCTATTATTCCACTTAACTTTGCTCTTTTTTGTAAACACATACAAAACTCCTCCCCACATTCTTGGTGTTTCACCTTCTGGTGTACCTCTAGCCATTCGGAGAATTTGTCCATTTCTGCCGTCTGAAGGATTTGGGTTATCAGCTTCTGTTCCTTTGGTATTCCTGACCCTTTCCAGCGTTTTGCAAAGGCAATTCTTGTTGCTGTTATGATATGAATTAACACATTGCTGATCCATTGTATCTGGCATGTTTAACAAGAAAATTTCAGGTTTCTACGTCTGTTGCTCTGTCTGGACTGAAATATACTTCTTCATTGACCAGTCCTGTCTTGAGAAGATAATACCATCCAATCATCGCAATAAGACAAGCTACTTTTGACAGGGCAGGTTTCTAATTTGAGGATGTTATGTGTGGTTTTTCTTCTGTACTCAGGACTCCCATTAGACTCCTGTCATGACATACGTAAAATAATGTATGAATGTGTTTCCAGAAGTAAATCTCTCATTCATTGCACCAAATGTCTCTTCAGCCGCTAGAGGAGTCTTAGAGTAAGCCACTGGTTTACTGAACGTCATGGGTCTGGACTGGCTGACAACCTCTTTTCTTCTCTCTGCAGGTATTGGGATGGGGAGTCAGATCGAAATGGAGACATCACAAGGGGGAGGAAATCAGGCAGGAGAACTACCCAGGGCAGCCCCACGGAGAAGCCGAAAGAATGGGCAGAAGAAACTCGAGAAAGGAAGTCAGTCCAGAGAGAAGCTGGGAGATCAGCCACTGGAGACGGAGGAGGCACCTCCAACAGGGCTCACCGGAGGTCTTTCAGCTTCTGTTCATCAGTCTTCCAATGTCCGGACAAGCGACAAAAGACCTTTGGTCTCCAGGTACGGCAGAAAGTACCATTACCTCCACGAACCCGATATAGCAGATTCCACAGAGGATCACGTGGAAAGCCAGACGTCTGAGGAAAACCTCCAACAGCGTTCATTCTGTGATAAACAAAGCAGGAAGCTCACGGGAAAGAGTAAATTGGAATCCTATGAAGACAGTTTGGAAGGAAAGCAGAGGAACCATTTGGAAGAGAAATCCCATGACTCGCCAGAGCATGGGAACAGATTGAGTGGTGCCAAATCCCTCAAGAAAAACCAAGGGATTCAAAGCGAACAGATACTCCATGGATTTCCTCTCTCCAGGAAACATTTCCCTGAGAGAGAACAGTTGATCAGCCACGAACAAGAGTGTTCTGCCAAGAAAAAGCAGAAATATCTCAAATCTGGGAGGACTTTGCCTTTTCAACAGCCAGTCACAAGTGACCAGGAACTTTATCTTGGCAGGAAACCCTACAAATGTTCTTGGTGTGGGAAATACTTCAACAGGAGAGACAAGCTGAAGAGGCATGAGAGGACTCATACGGGGGAAAGAATATACAAATGTCTTGAATGTGGGAAAAGCTTTTTGCGGAGAGAGCATTTGAAGAGCCATCAGAGGACTCATACCGGAGAGAAACCCTACAAATGTCCTGAATGTGGGAAAAGCTTTTCACAGAGTGATTGTGTGAAGAGGCACCAGAGGACTCATACCGGAGAGAAACCCTACAAATGTCCTGAATGTGGGAAAACATTCAGGCATATTTCTAGCTTGAGGTGTCATCAGAGAATCCATGTCCAAAAGGGACAAGCATTGGATCTTCATGTGGGAGATACTTGGCTAGGGGAAAATGGTTCAACCAATATGACAGAAATTGTACTAACGGTGTGAGGAAAGATTCAGTCAGGCAGTGAATTAATATGATCATTGCAGAGACTCTAGGAAGTGCAACCCTTTCTAACTTAGAGGAGACCTAACTGTGGGTGGATGCATCAGGTATCAGAGAAATTTGGGAAGGTTCTACGTCAATGAAATTAGGGGGGGTACATATTATGTCCTGGCTTAAATGGAGGGTAACTCAGGGGCAATGCACAGGAATACTACAATGGGCCCTTGGCCATGATCCAGGCAGGACTCGTCTGAGGTTCTTACCAACTTGAGTTCTAGATCAAATTAAATCTGAACTCTCTCTAGAAGCAACAGTGGGAAAACAGAGGCTGTGGTACTTGGAGCATATCAGGAGAAGGCAAGACTTCCTGGAAAAGACAGGAATGGTGGGAAAAACCTGAAGGCAGCAGGAAAAGAGGCACACTAAATAGGAGGTGGATGGACTCCATAAAAGAAGCCACCGTTTATGAGAGCTGAGCAGGGCTGTTAACGCTAGGAGATTTTGGAGGCCATTTACTCATAGGGTCCACATATGTTGAAGGTGACGATGACACACACGGCACCACCAAAGCATTGCTAAGGCACAGCTCAGAGAGGCCATTAGCTGTTTATCGTCAGTAATTCCCAGGTAGAAATCCCTGGTTATGTTCTGCATTGCATGACTCGTTCCTAACTAGGCTATCAGGCTCATTAACATACGGCTGCCTGCCTAACATTCATTCGTAATCTGGCTTAAGTGGTTAGTTTTGGGGGAGAATTCCACAGATTAAGCCAGAGTAGTTCATCTTAAACACAGATGAGAAAACACAGCTATGAAAGGAGCTTAAAAATAGACAGATGTAATTGTACTTCAAAGTGAGAAGAAGGAATACCTGTGAATGGACTGAGTAGTCAGAGGCATCGTGAACCCAAGGCAGAACAACCCAAACAATGGTCCACTGGATCATTTGCGGATAAAGAGACTGAGACAACCGACAATAGAAGGCAAAAGGAAGATATAGAGTAGGGAGAAGAAGAACCAGGGAAAATATTCTTTCCAAAGAGAGACCTAGCAGATATAAACATGACTAAGAAAGAGGATAAGAGAGAGCTAGATAAGAAGTTCAAAGATAGTTATTTAGCCATCGTGAAAGAAGTGAAGTTATGGGAAGATATAAAGATAGGACTGATTGACATCTGTCAAAACCTTAAGAATGCAGGGGTGCAGACCGAGGACGAGGTAAAAGAAGTCAAGAAGGTTGAACATTTAGGAATACAAGTAGGAGGGATTGGGATTGGACAAAAGACAGTGAATACACAGACAGATATCAGCAACAAAATGAAACAGATTGGGATTCAAGTGAAGATAGAACCAAAGAAAGTGTATGGGTCAGTAGCGAGTCAAACAGAAGGAGGAAGTAGGAAACCGGTATACAAAGAGTTAGGGATACAGCCGGAGGGTCGTGAGGAGAGAAAAGGTGACGAGGGGGGGGGAAAGGAGCAGGCGCGAGGCAAAGGAGTGGTTGGGGGAATAAGGAGCGAGGCAGTCAGACAGAGGGAGGGTTGATGAAGGAGAAGGATGCGGGTATCTATGCTCCAAGTCCAGTGGGACTAATAAGGGCAGATATCAGAGGAAACTTTCCTCATCTAGGATATACAGGAGGGAAAACCAACCCCAATCCTCTGGGATGGATACCAGGCTGGGGATGGGAGCATCCCCTCAGAGCTCCGCCTCCTATCCCAAAGACCCGAGATGGTGGGTTGGTGAAGAGGTTTTAAGTAAGCAACAAGAAGAAAATAATCCGTTTGTAACAAGTAAGAGAAGTTCAATGTCATGTCTGTTCCCAAGTTCCAGTATCCCTGTTTTGACCCCTCATTTAATAAGAAATGAAGAAAAATGGATAACCAAACAAGTGAACTGTTAAATAAAAATTTATTGTTAGATTTCTTTACACAGAATGACTCTTTGCCATTTATCGCGTCAGAACAGTTGATTGACTTTAATGAACCCTCACAGGCATCAACATAGACAAGGGAATCTCCCCTCTTTCCATCTTCCTCTTGTCTCGCACAGCATCTGGCCTCCCACCCTTGATCACTGCCATTAATGAGTGTTATTATTACTTTAATCAGAGAATCACAGAATAGTGAAGTTAGAAGGGACCTATAAGGCCATCATGTCCAACTCCCTGCCCCATTGAGGATTAAAAATCAAAGGATATCTGCCAGGTGATTGTCCAAATTGACAGTATTTCCCTCTTTTCAGTGTCCAGCCTCCCACCTCCTGAGGTCATTGGTTCCATAGCCAAACTGTTATTTGGTATAATACCGTTTTAACTACCCGTCAGATTTTCAGGAGAGGTGAGATCAAGCACGTGGGTAGAATTCCACATTTGAGGTCATGCAGCAGAGAAATTTGAGGTGGCGCCATCTCATTTCATTGGATAGACATTTTATTTCTTCTTTCCTAGTTTAGCAGTGCCCATTTGATACTATTACTGTTGTTGCACAAAGGCCTGACACAAAACTCTACATTTGCTTCTATCCTTATGTTTCTGTGGTGATTGGCAGTACCCTCACATCTCTGTAGAATTATAGAGCCCTTGAATACTTTGAGTTCGAAGGGGCCTGTAAGGCCATCGGGTCCTAAGCCCTGCTCAGGGTAGGAATATTGTTTTTAATTTTGTGTAAACCGCCTTGAGGTCCCGCCTGGGAAATAGGTTGCGGTATACGTATTTGAAAGTAAATAAATAAATCCCAATCAAAGTGGATCTGAGAGACGAGTGTCCACCTTTCTCTTGAACGCCTCCAACACTGGAGTGCTCACGACCTCCTGAGGTAATTTTCCAATGTTCTGCTCATTGTTGACCTAATATTCAGCCTAAATTTGGATTCCTGTAACATAAACCCGCTATTTCATGTCCCGGCCTCAGGAATGATTGGGAACAGTGTCCTAGTGGTATATGACAACCTTTCAGGTATTGGTAACACGCCTGATCTCACTGTAAGGATCCCTGTCATCATCACCCCCCTCATAAGAGAGATCTCCAGAAGGAAGGAATCTCATCTGGAGCCAGAATGATTCCTCTGTTGACTTATTTCCTTGGTCCAGGTTCTGAAACCACTTTCTGAATCCCAAATCAAAGGTAGCCTTACTTGGTGTTTGGTTCTCGGCCTCACTCCCAGCCACCTTGGACCAGAATCAGGAACCCGCGTTCAGCTTTGTCATTTTAAGCCCTTGGGACTCCAAATCCTTCGGGTGACACTCACTTCTTGTTGTGCGTTCTGTGTCATCAAGTCTGAACCGATATAAAGCGATCCTCACAGGGCTTCTGAGGGGTGTGAGATATTTCAAGAGCAGGTTTAACCCCTTCCCTCCCTCCGCCACCACCATCTTGTGACCGAGTGGAGATGCCGGCCCAGGTCCCCTCCGTGCTCATCCGTCACTCTTGCCAGTTGCTCTGCGGTGGATTTTTTGGCCGCTCTTCTTAGGTGCCTGAAATGCCTGCCTGCTCGTCCTTCCAGAGCAGGGGGCAATTAAGATTGTGCCCCCCCCCCCCCAAGACACAAGAGGGAATGGGGTCATATGTCCCATTCCTGTTTCTCTACTTGCAGAGTGCAAGTGCTTTTTGTGTGGTTGAGACAATGTTCTCTTTTGGTGTGAAATTGCTTGAGTACCACAACACACTTTATCTGCGGGATGACTGCTGGTTCAATTACCCACTCTCTGAAAATATTAAAATAAAAATCCTACAAATTACCGGAACTGGCTTCCAGAGACAGCTAGAGACCATGCGATAGCATTCGTACGACAAGTGTTTTCCAATATTCGCATATATCTGCTGATAAGGGGGGGTCCCTAGTACTTTAAAAGGCTTCTTTTTGTGAATATGTTGTGCACATTTTGTTCTAACTGTCACAATTAAACTACATTAAAAGAGAAAAAATAAACTACAATTTGCCCGCCCTCACTTGTGTTTGTGATAGCAGTAGAAAACCTGTAACTCATCATTCATTTTATTTTTATCTTGGTGCTTTGCCAAACAGCTCAGGTTTTCTTACCTGGTTCAAGCATCTCCACAGAAAGCTTCACTGGAAAGGCCAGCTAGACTTTACCGAGGCTCCCTGTTGATTCTCTTTCATGGTGTCTTTTTTCATTATTTAATAATGAAAATATTAAATATCAATTATTTAAGTTTATTGATTACTTAAAAATGAATGGGGAGCCACTTAGCAGCTAAAAGGGATCTCCGTGGACATGGGGTTGGTTACAAAGAATTGGTCACAACTTTAAAGACACAACAGACACACACATAATTAATTATTATATTGCAGAAGAAGAAAAGGAACACTGAGAAAGCAAAACAAAGCAAAAACAATATTAAAATGCATCCAATTTTTTTAAAAGGTAAACCTCTAACACACTGTGGGTTAGAATCAGCTTGATGGA
>JAHTLZ010000410.1:0-14264 GCA_023846285.1 Phrynocephalus versicolor
CAGTTGTATTGATAAGTTCACGATAAATTAAGGGGGTCGCTCCCCCATATGGAAAGTGAGGGTTTGAGATTCCGTTGCCAGAATCAAGATAACACCGAGATCTTTTCCATACCTAGAGAAGTGAGGAATTTGAGACTGTCAAAGTCAAGACTATTCCAAGATCTTCCTAAAGTAAGGGCAGTAAGGGATTTGAGACCTTGAGACCATCTCTGCGGAGATGTGAAGGGTCAAGACAACTCTAAAAACTACCCTACTCTCTATTTGAAATCTGACTTGAAATTGAACTTGGTTATCTGATTTGAAGATTGCATTACTTTGAAATTGCATAGATTTGAAATTGAATTTGCATTTGGTATTGCTTTGAATTGAATTCTCTATTCTGACACAGCACAGAGGTGCAAGCCTCTATTCTCAAGCTATTTCTTTGAAAAGTTAACTTATATTTTCTCTTCTGTAAAACAACAACAAAGCATTCGCTTCTGCTATCAAGCAAACACATACACACATTTGGGATAGATTTAGGGCCTAGAATCACCCTTAGGCAGGGGAAAAGACTAAGTGGGGAGCGGGGAATATGAAAATGTTGGGAATATGAGCGGTCTCTGAATTCAACGAATGGTTTGCGTGAAAGAAGGGCCAGGAGACAGTCTCCTATGGTCGGGCGCGTGTGACCTGTGCGTTTTCTAGTCGGGCGACCGCATCTAGGCCACAGGTTATGTGGTGTGTGTGTGTATATACTGTTCCAGAAGCAGGTGCGAGTTCAGAGACATTGTGGGTTAGCAAAAGTAAAAAACCCAACCCCACCCTGTTAGGCTGTTCCCCTTCACACTGAGACTCAGCTATCAGAGACTTTGAATTGGACTATAAACTACAGAACAACCAGTTGAAATTCCTGTGCCACAACATTTGGACAGTAATCCAGTTAGCCTGCAGCAGGCACCTTTGATGAATCAATACTTGCACAGTCATGGCACAAGATTTTCAAACATCATCCAGAACTGTTAAGTGAACATAGAATTAATGATGTTGCAGTGTGGAACAATGTCCACCTTGGCTCAGCGCACGCATAGCGCTGCTGACTATATCAGTATGACTTTATGTTTTAGAAGAAACAAGATAAGAGAGCAGTCTTGGAGGGCAATCCAGATGACTGCCTTTCACATAGCACTGCCTTCCCCTTCAGTATTCATTTTATCTAGATGAACATTCATCAGCAGTTTTCCATTACAGTAATCTGTTTAATTCAAAGCAGTCCAGCAAGGACTCATTTTCAGTAGGCGTATTTCGCCTGACCACCGTCCTCCAGAGCAGGACGCATCATTTTTGAAAAGCACACCCCAAACCAGATGTGCTGCCAGGTCATCTTTAAACACCCAATCCAGAAGTTTAACGAATTTGCCCTTACAGTCTGAATCCCTACTTCCACAAGTAGGAGGAAATTCAGTAACAGAATGTTTAACAACGGAGCCACGTGCTCCGGAAAAGTTCAAGGAAGTTGCAGAAGGAATCAGGGAAAGTGATGTAAATGAGTTAGATGAGTTAGATAAGGAAGAATTCAGACAAGTGTTATCAGAAGATAAAGAATGAACTAAGCAAATAACTAGGTAAATCATGAACATGATCCACACCTATGGCTCACTATAGGAACTAAATGACTGTGTATTAATAGCAACGGAAGCCAGGAATTTCCGAAAACAGCAGTGTTGCCAGAACGGCATCCATAGGGCAACAAGTAGCCAAGGCAGAAATAGCAACTCAGGACAGAGGCCCACCTAAAGCAACCTGAACAGAGATTCCATTCAGAGCCCTACTCCATATCTTAAAAACAAGACATAGCGTGCGGTCTTGGATTCCTGCCCAGATGACTGCTAGATTCCAATTGCACCGCCGCCACCTAAATTACCAGATAGAGGACTACCAATTCAACCCTTGCCAATCCGTAGACGCATGCCTCCAGATTACAAATTCCAGATGATAAAGATTTCAAAAAAACTTTTAAGTAACAACTGAAAATGGACTTTAAAAAGTACACAAATAGTTTTGGAAGCAATCAATACCCATGATTCACTTCATGGTGACAGTGAACAATTGTTAAATGCTGCACAAGTATAAGCTTTCCACAGGGAGCAGAGATGTCTTTTAACCCATGATGTAAAACAAGATAAAAGCAACATGTTTAGCATGACAGGGAGCAAAGACGGCAGCTTGCCTGACGGCAGCTTGCCTGTTTCCAGTTAAAACATGCCTAGTTTTGGGGATGCCCAAGGACTGTTCCCTATCAAAGAGACCAGGAGAGTTTTGAAGAAAATAGGAAATTTTGTATTGTCTTAGGAAACACAAGCATTCTGTATTTCCAAGCCTCAAAGCATGACATAGGCAGCAACAGCTCCATAAGAGCATAGTAACATAAGAACATAAGAAGATCCATGCTGAATCAGGCCAAAGGCCCATCTAGTCCAGCTTCCTGTATCTCACAGCGGCCCCATCAGATGCATTTTGGAGCACCTAAGGCTAGATATCTGTCTCCTGATATCACTCCACACTCCCCTGTGTCTGGCCCTTGAAGTACTGTTAGCTGTCAATAAGAAACATAATCAATAGTTGGTTTCTCCATCATGGTTTGTAACCTGTGATGGACTTTTCCTCCAGGAATCTGTCCAATCCCCTTTTGAAGGCATCTCGGCCAGATGCCATCACCACATCTTGTGGCAGGGAGTTCCATATAACCCCCTTAAGTGCCTTTTCCAGATTACCCCTCCCAATTGGGACTACAATGCAAATCCAGGCCTTGAGGCACTCTGTGTCTATCACACAGCCATTCAACAAGGTGTGGGACAAAGGCCTCCAACAAGCCTACAATCTTAAATGTTATCCAGAAGCAAGATGCATTCCCTGTAGTCAGGCACCCAGTTAAAACTGCATTTGTTTCTTCAGTCACCTCAAATATAAGGAAGGAAATTTAAAAGCAAGAAAATTACACAGGGCAAGATCTCTTTTAATAACAGAAAGGACATTCAGAATTTCTAAAAGACAAGCCATAGACACTCATGGCCCTTCTGTACTTTATGCCCCAAAAACACTTAACCCAACAGGTGGACAGCAAATATTGTAGACTTTTCCAGATTCCTCTAGCTCATAGCCAGGACAACAGAGAAATTTCCAGCCCAGCAACTTCTAGGACTCATCACAGCAAAGACAGCAACAGCCTATCAGCATTCCAATGAGAACCCCCTCAGTGGGTCAGTCCAGATGACCACAACTGTGCCCCACACAGGCGCCACAGCACTTAGGAGAATGAGATCCCCTCCCTTTCCAGAATATGATGGACATATCAGAAAAATAGTCTTGTTGACTAGCTTATACCACTCTACATCAAGGACAACATGCATTACATTTCTGCAGCCCGTCATTCCTAGACTCATGGCACCACAGATGGGACTCTAATTCAGTCAACGTGTTAGGAGCAACAGGAAGGGCTCAGATTGTTTTCTTCATGCACCCAGTAATTTGCAAAGTTGGGGAGCCAAATTGTCTAACACATGTTCCTGTATCTGCCAGAAGACTGAGTTATTTAAACTAGGGTGTACACAAGCTTCCTTACAGGCCAGACTGCCTTGTTTAAACTGAGACCCCAATATCACCTTTACCCCCAGGGGACCCTTGCATAACAGACAGCTTGTATTGCATGAAATTTGTACAACATAAAAAGAATTCCGGAGATAGGGGAATTTGCTTATCTAGTGCACGGAAATGGGAGTGCCCCGTTTCTGTGCATTCATTTGGAATTGTATACAGGAAGATTTGCTTGACATAAGTTCATTTGAAGCAGATTCATTCCTTTGTACACACACACATATATGTATAAATACCTTAGGGCAACGTTACAGTGATTCATGTATGCAACAAATTTTATTTTCAAAGGCCATTAAGACAGCAGGTGTGACAGTAGCTTGAATATTTAAATTCCAGCTACCTCTTACTATAGCAGGCCACACATAATCTTGCCATCAGTTCAGTATTTAACTGAACTGATGTTCAACTTCTCTACAGTATTGGCCTTGTATAAACTCCTGTCTCAGTGGTCTAAATCAGTCCTAATTATATTGCAAAAAATGGGAAAACACACAGAATGCCAGCCCCCCACCCCTCCTTTCCCTCTTCAAGCAGTCTGCCCTGTTAGAGCAAAAAGCTGCGTGTGCACTGCCACGATACCCTTGCCGACTTAGAAATCAGCCTAGCTGCCAATAACACAAGCGGTCATTGTTTATTCTTGGAAACAATACGCCTCATTCACTGTCTTATCAGACGTTACTATGCAACCCCTTTCAGCTCTCATTTTCGGCACAGCTAAAAAGAGCAGCAAGGAATGGACTTTTAGGAAATAAATCTGTGAAACTTTTTCAACGGACTATTATTATGCTGCCTTAGTTCAACACATGTTTTTTTCAATAACAATTTTGCCTCCTTCTCAAGCACTCAGCCTACAAAATACTGCAGGATATCTCTCCACTGACGAAATCTTCTGCATTCCAAAGACTCACTATTTGACTATGCTATTGTGATTTTTTTTTTAGGAAAATGAAGGAATGAACTTTTGCACACTTTTACCTGCACAATTTTTAGATGCAAAACAGGCTCTTAATCTGCCCAGAATCTCGTGTGTGTCTCTGCTGTTTTCTTACAGGTAGCTTTTGCTAGAGGCCTGCAGCAGTTACTATTCCAGACCCCAACTCAGGTGGAGAAGCCTTCCTATGTCCTGCTCTCCTGACGCCCATCACCTGGTATTGCCAGCCGACCCAGAAGGAGCAGCCTGTTTTTCCGTCCCAGATGTGTGATCCTATTCGCTGCAGAACCGCTGCAGGTCCAGGACGCCAGTCAAGCCACCGTTTGCCAGCCACTTCGCTGCAGACACTCGCTGCAGGGGGGGGAAAGCAATTTCCACCACGGAAGGGAGCCATTTGCCTTGCCTTTTGATCTAGCCCTCTAATTTCAACGCTCTCAAAAATTCCTGACTCCACTTGCGACGCGCCCCAGTTATATTTTTACTTACTCTTTGGCTGGGAAAGCCCTCCTGATCCAGCTTACAAACTCAATGCCTGTTCCCTCGGGGAGCGAAGAAACAGTTGCACAGTTTTTTTTTTTTCCTTACTGCTGCCATTTTTCGTCATCACTGGAAGGGAGGAGCTCCTCTTCCGTTCGTCTTTCAGAGTTCTAGTTACTTTGCTGATATCAGTTCCTGCAGACATCATACACATTCCATCTCCAGGTTAACTCTTTCTTTCCAAACAGGACATTAGCCAACAGGAGAAAAGCAGTTTGGTTGAAGGCTGTTTAACTACAAAAGCATATTTCTCTGAGTGTGTGTCTTTATTCTTTATGCATTTATGACTCCAATGCCTTTATGTTTCAGCAAAACCAAGCACTCTGGAAATTCCCAATTTGCTCTAGCAGGTGCCAGCCCTGCAAAGCTATGTGCAGTCTGTTGGATCATACTCCGGACCCCACTGCCCCCACTGAGCTTCCATGGTGGCTTTGGTTAATGATGGATGTCGGTCCCAGCGCTGCACTAGCTCTAAATTTCATGATTTGGCTTGCATACGCCATGGAGCCTCATTAGCTCCTATGTTTCTGATGCTCCTTGCCTGCCTTGTTTCTGCAGCTGTGTTAACTGCCAACACTCCATCTACTGCTCCTGCTTCAATATTTAAGGAGTAGTACCATGATGGGTCTGATTTTTCTTAGCTGTCATTGTTGTCTTTGGCCTTCACAAATTATATTACACCTGGCAAGGAGCTGCTTGGTTATGCCCTGGTCTTAAAAGGAAATTGCTACTATTCTAACGGATTCCTCTATGCTTTAATGCCCCTCTGTAGCACATGCAGACACATGTTCTTCTGCCACACAAGGTAAACATGTGGTGCCAACTCTGCTCTTTTACACCTACTGTTCCTCTTCATTATATAGGCCAGCCCAACTAGTAATCTGACTTACCTATGACCACAGTCTCTCTGTGAATGAAGCCTGCAAGTGGTTTGGATCCCAGCATGCCATACACTTGCTCTAGGCCCAGGTTTTCATGCATGGTACCTGAATTACAGGTCTGCTCACAAATCTTTTTGTTTTCTCCCACGGAGGTTAGCAAGCCTTGCACTCTTCCGGGAGACTTGCCAAATATTCAGGATGGTCTTGTGTGTACGTGAACAGGTGGAGGTCTCTCAGCGTGCCCACATTCTGCTCTTCAACTGGGTAAGAGACAACTACTAAATGTTACAGTAGCTAGATCTCACCCTGCAATAATTTGGCGTCCATGGTCTTGGCAGACACACTGGGCTACAGAAAACACCTCACCTAGTCTGTATACACAACTTTAGACAACTTGCAAAGATATCCCCTTCAGCAAATTCCTGACACTGCCTAAGAATTTGTTCATACACATGGCTCATAGCATAGCCACAACACTTCAGGTAAACTGCTATTATTCATGTGTGGCTACCTGCTTGACTACTCAATGGCTAAGAGCAGTCATGAAGGTGCCACAAGCTTGTATAACACAATTTCTCAGCAAGGTAACATCACTAGGAGAGCCATGTCATTCTATTTAAGCTTGTTATTCTAAGCATAGGCACAATTCCAGTGAGCTACCTTACATATTTAAGCTCATGGGACGATGGCATTTGGTGTTCAACTTCCAATGCCACACAGCCTGCATGCTTGCATGCTACTCCTTTGCTTACATTTCCTTTCAGCCATGGTTAACACCAGATATTATGCACTGGATTGTAGTTACATGGTATTTATATCTCCAGCCATCATTTTCTTCTCATTCCATTTCAAATACAGCAATCCTTAGTCTATGCCCCTTTGTCCCACAGGAAGAGGGCGGAACCCCTTTTGCAGGGTTCATGTGTACCAGCCCAGTGGATAAAGGGATCACATAGGACTCTCAGAGTATTGTGTGTGTGTAAATGGATCTACAACATCAACTCCAGATGACATTGTGGAAAGTTCAATCTCACGAACTGCTGCCTCAAATTGACCCTGTAGGTAAGGTTGTCATGACTTAAACAGCTTACCTATCGTCCCACAATCAGGCCCAGCCTGCCTGCTTTTGTTAGCCTGCATTTTTATGCCTTGTTTGCAATTACAATCCACCATTCTGCCTTAGCCTTACATGACTTAGTCCTGCCACTACATTTCAATGCCATATCAAGCCCAATAGTTTTGGGTTGCTCTAGGTTATGCCTTTTTGTTCACGAAAGGTATACACATCATCATGTGAACATGTCTGAGGGAAAAAAGGACCTCTGTTACTGTGTGAATATGGGAATTCACTTATTCATTTTTCATGTATTGCTACTGAATAAATTGACCCTGACAGGTAAGACTGTCAATCCAATTGGCTGTGGAAATTTCAAACAGTTTACCTCTGATACCTTAAAGGGTCTGTTTATTGCTTTGGCACCACCTTTCCTGATTTACTCTGTGTTTTTGCTCCTTGTATGCTGCACTTGGTCAGAACTTCTGTGCAGACAATAGCTACTCAAGTGTCTAATCTGAATATTATTACTCTTATGCAAGGCCCCAATTTACAAGTTTATTCTTTGGGACGCCTCAGTTTCTGAGGGTCCCATAAATCAAAGGGTGGAGTGTAGACTAGGGTTTTAAAATGGCTTCTCTTTAGCTAACCTGAAATGCTTTTTACAAATGTCTGTGTCAGTATAATATTTAAACTGCAGTCTGAAAACTATGTTAGCTCCCATGAATGGAATGTGACCTAGATAACTCACTGTCCTCACTGTTCCAGCTCTGTTTCAAACTTCCTCAACTGTTTCATGTATTCCCATGCATACCTTAAAATACCCTTTTGTCTAAGTTAGCTCAGACCATGTTGCAAATCATGTCCAGATAATAGCACAATGAAAGTCTATGCTAGAGGAACGACTTGCGCGTGTAATGTTCCCCACTCCTGAATGGGCAAAGCTTGAACTCGTGATCAATGGTGATGTATTGTGGGGTGGGGGAACGAATGGTATTTAACATGTATTGATTTGAATTGATTTTTGCTACAGCCTTTGTGAAATTATTCCGCTGTTGCCAGCAAAGCTTTGCTTATTAAATCCTTTCTCTATTTCATCAAAATTCTGGTATTGATTAATTCTCTGACTCACTCCAAGCGGCTAAAGAAACCCAAAAATATCTTTAGAAGGAATGCAAGCCTAGCAAAAGGCTACAGGCTCACCTTCAAATTTTCCTCCTCTTCTGTAACCACTGCCAGTTCCAGAGGTCTCACCAGTCTCTCTTTCTCCTGTTGTCCAGCGTGCCTAAAATGAAGAGAAAGCTGAGCCCAGGGACATGCTTCCAATACCACTCCGTGGATGCTTATTTGAAAGGCCCACTCGTGCCGTTCAAGGGGCTTGTCCACTGGCATGTTTAGAACAGCTGATTCCTAATAGCAGGCAGTGAATTTGAAGAATGTATATTATATATTATAGACATGAGCTTGAGGAAAGCAGCATGATTTTGGCTCTGGTATTACCACCACATTTCTGCTATTCACAATTCCTGAAACTTGGTTTTGTTCATGGAATATTCATTTTCAGGGTCACCCATTTTTTATAACTGAGGAAGCAAAGTCCTCACCCTTTTTCCTGCTTGGCACTATTGTGTTCCAGCATCTTCCTAATTTCTCCAACCGTCCTCCATTGCTCTGGCTGCTCATGAGGCTTTCGTTCTCCTTCCTAAAACAAAGACGCAGAATAAAGGTCCTCTACACAAAACCGGATGGTGAGTGGAGAAAAGCGAAGAACAAGTGACAAGGATATCTACCTCACCACACTTTGTTTTTTGTCTATGCAGTCTCTTGTTAGGTTTCCCTGCAGCACATATGATGCCTACGTGTTGTGTATTTGATCATCTAAGTGGTACATGTTACAATGTTCATTTCTTTTAAAAGTCGAACATGAAACATATCACCAAGCCCAGCCATAAGTAGATTAGAGGATTTATATAAAGAGGGCTTTTGTTGAAATGGCAATTTCATGAGTTTATAATATTGATGATCAAGTATAACGTATTTGAAAGTAAAGAGACAGTTCACAGACTATTTCTCAAATCGCATCTGTATGTATCTGTGCAATCAATAGTGGGACCTATACAGCTCCCTCCATCACTTGTCAAAAGGCCCAAAAGGAGATCCCACATTTGTTATCCCTGGGGATTTGTAGGAATAATAATAGAATCATAGAATCAGAGTTGGAAGAGACCTCAAGGGCCATCTAGTGCAACCCCCTGCTATGCAGGAACCCCCATCACAGTACTCCCAATACCTCTTGGCCACATGAATACTATATTTTTTCTAGTATTTTCTTCCAGTATAGTAACACTAGAGGCAGCCATGTTGGTCTCTGCATGCATATCAGACAAGAAATAAAACAAACAAAAACAAACAAACAAAAGTAAAAGAGAACAAAAATGCTGTGGCACCTGGAAGATGAACTGCTATATTTTAGCGTGAGGTTTCAGGGAACAAATCCACCTCTTCAGCCATAAGACGGTGCATGGCAAATATTTGTACAGGGTTCCAAAATAAAAGATGATGTTTGGTTAGTAAGCATAAACTGCAGATTGTATGAGTCAGTGTGAGATTTCACACCTGGTAATGACTTTAAAACTCCTGTATGATATTCAGTTCCTCTCCTTTGAAACTTTGTTCTGTAAACACTACAGCAACAATGGTTGGTGGTTTAATTATCTGTAGCTATGCACTCTCCCTCTTATGTCTGAAAAAGTGAATTTGTTCCATGAAAACTCACATTAAAACATAGTTATTTGTCTTTAAGATACTTCAAATTTTTACGTAGAAACATTCTGGCAAATCAAAAGAACGGCAGGGTATTTTTACCACCCCATTTTTATTGCCAACTCACTTTAAAAATCGTTATGGCATGGGCAAAAGACAAAAAAAATCCAGACACCAGCAAGTTAAAAAAAAAATTTCTTTAAGAAGTCCTGCAGTCTCTCGTATGTCAATTAATAGCAAAATTAGTTTCAAATTATTTATTTTTGCAGAACTTACACTTTTCTGCCTTGTAATCTCTTTTTATTTTATGTACACCCTTCTAACTGAAGTTAGGCTAGTATTTACCACTTGGAGCGGCTTCTGTTTTCGGGCTTCTACTTCTCCCATTTTCTTAATGGACCTTTTCTTTTTGATCTTCTCTTCTGCCATTTTCTCTTCTCGTAACTATTGAAAAAAACAAGTTTTAAAACTGCCACTTGCCCTATTCCAGACTATAATCTGAGGAACAATAGTGCATAAGAATTATAGGCCAGAGTCTGATTGGCAATTTATACTTGTATACAAAAATGGTATATTTTATAGTAGGAAACTGCTGCTGTGTCTTACATGATTTGCCTTCCAAAAGTTTAACTCACCAGTTGGATTCTAGTGATAGAGTTAGTGACTGTTACCAGGTAGGGAGAAGAATATGTGAGATCTACCCTTTTTATTAAGTCTCAACTGCCTCACACCTCACAATGCTTCTTTGAGATACAGTGGTCCCCCGCCCTTTCGTGGTTCATATACTGCAGTCCCGCTATATCGTGGGACCGCAGTACATGAAAAAAGGCCCCCTGGGTTAAGGGGAGAAAGTCTTGTTTCAAGCCTCCCATACTTATCTCAGGACTGGAGCTGCCCCGAACAGGCCTGTGAAGGCCTTCCTGGGTCTTCTGGAGGCCCCAAAAGGCCTCCCTGTGAACTGAAAGTGACTTCCGGATCACTGAAAATGATTTCTGAGGCCTCCAAGAGCCTTTCTAGGCTTGTCGGAGGCCTTAGAAATGATTTCCGGTTTACCGGAAGTCACTTCTGGTTCGCAGGGAGGCCCTTCTGGGGCCTCCAGAAGGCCCAGGAAGGCTCTCCCAGGCCCGTTTGGGGTACGGCCAGGCTGGGGGTAAGTACAAGAGCCCCCAGCTAGTCCCCCACCCCCAGGCCTGATTTGACCTGCGTCCACCTATTGCGGATTTTCAGTTATTGCGGGTCAGGTCAGATCCCTAACCCCCGCAGTAGGCGGGGGAGCACTGTAATATCTTTGGAAGTTCCTGCAAAGAAAGGAATTTCCCCCCACACATACCTTTTCATACAAATCTCAGAACCAAATTGGACACATCATATTTGTAAATGCAACCACCTTTTCTGTATCAAGATATTTAAAGGCAGTTGACACTACTTATCCTCAAGGTCTCTGAAAAAAAAAATCTTCAAATCTGGTGAGGTGGAGGTTCCCCTGCCATCAAACCACTGTGTAAAAGGGTAGGCAAAACTAACTAGTGAGCCTCTTTTCTATTGCCAAGCTAGGAAAACCGGGATCATGTCTACCTTCTCACTCTTTTCCATCCTCTTCTTCTTCTCTTCCTCCATTTGCTCCACCCGCTCTCGAGCTTGCAGTGCCTTTCTCAGTCGTTCCTCACGCTTTCTGTCAGATGCCAAGCCCACAGACGGAAGGAATACATTTTTAGTGCTTTCCATTCTAACTCATCATCTTGCCATTTCTTCAAATTGGTGCCTGCTTCTTCAGCGTCAAGAATAGCTCCTTTAGCCCACAACACTACAGCTCTGGTAAATCTTTTGCCCCACTCCCAGTCTAGATTAAAACTAAACAAAAACTGTTGCTTACATTTTGATTTCTTCCAATCGTCGCCTCTTTTCTTCCTCTACTTTCTGTTTTCTCTGCTGCTCTGCTTCCTGCTTTTTCCTCAGACTCTCCAGGCGCTGCCGTTCTTTCTCCTAAGATTTATACATAGCTTATGCTATTTTCAGTTGCTACAAGTGGTTTACCGTTGCAGTGGACAGAATATTTCCACCAATTTATCTCTCAATGACTGAAAAGCAGGCCAAATTGTGTGACCCTCTGCAGATGCAACACCAGCCATCCCAGTAAAAATCCCCACACAATGTGGAAAATACCCTCAGCTTAGGTGTGTGAAGCAATTCACCACAGAAGTTCCACAGACAATAACATAAGAAGAGCCATCAATAACTTAAGAGTTACTTACAACAAAATCTCCCTTTGTTGAATGAACATGGAAAGGAAAAACAAATAATTTAGTTTCAAGAGTCTATATAAGCTTACTGACTAACCAATTGATTAGGGTGGTTTAACTGCCGTTCTTTCTACCTCAATGGAGCAATGGAGGAAGGAGCAACATGGCACCAGGGCCCATGCAAGCAGCTTCTCTATCCTACCAGCAGTAACTGAAGCAAGAGGCAAGTCAAAGAAATCTCCAGTTACTCCCTCCACATTCTTCAAGAACCCACCTCTTACAACAGGCACAGATACCCTGTTACGCTTAGTAGATTCCTTTTCACCTCAAACTTTAAGAAACTTGCTTTGCTTCAGATAAGACAAGGGACTGACTTTAGGGCCTTGATATTTGTCAGAATGTCTCTCCCAGGAATCAGCTACCCATGCCATTCATTCCTCTCAATCCATGTAATTAAAAGTGGCCACATGGAAGGAGCCCAAAAAGTAACTACAAAGAAGCATTGCGTTTTTGGTGGTGGACCCCAGCCTGTGGGACAAGTTACTAGCAGAGATATACCAGGATCCTTCTCTCTTTCTGTAAGTAAGTAAGTTAGTTTCTGGCTGGATCCTTTTGGCATTTGTTTTTGAACTTAAGTTTCCTCAGTAGCAAGGCAAACTAAGGAGGCCACATAAATAAGAGAGGAACCATATTTTGCCCGTGTGCCTTAAATAATCCCCTTCTCCTAGCTTCCTGCTTTGCAAAGCATTACAGATTCTACTGTTGATCTGTGTGAAGTCATGAGTGAAACAGTTATAAATTGCTCAAGCTACCTTATACCAAATCAGACAGATTACTTGCCTACCCAGCCCAAGCTGCCTTCCCCAGCCGGCTGCAGCTCCCAAGATGTCATGTTGAAGTTCCTTAATTCTGTTGTATAGCATCCTTGCAACCTGAGACCGTCAAGGACTAAACTTAAAGCCCAGCCTATAACGCAGGTATTCTTCCACTGCGGCTCGTCTGCTCACTGCACAAGATCTAATCGATGGTAAAATAAGAGAGAGGGAGAAAAACCATTCTTACCTTGGTGGCAGGTCTACTGGGAGTGCTACGTTTGACACTGTTACATGCTGGAGACCCCGAGGGCTTCAGCAGCTGATTCTTCTGCATGGACTGGAAGAAGTTTTTGAAAGGACGCATGATCTGCCAGAACAGGGATGGACTCAGTTTCAGGACAGCGACAGGGTAAAAAACAGTGTATTAAATTGCCTCTGGTGCTTGTTTACGTTGGGCGAGCCAGAAGAGAAAAGAATAAATACCTTGCTTGCAGGAGAGGACGTGGTTTTGTGACCAAAATGAGATGGTTTTTCATCTTGCATGTGCTGGACAGCAGGCAGCTCATTCAGTGCTTGTCCGTCGCTTTCTTTACAACTCTGTCTCCTTACAATAAGCAAGAAATATTAAATGTGGATCTAGCGCCACAAATTAAGCTCAAGCTTCCAAACCACTCGACTCCTGCAACTACCCGAGGGGGGGGGGGTTGGAGGTGAGGAAGAGCCATTTTGCGCCCTCTAGTGCAGATGTGAAAAAGTAAAATTTGGTGGGGATGAGATGCCTTGGGCTGTGAGGCATGCCTGAAGGATAAAGCTGACGTCTAGATACTACACCCAAGCCCAAATACACGACAGAGGTACTTAGGTTTACGAGCATAATCCGTTCCAGAAGCATGCGCGTAAACCAAAATATCTGTACAATATCAAAGCAAATTTCCCCATAGGAAATCATGGGGGCTCAAATTGTTCATTCTGGGGTTCCAGTTTCCATTATCTCCTATGGGGAAATTTGCTTTGACCAGGAGCCGCAGCGTCCTCTGGTGCTTGCCCTGGGCCCGGCGCTGGAAGTGCCAGGCACAGAGTGCACTGCAGAGACCCAGCGCAGCAGGTCCACTGCACAGCCCAGGAGACCCATTCCGGGCATTGCCGGGCCCATGGAGAACCCCGGAGGCCACTTCTGGTTCACTAGAAGCCACTTCCGGTCAGCGCTGAGGCCCAGGAAGCCCAGCACAGGCCCACTACACAGCCCAGAGGCCTGATCCAGGCAGCACAGGGCCCACAACAAGGTGAGCCTTGCTCGCAAACCGAATCAAAACGTTACTAATATTTTGCTTAGTTTGCAAAATACTCGCAATCCAAGGTACCTGTAAACTGAGGTACCACTGTGTTTCTTTATTTTTCCTACCAGGCACC
>JAHTLZ010000411.1:0-10519 GCA_023846285.1 Phrynocephalus versicolor
TCATCAATAGATTCATGAGTAGACCTCAGCACACTCTACATTTTGGCTTTTTGGGGGGGGGGGGGCAGGGAGCCCTGGTTGCCCCAGCTTAGTTACAGTCCTGAGAATGAGAAGTACTGTACAATTTGCTGTCCTATATGATCATACCATTCTTGCTAGGGCTAATGAGAGTTAGGGCTGGCCCAACCATAGGACATGGGGGAGGGGGAGGGGATGACATTTCAAGTATTACTGGGGGATGGAGCTGTGGCAGCCTTTTTTGCTGGTCCCCCTAGACTTCCTGTCTCTTCCCCTATGTTGAAAAACAAAACTGTGTTTACTGCACAACATGCCTTGGACCCCATAACTAGACAGATGCCCTCAGGTGTAGTGAAGGACTCTATTTTGTTAACAGCACTGAAGAAAATTCCCAGTGTCAGTCCAACCAGCTTCCATATGGGGAGCAGAGTGATGGCACAGCCTTATTGCAAGGCAAAATGTTGGCTTATTTCTTGAGTCTCTGGAGCTAGTCTCCAGGAAATGTATACTAGATCTAGACTGCCAATAAAGATCTGACACAGAGAGAGTCCAGTTGCATCCTGTTTATTGGCCAAGAAAAAGAACTGACAGATCCTGCCCTTGAGAGGCAATGGCAGAGATCTGCTGCCTGGAACAGGGTCAAAGGTGCTTTATAGATTCTGATACACAAGGGAAGTAAGTGTGGGACGCAAGGAGGAGGCATAAACCAATGAGGTGGGTTTCAGACATTCAAATGGACAAATGATTTGAGCTCACATGAAACAAAGAGACACAAATAAACCAATGGTGTGAGTTTCAAGTAGACAAAATGGACAAATGGTGTAGCTCCAAGTAAACAAGGAAATACAAAGTTGTCCAATGGTGTGAGTCTTCAGGTAAACAAAGAGTCCAAGGTTGGTCCACAGTCCCCAAGGAAGATCTGGATGCAAGTCCAATGTTTGTGAGACAAATGGAGACAAACTTTGTTGTAAGTCCTTGGGAGGAGGGGAGAGGGGGGAAGGATTAGGAGTGGGACAGAGTTTTCCTACACTGTTTACAGATGGAAATTACAACAGGATGATGAGCTTAATTGTGGGCCAGCTCCTGCATTGTAATCTCAGTCTGGGTGTCAACATAGGAAGGGAGGGGAAATTAAGGAAATAAAGAGAAGTAGGGGATTTACTCAGAGGGTGCTTAGGGAACAAAGTTCTGACCTAAGTGAATAGTTTTCCTCTTAACCAAACAAAACTGTTTTTTCCTGAATGTTGTATTGCCCTGTCCTTCAGGGCTTGGACCAGCTTTATTAACTGGGGAGGGGGGATGCTTTGCTCTTAAAACCTCTGTCTAGGAAAAGCCCTGAGCTGGGCTAGTGAATACTGTATATAATTTATTATTTATTTTTATCAGTCATTGCATACACAAACATATCCTGTCGTGCACATGGCCATGTTCTTCACGCTCCTCACAGTGTCCTCTTCCTGTGACCCAATAATGGCAGGTGTAATCCAACATAAGTGGAGGGTGCCAGATCAGGGAAGACTTGTTTTACTCACACCTGAGCTAAGAGCAACTCTTCCACACTATTGCTCATCCCTGTGAACATAAAGACTGAGCTTCTACTAGCATCCCTAACTCCATTCTGTATGAATAAATCCATCCTTCAAGAATCAACAAGATGTGTGTCATGGCAATTTCTTCACTTCACTAGCATATGAATATTTCATCTGAATGTTTTTGACATTTACAATAATGTTCTGCAACACTGTCATCTAGGATCTACAACATGTCTCCATGGTGACTTAGAATGGTATTTACCCAGCCTGTAAAAAATTACCCACTGTCACATCCCGTGCTTACAGTACTGGGTTATGGGTTGTGTTCCAATTTACCCTCCCTAATTTTAGAAAAGGGATAGTTAGTAGCTCTGCTGTTAATCCCAAATATATTATTTGTATTTCCTTTTATTTGCATTTCCAACTCGCCATTTTATTTCCTCTCTGTTGGCCTGAAATGATAAGGAATCATAGAAAGGACTTGGGGGAACTTAAGGCAACATTAAAACATACTGTTAACAACCCACTTCAATAGCAAGGAAACTGTATGAGAGTGAGAGTCAGCACTCACTAGAGACAGAGTTATAACCCAGGATGGAAAAGATATCTGAAACAGAGCTTTCCTCAAAGCCCTCAGGATGCAAAGAGATTTATGAAGATTAAAACATTTTTTCAGGTAACCTGTATTCCACGCTGCTGACCTTTTGAAAACTCAAATGTCTCATTATGAACTGAGGAACATAAGAACATAAGAAGAGCCATGCTGGATCAGGCCAAAGGCCCCTCTAGTCCAGCTTCCTGTATCTCACAATGGCCCCACCAAATGCCTCTGGGAGCGCATTAGACTAGATATCTGTCTCCTGATACCACTCTCCTGCATCTGGCCCTTGAAGTACCCCATTTTTAAGCCAGAAGATTACACATCTCCATCATGGTTTGTAACCTGTGATGGACTTTTCCTCCAGGAATCTGTCCAATCCGCTTTTGAAGGCATCCAGGCCAGATGCCATCACCACCTCCTGTGGTAGGGAGTTCCACAGACTAACAACATGCTAAGTGAAAAAATATTTTCTTTTGTCTGTTCTTACTCTCCCAGCCCTCAATTTGAGTGTATGTCCCCTAGTTCTGGTATTTTGTGAGAGGGAGAAGAGTATCCCTCTATCCACTTTACTCATGCCCTGCATTATTTTGTACATCTCAATCATATCCCCCCTCAGGCACCTTTTTTCCAGACTAAACAGCCCCAAATGTTTTAGCCTTTCCTCAT
Organism: Phrynocephalus versicolor; assembly: GCA_023846285.1. Classification (NCBI taxonomy): domain Eukaryota; kingdom Metazoa; phylum Chordata; class Lepidosauria; order Squamata; family Agamidae; genus Phrynocephalus; species Phrynocephalus versicolor. The sequence continues at coordinate 2,818 of JAHTLZ010000411.1, forward strand.
AAGGGAGGTGCCCCAGCCCAGTAATCATTTTAGTTGCTCACTTCTGTACCTTTTCCAGTTCTATCGCTCTCTTCTGCACCTTTTCCAGTTCCAGAAACAGGAGCAGTATAGCTTCCTCTACAGTTGTTGGGTTCTAGGAAGTACTGTGTCCTTTTCCTTCTTTGCTCTTTCCAAACTGAAATCCTACCCCCCACCCCATACCCCCCCGCCAGAATACAGAGTAATGGCATATAAAATCATGTCAACAACAACAAACTCCTTATGTTACCTTTTGGGATTATTTCTGCTTCAATACCCATTCAGCCACTCTTATTAACCAAAATAATTTGTGAGAAATAAAATTCCTTCAATAAACTGGTGTTTACTTGATCACCGGTGATAGCCACAGCAGGTATAGTTTAAGTTGTTTTGTTTTGTTTTGTTTTGTTTTGGGGTTTTGTTTTGTTTTTTGTTTTTTGTTTTGTTTTTTTTGGGGGGGGGAAACATGCAAGAGTAATAGACCAGTGAAGAACTATTGATTTTTTTAAAAATGGAGATCACAGACAGCAGGAGCCAGGAACAAAAACTGCACAGTTTTGATTTAAGGAGAAAAAAGAGTCAAATAAGTAACAACAATCTACAGGCTTCCTGCCAATTGGTGTGAGGGTATAAAGTTTTGCGCGTATAAAGGATTTTTCTTTCCCTATAAGATCGATGCAACTATGTTAATAGGATTCCTGGATAATTTGAGCTGTGTTTTTCTGTACCGGTCCACTTGTTTCCTGAGATGGCAATGGATAACCCCTCCTGTGAGAATATAGATAAGGTTTACCTTTAATTCTTTATAAGATTATCTTTAATGCTTTATTATCTGACATATATGAAAAATATGCTTTATAGCTGCCTGCTTGAAATCACCTTTTCTGTGTTTACTGCAAAGCTCTCCCTCACATTTTTCTGAAGCATAGAAACAACAGTATGTAGAAATTAATGGCACAGGATGCGCTTAGCGGCAAATACCACATGGTAGACAGTTTGCAAATAGAAATAACTTGTTTGTGCACCTTGTGTAAGTAGTTACTGAAACATGCTGGAAAGGCAGATATAGTTCTCAGGAAATTAAGCAGTTTGTGACTTGCTAATAGGAAAGTATCGTTAACCTTTACATATGCTTGCATACATGCATGGAAAGTTAAACAAATCACATGTTTGTTACCACAGCAGAATGTAACCAATTCTGATTTTTTCTTCTGTCTTCTTTCTCTAAATGGAACCATATAAAAGGCTGGATTTTTCCAATGGGGGTTGTCCCCACCTGCATTGGCAGGAGGGCACCCTTTCATGCAGGGAAGTAATAAAGGCTGTTTCCCAGGAGTCCGGTGTCTGATTGTGATTGTGTTTGCTTTTCTTTACCTCTTAAAAGCAACGCTTATTTCTGGACTCACATTGTTCTCAAGAACACAGCTTTGTGCTGTGGTGGTGTTGAAATCACAGCAAGCTATTCCCGCTGTAAACTGTTGGATTCTATGAGACCCAATAAAGAAAATTACCAATTTATTAGGCTCACCCAAGGCAGAAGCAAGGCGTTCAGCACCCAAAACAGGAAAAACACAACTTTTATTTCCTTCCCCCCTTCCCTCTCACAGAGTGCACGCCTCCTCTGGGTTGGGCTGGGGGAGGCGTTTTGGAGCAACCAATGAAGATCAGTCCTGGGCATTCCTGGTGTCCTGGAACCGGATCCCTTCACAGGTGTGACTAGGCCATGTCTTATCCTTTAATGGTTCATCATGGGGGTGACAATAGGAAAGGAAGGGGGTCAGCATTGTCTGGGTGGCTTGAGTAATCAAGGAATAATTCACAGGTCGATGGGGGAGCGGAACAGTCACAATGGGGAGTCGGGGAGTCACAATGAGAAGCTGGAAAGTCAATAGATTGAGCCTTCAGCTGCCAGACAGAGCTCCTGGTGGATGTGGAGACAAGACAATGGATTGCCTCAGGCTGGGATTAGTCTTGTTGCATCCTGAAGTGAGACGTGCAGAAGATGTCCTGGAGAAATGGAGTCCATCTGGAGATTCGGCCCCCCCTTGACATGCGGTCGCCATGCCTTTGCCCAAGATGGTGTAGGTCCAAAGAAATAGCACAGTGCAGGAATACGTTTAAGCACATCCAGGGAGAGTGGGTTAAAGGGAGGAGATAGGGAAAGAAATGGAGAAGAGGAAGAGAGAAAGGAGAGGGGAAAAAGAGAGAAAAAGAGAGAGAGAGAGAGAGAAAGAGAAGGGGGAAAGGGGCTCAGATTGGCTTATGTCAGAAGCCAGGGTTGCCATGGGCAGGGAGAGACAAGCAGGGTAGTTCTCTGGAGGAAAGGGAAGTCCCTGGCGTTTGGAGATGATTATTTGTGAACATCATCTCAGGAGCCGAGAGCATGATGGAAATAAATCATCAGTCCGGGAAGGCTTTCCTTGGCTGCGTCTCTGGCTGTTTCAAGGGGCTAAAAGATAGTGTCCAATTTGGCCAAGAAAGGGTTAACCAGATTTGCTCGCAAGGGGCCTTGTCCACCCTTTGGTGGGAACCGTTGGAACTGAAGAAAATAAGTTTCCAAAGGTTTCCATAAGAGGGGAAACTCTGTCCGGTTGATTTTGAAGCGCTGGGTGGTCTACCGCCATAGAGGAGTACGGGGAAGTGAAAGAGGAGAAGGCTACCGCCATAGAAATGCATTGGCGGTAGAAGGCAAGATTTTCCTGGAACCAAAACTCGGCTAGGAATAGTGACCCAGACCGCTGCTCCATTTTAACCTAAGCCGAGTCCATGGAACTGTGAGTCGGATAGGGGAGATGGATTCATGCCGCTAGCGCTGCCAAAGCTTAGCCGCCTGTCTGGAACTGAAGAGCAGGTGTGGATTTAGATTTTCTCGGTCCAGAGTCTTCGGTTCTAATGTGTTGTGGTGGTCTACTCACTTAATCTAACACAATCGGGTCCCCCGCCACACACACCCTTCCAGCCGTGATTAACAAGACATTGATTGATGGAAGGAAGCACTGATTGGCTAAAGCGCGCAGGTAGTTACTTGTTAGCACTCCTGCTGTTTTATGGAATCTCCGTGGAAATATACTGCCACGGTTATCTGGATACAATGTAACCGGGTAAATTGACTGCAAATTGGTGTTTTCCACCACCCAGGCTCCCGGCTCTGCTGGCAATGCCTCAGCCAGCTCAAGCGGCGGCAAATGTATTTTTCCTGATATCTCGGAAACGGAGCAGAATTTCGGGACCGGGTAAAAAGTGTGGTGCTTGTGACAGTGTGGGGCAGGGCCAGGCAGTTCCGGGTAGTCTCGGAACCACTCCAATTACTATTTACAGTCTCTGTTACAACTCTTCATCGGGTTTTGCTGAAGTCCATGAGTAGTACTTGGATGGGAGACCTCCAAGGAATACCAGGTGCTGTAGGCGCCTGGAGTAGGAACTGGCAAACCACTCCAGTATTCCTGCCAAGAAAACTCCATGGATATGGAGTCATGATGAGTCGGTAACGACTGTAATGACACAACACGCACATGATTAGGAGCTACCAATTAACACTCAAAAGCACCCAAAGAAGCAAACAAACAGTTCAAACAGTGGGGGAAGCTGATTAGCTTTTTTTTTTTAAAAAAAAAGTCTTTTAGTAATATCACAGAGAAGTGCCTTTCTTTCATTTGCTTAAACAAAAGTCAGTAATGTAGGGGTGAACCTCCATTAACCCCATGGTCCTCTAGCACTTAGCATCAGATGGAGACAAATGTTCTGCCTTGAGCACAGTTGTTTCATTTTATTCCCCTCTTGAAGAACCTTATTTTAACCTTAACCTTAACAGATTATTGTCTAATTACTCCAAATGGATTTCTGTTCTTGGCAAATTTGTTTTTATATTTAAAGCGGTGGAACAGAACGGCTATTAACTGCCCTGGCAATATTTTTGTCTATTTTTCAGTTCTTGTCTTTCTCTTTCTTTATATTACCCTATATGTCCTTTTCCCCTGGGAACTTGTGGGAATTGAAAGTGAGGCCAGTGAATCCATCCAATGAATAAATACATTTGGGTAACTTGAAAGGCTAGATCATAAGGGTCTTCAGTGGGAAATTGTTATTTATTCCATCTGTTGTTTTATTGATAAGGATGGAGAAGGAGCTTCAGTTATTTTTCTGCCTCATATGCCAAAATATATAACATGACCCACATTATTTGTGATGGCCTTTAACTGGATGGGACAGAGTTTGCTGCTTTATCTCAGCTGGCAAAATGCCATTTGCTGGCCCTGCGTGTCATCTACGTGACAAAACTATGAATGCTGGATATGATCCAGCAAATTCACATTTCGTAGAAAATTTTGTTGTCTATATGTTTGTCTATCTGTCTATCAAATAGTCCATGTAAATAAAGATAGGTTCTCCAACATCCCTTCAATGCCACAACCCAGCAAATGTATCACAGAGTTGCCATGTCATATACGACTGCACGCGGCTTTATATTCTGGTGTGATCTAATCATCTCACAGAGTACAGGATGAGATATTTAGGAGTGCTCCAAATCACATTTTAAAAAGAACAACATAATCTTAGTGCTGTGCTGTTCACAAAGTGACATTATTTATTTTATTATTTTATTTTATTTTATTTTATTTTAGAGTATTTTTACCCCGCCTTACTCCTTGAAAAGGACCCAAGGCAACTGACAGTAATGAGGGATAATATACAGTCCAGTGCAATTAAGACATATTAAAGTATTGAGAACTACAGAATCCTACAGCAGGGCAGTCCAAGACGTCGACCGTGGGCGACCGGGGCGCCTTCAGGGGGCGCCCGCCAGGTCCCCTGTGCAGGGGAGGAATTCCCCCCACTTGCTCGCCCGTTCCAGTTGCGATGGCAGCGGTTCCAATGGCGGCGGCGGGCCCAGCAACCTGCCCTGGGCCCGCCTCCATGGGCGCCACCTGACGCTGGAGCCCCCACCGCGCCCCACCCCACCTACATCTCCTCCTTTACCCAGTCCCTGCCCCCCTCCCCAATTGCTCACAGCCCCACCAGTTCCCCCGCGGGTCTGCTGGTTCCTGCTACTAGGCAGCCACTGAGACGGAGCGAGCCGGGAGGAGGAGCAGGAGGAGGCGCCGCCGAGCCCTGAGAGGCAGGGAAATGGAGTGTGTGTGTGTTGCTGCTGCTGTTGCTCCAGGCGCAGCTCCCCCCATTGCCTCTTCGTGCTTCTTCCTGCCTCTTCTGGGCTCGGCATGCTGTTGTTCGACACCCCCCTCTGATGCGGGTCCCCGCTATCGCCCTGAGTGGTTTCGTGTGGGCATGTTTGTGTGGGTGTGCTTCTTGTGCACTCACTCACTCTCATTCCTCCGCCTTGCTGGGCAGAAGAAGTTTTGCACAGCTGGGATCGGCAGGCGGGTGATCCATCCCTCGCTCTCCGTTGGCTCGCGAGGCACCAAGGCTCAATTGTCTCGTCAAGCGGAGCCTCCCCTTCCCTCCCTCCCTCCCCGCCTGCCTGCCCGCCCACCTGAGGCTTGCTCTTGGCAGGTTGGTGTTAGGAGGCAGTCGCCAAGCAAGGGAACTAGCCAGCTCGCCTGCCAGCGATGAGTGGCAAGGGGTGGCCCTGGGCCCGCCTCCGTGGCCGCCACCTGATGCTGGAGCCACCACTGCACCCCCACCCCCGCTGCCTGCATCACCCCCACCCCCTGCCACCTCCATCACACTCGCCCTCGCCCGCTGACATTGCCGCCGCCATCACCCCAGGGCCCGCCCCCCACTGTTGCTCCCCCACCACCGACCCTCTGCTGCTGTCGACCACTGAGGGCCTAGAGAAGAGGCAGGTAGGCATCAGACTGTTCAAAGTTGGACAGCCCTGTCCTACAGCATCAAAAGACAACATTGCATTAAAGCTACCAGAGAGTGCAAGCAGTTAAAAAGAGAGTAAAATTCCATGTAAAGTTATGAGTGAGGGAAACTAACATTGAGAACATAGTGTCAATACAATCACAAACTCTATAAACACATAGTCTATGCGTTCATGTCTGATAGATTCATATAAAAAGTCACATAATAGGTAAAAGAAATCAAAGAAAAACAAAACAAAACAAAAGACACAACATGTGGCACCTTAAAGACTAACTTTCATATTTTAATGTAATGTTTCGTGGACATTCAGGGAAAGCTTGCCTGAAGAGAAAGGTCTTTGCCTGTTTCTGGAAAGACGTAAGAGATGGGACAGTCCTGGCCTCTAGTGGGAAGGAGTTCCAGAGTCTGGGCACAGCAGCTGAGAAGGCCCTTTCATGTGTTTCCCCAAGAGGTGCCTGTGACGGGTGGTAGCTGCTCCTGATGACCTTAACACCCGAGCGGGTTCAAAGGGAAATCCCAGAAGCTGACTCCCTTTTTAATAATCAGTTAACTGTTTCCCATCAAAACACAATACAATTATTGGGGCTGCATTTTGACAAGTAGAAATGTTAATGAGCACAAGATGGTATCTTATAGATAATCTTGACTGGTATTATTAATGCTTTCAACATTCAGGCTGCCTGCCCTTTCCTCGGTTAGCTATTTTTTTCCTCTCTCACACACACCTTACACTTTTGTGTGCGCCTAGCCATCCTTACTTGTTTTTTATATTGGGAGCTGTGTAACAAGTAAATTTCCCCAGATGTGGGATCAATAAAGATTTATCTTAGCTTAGCTTAGCTTAAAACTACACACCCTTTTATCCTGCTGGCAATGCAGGCATGGGACTATGCAGCAATATCAGGCCATTTACAGGTGTTTTAAATCATGGATATAAAAGCACAGTATCCCATATTCAGAGTTTTAAAAAAATTAAATATACTGTACATGCACACTGCATACAAGCTCCAACAGAAATGTGAGTGCAACACGTAAAATGGAGAAACTTGCATACCTGTTAACCACTCAGGTAAACTGACACTGCCTAGATGCCCTAAGCCAGGCATGCCCAAACTTCGGCCCTCCTGATGTTTTGGACCACAACTCCCAGAATTCTAAGCCTGTATTTCCAATGGGAAAGGACTGTGGGAGTTGTGGTCTAAAACATCTGGAGGGCCGAAGTTTGGGCATGCCTGCCCTAAGCACACCCGATCTCGCTTGATTTCGGAAGCTAAGCAGGGTCGGCCCTGGTTAGTACTTGGATGGGCGACCACCAGGGAATACCATTGGCTGTAGGTGCCTGGAGTAGGAACTGGCAAACCACTCCAGTATTCCTGCCAAGAAAACTCCATGGACATGGGGTCACGAAGAGTCAGTTACGACTATAACGACACAACACACACACACAAACTAAAGCTGCCCACGCCATAGAATGCAGACTAGAAAGCTATGTTCCCATTTCCAACCCATTTCCTTGAAGTAGGCAAACTAAGGTGGTGGTGGTGGGGAGCTGTACAGTATTGGACCAAAAGCCCTATGAACATGTTGTGTGCACGCTTTCTAAAACATGTCCCCCTCACCTTTTAAAATAAAAAAAGGCGAGATCTGCAAGTTAGCAAAGACCATAACTGGAAACCAAGGTCAAAATCATCCATACTGCGTGAAAGAAAGACCATGAAGAAAGACTGGGACAAAAATCTATTCGTTTGAAATCTGGTGTTGGAGGAGTCTGACAGGATCCAAAGGCAGTCAGAAGGGGAGAAAACCAGGTGCTCAAACAAGTCAAGTCATTTTCACTCATGGAGTAAATTGAATCTAT
>JAHTLZ010000412.1:0-10187 GCA_023846285.1 Phrynocephalus versicolor
TGCGGCCCATCCAGTCGATGGTGGCACACGCGCCCAGGCCCAAATCTTGGCCCCACTGGGAAGATGCAGCATACTCGGCTGCCCAGAAGACAAGGCTATGGCCGCAGATGGCCACCCTGGCTCTTGACTTCATAACAGGTCCTGGAACGATAGAAAGATTAAAACGTTCGGCCCAAACAGTCGATGGTGGCACACGCGCCCAGGCCCACAACCTGGCCCCACAGGGAAGATGCAGCATACACGGCTGCCCAGAAGACAAGGCTATGGCCTAAGATGACCACCCTGGCTCTTGTCTTCATAACAGGTCCTGAAACGATAGAAAGAGTAAAACGTTGTGCAACAGTTAACATTTCGGCAACGGCCGCACCTAAACATGAAACTTCTGGGACCCCCAACATCCAATATGCTGAACGTCCTCCACACCATAGCTCAGGGCTGCTGCCGTGGAGGCTGCCCCGATTCTGCATGAATGGGAGCCAACATGCCATTCCACAATACCGGCCCAATCGAGGGCCGCAACAGTAATGGTCCCAAACTGGAACGAGAAGGAGGGGTCCCATCCAGGTGAGGAAAACAAATACCCAGGAGCAGTACCCCACCGGGCAAGACAAGCGCTGAGAGCGCGAAAGGGGGCATATCACTGGGAGATGGCAAGGGCCCAACAATAGCTGCTGACCCCTGGCCCCCTAATAAGTATTGGACCACCGAACACACAACAAAATGCCATTAGGCAATAAACTGAAGTCTGACAGGAGAAGGGCCGTGGACAATACACCACACCTGGAAGATGCCAGCAACTCACTGATGTGGAGGGTGGCAAAGAAAGCAACCAGGGCAGCAGCCTGAAAAAGAGCTGCCTCGAAGGAGCCCCCACCAACTGCCAGCCACTGCTCTGTAAGCCGAGCCAAAATCTCAGGAGTGAACGGGACACTCGTATACATGGTTCTCCCCCTCTCCTTAGGCTAGCCATCCAGCATCCTCTGAAGGAGAAAATAATCAGACGGGTGCTCAAAGCACTGAACCTCGGCATAACGTTCAAGCGCAGACAATCTGCCCTGGGTAGTCCGAGGGGCTGAGCCCATAAAATGCAGGTGGACTGCAAATTAGGTCAGCTGGTCTGAAGTGGCCGGCCACAAAGAAGTAAACCCCATCCTGGGCACAAAATTGGGCATATTCAGTGCAGGCGGCTGCCTAGGCCGGCCGCGTCCTGAGGGCAAGTGCAGGTGATAGAGCTCGGTGGGCTAAAACCCGCCAAGGGACCATACCTCGTCGGGGCAGATCACAGGATCGAGAGATGCCAGAGAGGCCAGAAGCCCCGAAGCGGACGGCCAAGTTCGCCCAGGCCTCAGCCCGTAGCCAGACTGCACCCGCAATGGGCAATAATTCCAAAAAGGTAAGATCCCTGAAATGCCGGCCGCCGCCCAATGAGCCGGCCGTAGGCCAGCGCACCACTGGTTCTGATAAAAAATGCCATAGCCGTAAGGCCCAGACGCATTTGTCTGAACCTGCAACTCCGCCCCTCGTAGTAGCTCAGTTCGCCAAAAAAGAAACCCCATTGAAATGAGCCAGAAAACTCAGCCAAATGCCGAGATCTTCTAGCACTGAGGCAGAAATGTTCCTACGATGATGAGACTTAAGCCGCCCGGCCGTGGCTTCACAGAGCTGCCGGACAAATGCCCTGCCGGGCGCAAATACCCTACAGGCAAAATTAAGATGGCCCATGACCACCTAAAGCTCTCCAAGGGAAGCCTTGTGCTTGCCCATAAGGCCATGTAAGAGGACCCGAAGATCCCTGAGTTTGGCCTCCGGTAATCTGCCGGCTGCTGGGCGGTATCCCACTCAATGCCCAAATATGTAAGGCAGGTGGAAGGGCCTTCAATCCTCTCCCGGGCCAAAGGAACACCCAACTCAGCTGCCAGGCGGTCAAACTCCGCCATAAGAAAGGCACAAGGGCCCGAGCTGGCAGGACTGCGAAACAGGAAGTCCTCTAAGTAGGACTGCCCGATAGCTGCCTGTTCTATCCAACAATGCCCGCTCCAAAAAGAATGAAAGGACTCAAAGGCTGCACACAAAATGGAGCAGCCAAAAAAGGGGGGTGCCCAGTCGACATAAAACTGACCCTCAAGGGAAAAAACCCCAACAATTCGAAATCTCCCAGGAAAACAAGTAACCACCTAAACAGGGATTTAATATCACTCTTACCGATCTCTGCGCCAAGACCACAGGTCTTAGCCATGGCAATGGCAGCATCAAGGGCGTGTACCTGACCATTCACCACTCATGGGGGATCATATCATTGACCGATGATCCCTCCGGGAGGCCGGTGATGTATAAGCCTGTAATTCGCCCGGGGACTTCTTTATCACAATGCCGAGGGGCAATGCACGGAAGTGGGAAGTGGGCGGGTGAGGGAACGGGCCCGACACCCGCCCCTCAGCCACCTGCTTAGCAACCTTGTCCCTAACTACTCCCTTGAAGCCCTTGATCGATTCCAAATTCTTGGCCAACAGAGCCAGCATAGCCACCACTGAGAATTATTCCAATGGTCGCTGGTGAAACGTGATCCCCAGGGGTAAACACTCATCACCCACTGGCAAGTCCTATGGAGGCACCACAGCCGGTGCCAAGGTCCCAGAGGATGATGCCTGAGCTGCCGGACAATCACGGCCAGCGAAGTAAAGAGCAAGGGCCAGGTCCTGTGCCCTCTGCGCCCCTGGGGTGACCTGCCTGGGTCCTTTGCCGGTCCATCCATCAGCAGGTGAGGCACCCGCAGAGTACACATCATAAAGGGGGCGCCTGCTAAAGCTGGGTGGCCGCAGCCACACCTTGGAGCGTAGTAGCCACCTGCTCCGCTGGAGTATTGTGTAAAATTCCGATCACCGCATCTCAAGAAAGACACAGTGGAACTTGACAAGGTGCAGAAGAAAGCAACCAAAATGACCGCTGGGCTGGGGCACCTCCCCCATGAGGAAAGGTCAAACATTTGGGCCACTTCAGACTGCAAAAAAGGCGCCTGAGGGGAGACATGGTTAAGATGCCCAAAACAATGCAGGGCATAAGCAAAAGGGGTAGAGAGAAGTTCTACTCCCCTTCCGAAAAAACCAGGACCAGGGGACACACCCTCAAATTGAGGGCTGGAAGAGCAAGAACGGACAAAAGAGAATATCCTCTACCCAGCACGTTGCCAGTCTAAGGAACTCCCTGCCACAGGATGTGGCGATGGCATCCGGCCTAGATGCCATAGAAATGTACTGGACGGACTCCTGGAGGAAAAGTCCACCGCAGGTCACAAACCCTGGTGGAGATAAGCAACCTACAGATTAAGAACCAGGGCACTGCAAGATCCAGGTGCAAGAGAATGGTACCGAGAGACAGACATCCGATCTCGTGGGCTCCCACAGGCATCCGATGGGGCCACCGCGAGACACAGAAAGCTGGCCTAGACGGGCCATTGGCCCGATCCAGCGTGGCACTTCTACATTCTTATGTTCATTCATAACCCAAAGCGCTATAATAAACTACCAAATATGCATGTACTGCACAGTCCTGTTTAACAGGAACTGTGGGGATGGAGCCAACCAAGACAGGCAGGCTCCAAAACCCCCGGACACCAACCACTGAGGGAAGCCCAAGGAGCTGCCGAACAGGGAGGCACAAAAAGGCCCCACTGGCATGCCCAAAACGGTGGCTGCCACCCCCTTGCCAGGTGCCTGGCCAGGAGGAGCCACCCCGTGGGCCACAAAGGCCAGCTGCAGCGGCCAAAGGACTCGCCCACCCCCGGGGACTGTGCCCTAAGCCCTAACAACTACCCTCCCATCCTGGGTCCCTAACTAACCCACCCCCTAAACCCTCCCACCAACAGCCCCGAGTAAACCAGGCGGCCCGGCTGAGGCACGGGCTGCAGAATAGAAGGTGCATCCACGCCCTGCTTGGTGCTGCAGGTGTTGCACGCCGCCGCTGAGGCTGCGCCTTTCCTGCCGTGAGCCCTTATAAGGGCTCCAATCTAGGAGCCCAGCTAATCGGCGGCCTGTCAAGTAAATGAAACAGACCGGCCAGGGTGCTGCGAGGCAGGGCGCCTGCGCTGCTGCCGCCGGCCCCTCCGGAGCGGAGCCCACTGCCACGGCTGCCCGATCGCCTTGCCAGGTCAAGGCCCCGATGACAAATCGGCGGCCTGAATCTAGAGGACGTGCACTCGCGCCCTGAAGCAGGAGCCCGCGCCGCCGCTGCCGCCGCTGCAACGCCCGGCAGCCCAGCTGACGGGCGGCCTGACAAGCCGAGGCAGAAGCCTCCAAAAGAAGAAAACCACAGCTCCACGGACGAAGCCAGCAGCCCTCCGGTGAGAAGAAAAACCTACAGAGGGTGAGGGGAAAGCTGGCTGGAGTGCAAGAATAGCGAGTCCAGAGCTGACAAAAGCCAAAGCCCACAAAGTAGGAGCCCTTATCAAGGCTCCGATCCACAGCCCAGCTGAGAAGTGAGCTGTCAAAGCCAGGCAGAGGGGGAACAGGCGCGCGCTCCCGATGCCGGAGCCCTAATCAAGGGCTCCGATCAGACAGCCCAGCCGAGAAGTGGGCTGTCAAAAGCAGGCAGAGGGGGAAGAGGAGCACGCTCCCGTTGCCGGAGCCCTTATCAAGGGCTCCGATCAGACAGCCCAGCTGAGAAGCGGGCTGTCAAATCAGGCAGAGGGGGAAGAAGAGCACGCTCCCGTTGCCGGAGCCCTTATCAAGGGCTCCGATCAGACAGCCCCAGCTGAGAAGCGGGCTGTCAAAGCAGGAGGCAAGCCCCGAAGAGGGGAACAGGCGGCGGCGCGTTCCCTGCCGCCGGAGCAGGCAGCCCCAGCTGGGCTGTCAAAGACAGGCAGCGAACCCCGAAGAGGGGAACAGGAGGCAGGTGCGCTCCTGCCGCTGAGCCCTTATCAAGGGCTCCGATCAGCTCTCCCAGCTGGCGGGCGGCTGTCAAGCAGAGGACTCGCCTGCCACCCGCCCGGGATTCGCCGCCTGGCAACTGCTTGCGGCCTCACGGAGGCCCCGATCCAGGGCAGGGGAGCCGGGAACCCTCCCCAGGAAAGAGGTAAGAGCCTCTCAGGGTGGGGAGGGAACCGGCTGGGACGGACAAATGCGTCCCTGCTACCAAAATTCTTGCCGCCGACAAAATGGCGGCGAGGGACAGGAGCCCTCTTATAGGCTCCCGTCCCCGGGCAAAATAACCCGGATGGGCGCGAAAGTCGCGCGCCCAAGCCGGGGTTGGGGAGGCAAACACGCCCCTCCCCCAACAAGTGGGGAACGGAGCTGCCCATCTGTTGGGCGTCCTGTGATGGGGGTTCCTGCATGGCAGGGGGTTGGACTAGATGGGCCTTGAGGTCTCTTCCAACTCTATGCTTCTATGATTCTATGATTCCTGATTCTATTGATGGAAGCAGCAGAAATGCACTGTCAGGTCTAGTGAAATAGGTTAGCCCAGTAACAGTGCAATCTAACTACAGAAGGATTATGTTCCAGTGGGTATGATGGCAAAATTATTGAAGAGAGCTTAAAATGCAAAACTGCCACAGCCCAGAGCAATTTGTTGATTAAATCTGTTAAATGGAATTATTTTTTATTTTTTTATTATGCTCCTATGTGCTGCCAAGTCACATATAACTTATAGTAACAGGGCTGTCAAAGTAAGTGAGATATTTAAAAATAGTTTTACCACTGCTACCCTTGCATTTCTATGGCCAAGCAGGGATTGCAATCCAGGTCCACCATGTTACCAGATAATCCACACTTTTTATCTTAACAGGCCACCATCTCATGCAATTCTACACTCACATTGTAATTTTAAAGGCATTTTCTCTCCTTGACCATCTTTAGTCATTACCTAGCTCTCTATTTATGAGGCTACAAGCTGAATTGTTTAAGGTTCATTTGATATGCTAATTTCAGTGATCCCCAATTGCAAGTGTGAGAAAAAGCAGGGTTGATTAATTGATTTCTGCCCACAATTGTAAAAGGTTGAATTGAAAAGCAAATGTGGCTGTTAAGTGCTGGGTTTATATTCTGCTTCACTATAATTTATTAAGGACACAGCTGTGATCAATATTTATTTATTTAGTTAGTTGGCTTCTAGACTGCCCAAATTAGTGAAACACTACTTGAGGCAGTTTACATACCTATGCAGAACATGTGTGTGTGTGTGTTGTGTCATTACAGTCGTGACCGACTCTACATGACTCTTTGTCCATGGAGTTTTCTTGGTAGGAGTACTGGAGTGGCTTGCCAGTTCCTACTCCAGGCGCCTACAGCACCTGGTATTCCCTGGTGGTTGCCCATCCAAGTACTAACCAGGGCTGACCCTGCTTAGCTTCCAAAATCAGGCGTGCTTAGGGCATCTAGGTAACTCATGCAGTACGTACAACTAAAATAATAAAATAATGAATGCTTAATACCACAAACTAAATTGAAACAGAAACAGTGACAGTGACCGAGGAGTGCCACCTGGTGGCTTAAGTAAACCCAATTATATAAACTACTGTATAATGCCCTAAGCACATCCGATCTCGCCTGATTTCAGAAGCTAAGCAGGGTCGGACCTGGTTAGTACTTGGATTGGGAGACCACCAGGGAATACCAGGTGCTGTAGGTGCCTGGAGTATGAACTGGCAAAACACTCCAGTATTCCTGCCAAGAAAATTCCATGGACATGGGGTCACAAAGAGTCAGTCATAACTGTAACGACACAACACACACATACACACACAAAAAAACAAAATTAACAAAATGTCCAGTGGTATGATAAAAATGATCAACAACAGGAAGGTATTACAGGTCTCAAAAATTAGCTAAGACGTTGCCAAAGGCCTGAAATACTGTACAGTAGCTGGGTTTTACTAATCTTCTAAAGATCTGTAGGGAGTGGACCTGTCTGACTTTTGGTGGATGTTTATCCCACAGTGATGGTGCCACTGCTGAAAAAGCAAACATTACCATATTTTCCCATTCATAGGAGGCCCCCATGACTTCCACTTTTTCAACCCAAAATTAAAGTTTTGCAACTATAATTTCCTCATCTTCTTTCTGTGTATAAGACAATCTTCAATTTTTAGTCTAGCAGTTTGTGAGAAAAATATAGTCTTATACACGAAAAAGTCCTGTGAATGTCAGCTGGGCAATGAGGCAACTGGGGAGATGGCACAGTTGAAGGGCCAACCCTTTGGAGAGATTTGGGAATGGTTGTTGATGAATAACACTTAACCTGGTCGCACCGGGAAAGAGGTGGCTAGACGAAGGTGCAAAGAGGTGTCTACACACCTGAAGAGTGTGTAGCTCACTAATGTGATGGTGAGAAAGGACATCTCCTCGGGGACTTAGCAAATACTTAACCATCTCAAAGATGTTTTTTTGCTAAGATACTGCATTCCTACAGCTGTCTGTTGCTCGTGGATTGCAGTGTCATACCCACAACAACGTTCCTGCCATTCTATACAGAGGTAGCTCTGTAACATCTAATGTCTAAGTTCACATTTTCTTATGAACACTAGGGGGCATCTGAAGATAAGGAATGGAATGCTGACAAGTATGGGTCATGGTGCAGGGCACAGCCAAGACATATGTTAGGACAAACCAAAAGGTCATGGAAGGTCGTCCAAGCATTTTTATTTACATATCAAGTTTTACTTTCTTTCAGTTTCTTCTCCCGTTTGAAACTGTCTCCCGCTTTACAAATGCAATAAATAATATGCATGAAGCAGATATTTATCAAAGGACAGAGACACTAGAGGCAGTGAATCAATTGTAAATGAGAACTTATCCAATATATCCTTTCACCAGAAGGATGCATTCAATACTATATCTCTTTCTCTCTGTCTCTCTGTCTCTTTCTCTCTCTGATGCGCACACCACTATACATACAGAAACATCCATATCATACATGTCCATCTGATCTTCCCAGATCTTCCAACCCTAATCTGATAGGTTCTTGAACCTCATTCCACTAAAATGTTCATATTGGCTAAAAACTGACAAGGATATTGAAGTGCATTGTTTAAAGACCCACAGAATTTATCAGAATTCTGACGAGGAAAGAACAAATAGAAGTGCCACTGGGAGAATTTCAATACAGTAGGACCCCCATATCCCGGGGGGATTGGTTCCGAGACCTCCCACGAATACAGAAATCTGTGGGTAAGAGTTAAACCTCTTATACAAGGTGGAAGTGCTGGCTGGATTCCTCCCTCACAGCTGGCAACATTGTCGAGCCGTTCCCATAGGTCGGGACCCCTGTTCCATCTTTCTTTTGGGGGGGATCAGCAGACCCGCACAGCATTACTCACAATGCCCCAGGCTGCAAGGCAGCTTCATGGTTCCTAACATGGCGGTGGTGGGGAGGGGTGTGGCGCATGGAGGGGCCTCCTGAGCCTATGGATGGTTGCTGCACCTGGTGCCTTGTCTGGCTGAGCACGTGCCTCCCAGCTGGGTCATGACCACAGGGTCTTCTTCTTCTTCTTCTTCCACTTGGTGGTGGGATCCACTATTCTTGTTTTGGCCTTCCACTTGGCACAGTCGTAGGTAGAGATGGACACAAATAAATAAATGGTGTTTCATTTTTTTTGTTTTTTGTTTAGGGGGCCGTTTTGGTTTGTTTTTGTTTTTCACAAATTTTTGAAAAAAAATGTTTTTGTTTATTCGTTTTTCATTTTTTGTTTTTACCTGCTTTTTGCCCCAGACCAGAGGGGAAACACTAAAAAAAAAATTGATGCTGGCAGAGACACAGTATAGACTAGGTACGCAGGGAGGCTGCAAAGGCAGCAGCAGGCGTTGCCCAGGGTGCAAGGCAGCCACTGAGTGACTGCACTGCGGGGCAGGGGAGGGTACTCACTGAGAGGTACGCGCGCACGCGCACAGGGAGGCTGCAGGGCTGAAGCTAAAGAGAAAACTCTTCTTTCTCTCCCCTAAGAGCCAGGCTGCAGCCGGCAGGAACACAGACACACACACCTCCCTGGCTGGCCTAAAGTGAAAATAACAAGTCACAGAGACAGCAATCCCATCCTAACTCCCACCGGAGACTGCAAGGAGGACAGGGGCGGCCAGAGCTTTTTATGCCCTCTGTGGCTGCCAGACCTGCCCACTCTGCAACCTGGGTATGCTATTGGTTGAAGTTGTCCAAGAATTTACATGATCCCATCACATGGTTTGCCTCCATTTTGTGGCTGGCGACATCCATTTTGTCACCCTTAAAGGGAAAAGAAAGATACATCACGATGGGAGAAGACAAAAACAAACGTTTTAAGGACCCCAATCCCCCCGGTAGGAATTATCAGACAGTATAAATAATTATCGCTGCATTTTTATGGATGTCCAGGGCATTTTTTAACATTTAAAACAGCTCATTTCATTGCACATCGCCATTAACAAAAAACGAAATATAACAAACCTAATTTTCATGGTTCTGTTCAGTTCTTTCCAATTTCATCACAATGTTCGTTATTCATTTCGTTACGTAATGAAACAAATAACGAATAATGGAAATGAAAAAAAGTTCATTTTGTGCCCATCTCTAGTCATTAGAGATGGGCACGAAACGAACAATTTGTCATTTCCGTTTCCATTTTTTCATTTCGTTATGCAACGAAATGACAAATGAATTTTGTCTCTAAAATGAAACGAAACGAACAGAAACACCGGAAATTTTGTCGTGCGTTTCGTTTCCGTTACTGCAATACAGGTGAATTGCTTAAAATCCTTTTAAAAAATCACAAAAAATTTGAAATAAATGGTAAGGAAATGGTGACGAAACGAATGAAAACGAAAATAATTTTTTTGCAAAAATTCACGAAAAATGGAAATGAACTGAAACGGACCCAACAAACGACAAACGACAACCAAAATGCCATTGTTTTGATTCGTGCCCATCTCTACTAGTCATAGGCTACTGAACAAGGTCATAGGTTCATCTCCAAACTATCACTTGAGTCATAGTTAACAGCAGCAGCTATGACAATATCAACATTGATAATTTGTCTTTCCACTAAAAGATAATGCTCAAGGCAGCTTACATTCTTTCCAAAAAGAAAGATAAAAAGCACATGTAGCTAAATGTAAAAATAAAGTGGTATGAAGTCATATAAATCCTACCATGAAACTGCTAAAATCAAGCAAAAAAAATAAAATAAAATAACTAAATGATACAGTTAAACAGTGTCACAGGCCAGG
>JAHTLZ010000413.1:0-10592 GCA_023846285.1 Phrynocephalus versicolor
ATAACTAAGCAACAAACTGGATGTTTTGAGAGAGCTAAATTTAGGACGGCAACTGAGCAGTATACTGATCAGGGGCGGGCATCTTGGCATCCAGAGGGGCCGGGCTACAGTTGACAGAATCTGTAATCATTGACCACATGGGCTGAGCTGGATGAGAAATGTAAACTGAAATAGTTAAAAGTACTAGGATGCCTTCCACTGCTATAGACCATGTATGTTGCCCATCCCTGGTTCAAAGCCTTTTGGTTGGTGTCCGTCCCCCTCCGCACACCACTTTGAAACACATTTCTGCAAATTTCCTGTATTCTTATTAGCCAGCAAGCTCAAGTTTGACGAGCAGTTCAATTGTTACTTAGACATGCTGGTGACCTCTCCACAGACTGTTCCTCTTTGTGTCTTCTGCGAATACACACATTTGGGTTTCTTCTGTGTCTGTTAAGAGTCACTCAGATGTTTCCAGAGCTTTATGTCAATCACCTGCAGACTTCCACCACCTCAAATACACATGTCCATACCACACCCTCTCAGTTCTTCTGTTGCTGCTACTTGAGTCACTTAAACGCCAGAGCATTTGCTATAAAGTCAAAATAAAACTTTTTATTTTCTTCTTCTTTTCTTTTTCACCCACTATCACTAGTTCGCTACCTCCTCCCCTCCTTTTTCTCCTCCTGGGGTTCTGGCTATTGTTTTTGAGCCTCAACCACGTAGCTTCTGCTGGGCCTTTCAAGAAGTGAGCTGACTGTAATAGCACGATCCACTAATAGATAGCCATTCCAAGTGCCTTTTTTTGCCCCAGCGAATTGCAGTTGCCCTCAGCTCATTTAGATTGCAAAAAATGAACTAAACAGACACTTTGCCTCTGTTTGTAGCACCTTCATTCCCACCTGTGGGAGAAATCTCTTTCCCTGGCAATGGATCCTCCACAGGGTTCCCAGATATTGAACTCATTGGCATCACAGGTGGTGGTCCTGGCTTCAGGTGCTCCGTCAGACCCACCTTCAACATCAAAACCAACTTCATCTTCTGGATCAGGATTGATACTGGTCTCAGTTGGCATTTGCATCGGTGCCAGATACTTCCTCCCATGCGTGACATGGGCCAGTATGGGCAGAACAGGCTACGGTGGCCTTGGATTGTCCCTTGGGAGATGATTTGGGTCCGCCAACAAGCCACGCCTTCCCCACAGTTCAGTGCTTCTCCTGACTGTGGACGGCCCTTGCCAGACCAGTGCCAATGATGCCTCAGGCTCAGTTGAGCCCTCAATCCTGCAGGAGCTCCATATCGGGGCAGGTGTTGGAGCTGGCACCATTAACAGCAGAGCAGCCTCCCTGGAAGAGGGCTTGGAAGACTCATTGTTTGGAGGAGCACCATCATGATTGGCCTTTAGCTGTGATGCCAAGACCTTGGAGTTGGCCCTGATACCTCCCCTGGCTGGGGTATTATAAGACCCTTTACTACCCAGAGGCCCGCCGTCACAGGTGATACCAACTGCTTTTGGCCAATGAGTACAGCCCTTCGACTTTCTCTTCTCCCTCCCCTCCATGCTGAGGGGACTTGGTCATTGTTTCTGTTATGGCAAATGGCCACAAAAGGAGGCCAAGCTCCTGCTGGTAGCAAGGAAATTGTCACACTGGATGGTAGAGCCACCACCTTGTTCAGCACGCTCCCCACAGGCATTGGTCTAGCAGAGTGGCCAAAGTTCCAGCCAGCATCTGCCCCATCTCAACCTCGATCTTTAGAAGCACCACTGTCAGTCCTCTTGCAGAGCTAAAAGGAAGCCAAAACAGGGCCTTTGACTATGGCGTACCTTGCCCTTTGTCCACCACACAGACTCAGCTCGCCTGATTTTGACCTACTTGGAGGACTGTTACCACAGACACATGGTCCTCACAGTAATCACCACAGGCTATGACACTGAGTTTACCATACAGCCTCCACACAACCAGGTGGTCCAGGCCCCTCCTTTGGATGTGTTGCAGCAGGAAGTGCAGATCCTCTTCCAAAAGGATGTCATCGGTGTCCCTCTCTACCGACACACCAGGGTTGTTCTCCTAGTATTTCATCATTCTAAAGAAGAATGGTGGAGTACATCCCATTTTGGACCTGTGGGGACTGAATGCCTTCATTTCCACCAGGCATTTCTGCATGGTCACTTTGGACACTATCCTTCTTCACCTGTTGGAGGAGGGGGGCTGGTTTGTGGTTATAGACCTGAAAGATGCCTACTTCCACATCACCATCAGGAGAGACCATTGCAAGATCCTTAGGTTTGGCCCGTTCACAGCACCATGAGTCTTTACAAAGTGCCTAACAACTTCCGCAGCTTACCTACACCTCAAGGGCATTGCTATGTTTCCGTACCTTGACAACTGGCTGCTGCTAGCCCATTTCTGCAGCCAACAGAGAAGAATGTACAGCTAGGACTGGCATTACTGGAGGACCTTAGTCTGAGGATAAATTTTGACAAGTCCAAGTTACAACCATTACAAGAAATCCCTTATAAAGGGGCCATATTGGACTCAGTAAAGGCCAGAGTCTTCCTGCCAACAGGCAGGCAGTAGAAGATTGCACAGTTAGTGGCAGAGTTTCATCAGCACGCCCAGGTCCCCAGCTGCCTCACCTAGCGACTGCTCAGTCTCATGGCCTCGACAACAGCCATGGTTCAGCATGCCTGCCTCAAAATGTGGTTGTTGCAGGCCTGGTACCTGTCCCTCTTCGACCCACTGATCGATGGCCCACAGAAATGTTTGACACTAACAAGGGAGCTGGAGGGGAAACTCTCATGGTGAACCACTTCGGCCCATTTGGCCATGGTTAGGCCTTTCCGGCCCATCCCACTTTCAGCATCCATGACCATGGATGCTCTGCCTTTGGGCTGGGGAGCACACTGTGGCGCAGCCATGGTCCATGGGACTTGGTTGCGGAGATAGTCCTCTCTCCATATCAACCATTTGAAGCTCCTGGCAGTCATCAAGGCCTTCAGAGCCTTCAAGGCATTGGTGATAGGTCGGGGAGTGCATATCCAATTGGACAACACAACAATGGTCATTTACATCAACAAACGGGGGGGGTGGAGAGAGGAACATGGCGGTCGGCTGCTCGGTCTGTTGTTGAGAAGCTCCGAACGACCCCCGGGCAACAGCTCCTTCCCACAGGCTGCCAGCCAGCGTTTGCAGCCGCCTGAGAGCAGCAGAAACTCAGGCTGTTCCGAGGCAGAGGTGAGAGCGTTTTCTCCTGTCTTATTCTTGGGGAAACGCTTGGAAATCTCCTCTTTCGAGGCAAGGGGAAGGGAAAAGACGCCGGACGGCATTTTCAAGCCATTTCCCTCTCAGCGTGAGTTCTCACTCCTTCAATCTGAATAACAACCCAGGCGCATTTCTAACCGAACTGTTTCCTTTTGGTTTTTTCTCTTCTCACTTTTGAGCGATTAAGGGCAAACTCTTGCGAACGGAACCTGTAAACAAGAGGGGGATTGAGCTTCACCCCCTCCCTCTTCATCGCTGAGTAATCTGAGTAAAAAACTGCCTCGCTACAGTGGCCATTGTAGCTAGTATTTGGGTGCCACCCAGTGGATCTTTTTATTTTTGTACCTTTTTCTTCTTTTTTCTCATTCTCTTCGTTTTTCCCCTGCTGTCAGTCGAACCTCCCCCCATTGAAATGAGTTATCCTGGGGGGGAAAAAGGAGTTATTGCCTCAACAACTCCTTCACTGCCCTCTGCTGCAGTTATGACTCAAATGGGGCAAGCCCAAATAATGGACTTACTGCAAAACCTTCAAGCCAGTCAAAATCTGCTTCTCTCAGACCAGGCCAAGAACTTTGCAGATCTCAAACAAGAAATGCAGGGAATGCAGGCGGGCCTGGCCAAAGTTGATGAAAAACTGTTACACTTTGAACAGAAAATCCAAGTCATAGAAGATGTTCAGACAGTTTTTGAATGTAGACAAGATGAACTTGAGTCAGATCTCCAGATCATTGATAAAGCTGTCTTGAACCAAGAAATAGAAACCTCTGCCAAAATAATCAGAATTCAAAATGTTCCCTTTGAGGACAGAGAGAACTTGTATGCCATGGTGGGAGATTGTTTTGCGGTGCTGCTGGGAATCTCAGTACAAGAAATCCAGCAGGAGATAGACTACATTCGTAGGCAGCCAAACGCTTACACCAGGAAGAACTCCCTACCGCCAGAAATAATAGTCAAATTGGTGAGGAGACAGACTCGAGATTCACTTTTGAAAAAGGCTCAAGGCCAGGAGATCAAGATCAAAGACGCAGAAATTCGACTACTTAAAGACCTACCCTGGAGGATCCGTCAGCTCAGAAAAGATTTTACTTTCTTAACCAAACTGTTGCAAAAAAACGATGTACAATATAGGTGGACTTTTCTGGTCGGTCTGTTCTTCCGCTGGGAGGGGAAGAACATCCAACTTGATTCTGTGAAGAAAGCCTATAGATTTGCTGAGCTCAACGCAGATAAAATAGGTTATACCCCCTCATCCACAGAGGAAGACGACGAGGGAGAAGAGGAAGATAACCACCAACACAACAAGGAGGTGAAAGTGCAATCGACAATACAAGGAAAAGGCAGACCTCAGCATCCCCGAGACCCAAGAGTGGAGGACGGCACTAAATTCAAGAGACAACTGAGGCCAAAAGGGGAAAAAAAATCACGCTGGAAGTAAGAATGTCTCAGAAACTAATAACCTGGAATGTGAACGGTCTGAACTCGCCAATCAAACGTGGGAGGGTCTCGGCACTCCTGCAAAAACAACAATGCGACTTAATCTGTCTTCAAGAAACGCACATAATAAACACGCAAGAGAAGCTTCTAGAAAACCGGAAGCTAGGCATTGCCTTTCCCTCCTCAAATCAGAAATCCAAGAAAAACGGGGTAGTAATATATGCTAAGCCTGAGATGCAACCGACTTTGATTAAGAAAGATGAGGAAGGCAGATGGATTATTATCCAAGCAATCCTTCAATCTAAGAAAACGACGATTGTGGGAATATACAGCCCCAATGACAAAAAATTGCAAGATCCTTTTTTTGAAGAGTTGCTGCAAATACTGTTACACTACGAAGACACCCCAATAGTCATTTTAGGAGACTTCAATGCTGTTAACAACCCAAATATGGACAAAAAATTCCCACCCGGGAAGAAAAGGGGGGGCCGGGTAGATACTTTACCAAAATCCTTTTCACAGTTATCTAATATTTTGCAGATTCATGATATATGGAGAAGAAAACGCCCAATTACCAATGGATTCACATTTTATTCTGCCCGTCACGCCTCTTTCTCCCGAATAGATATGATTTGGGCTAGTACAGATTTGTTACTTCAAACACAGGACATTGAAACATTGGTAAGATCATGTTCTGACCATAACCCCATCCTATGGAGTCTTAAGGGTATCAATAAAGTTAGGCATTGGAAAATTAATCACACGCTCTGGTCTGACAAAATGTTTCTTAGTAAGGCAGAGAGGGATATGAAGACATACTTTGAGTTAAACTCTACGGAGGGTATGCAATCTAAGACTATTTGGGTTGCCTCCAAGGCTTACTTCAGAGGCATAGTGATACAGTACATGGCCAAGAAAAATAGAGAAAGGAAATCCAAGACTGCAGAGATTTTGAGTAAAATGGAAGTGCTAGAGAATAAATTGATATTAGATCCTGGAAATAAACAACACCTCAATGAGTTATTACAAAGTAGACACCAACTGAATTTGATCCTATCTGCAGATGTTGCACACAAACTTAGACTAGCAAGACTAAACCACTTTGAAAACGCCAACAAACCAGGGAAATGGTTGGCCTATAGACTCAAGAAACAGCAATCCCAAAGAACGATTTTAAACTTAAAAGATAGTCGGGGACTTTACCAAACTGACCAAGCCTCAATTATGAAAATAGTTGAAGCATATTACCAAACCCTATTTAAAGGAAAACAGATAGACTCTAATTTAATATATAGTTATTTAGAAAGACATAACTTCCCACAACTTAATGAAGACCAAAGGAATTTAACCAATGCCACTATTTCTTTAACAGAGGTGATAGATGCAATTCAAAGACAAAAACCTAACAGAACACCTGGCCAGGATGCTCTGCCAGCCCAATACTATCAGAAATTCTCCAACATTTTAGCCCCAAGATTGCTTCTCCTCTTTAATTCAATTTTGGAAGGAGAAGACATTCCAGACACATGGAAATCCGCCAACATAGTTTTGATCCCAAAGGACGGAAAACCAAAAGAGGTTATAGAGAACTATAGGCCTATAGCCCTTCTGAATGGGGACTATAAAATCTTTGCATCTATTTTGGCTACTAGATGGCGAAAAATCCTTACCACGTTAATCCACCCAGATCAGAGAGGATTCTTGCCAAACCGACATCTCCACTCAAATATTAGAATCTTACTCAATTCCTTAGAATATTATGAAATACATTCCCAAAAGCAGGCAGCTTTTATCTTTTTGGACGCTGAGAAAGCTTTTGATAATGTCTCTTGGTCCTTACTGAAATCCCAGATGGACTATTTACAATGTGGACACAGGATGCTCAGAGCGGTAGAACAGATATACACCATTCAGAATGCAAAGGTTATAGTGAATGGGTTCTCTTCCGAAAAGATTATGATACAGAAGGGTACAAGGCAAGGATGCCCCCTCTCACCGTTGCTTTTTATTTTATCCTTAGAGATCCTATTGCACATGATTAGAAACTCAGCATCGATACAAGGTTTGAACAACCGGGGGGAAATCTATAAAATACAAGCCTTTGCTGATGATTTATTATTAATTTTGGAAGAACCCACACAGTCTATGCCAGAACTTTTAAGAATCCTAAAGGAATACTCAGAAATATCTGGCTTTTTGATCAACAAAACAAAAACTGTTATGTTGACCAAAAATATTTCTGTGACTAATATTCAAGGACTAGTGGACCAATCAGGATTCATGCATGTGAATAAGGCTAAATATCTAGGTGTAACAGTATCAAACAAATGTTCTACCCTTGTTGATAACAATTATATTCCTTTGATTAAATCTATAAAGGTAGACTTAGCTACCTGGACCAAACTCCAGTTGTCACTAATGGGTAGGATAGCGGCTATCAAGATGTCCATCTTACCCAAGCTGCTCTTCTTATTTCAATGCTTACCCGTGTTATCCAATTTTAATATTTTGTCCGACCTAGAGAAGCATATTCGTACATTCATTTGGCAAAAGAAAAAAGCTAGAATTAAAAATGTTTATTTGCAGGACAGGACTACCTCTGGAGGTTTTGCATTGCCTAATCTGTTTCTGTATTATAGAGCAGCAGCACTGACATGGATACGTGATTGGATTACCATCTCAAATGAAAGAATTTTAGGCTTGGAAGGTCACGATCTAGATAAAGGGTGGCATCATTACCTATGGTATAGAGGTAATATTCCATCTTTGTTTAAGAGACACTGGATACGGAGTGCCCTAATCAAAAATTGGTTGTCTGTTAAACACCTATTCTACCCCAAGGCTCCAAAATGGTTATCCCCAATGGAAGCAATCAGAGGCCCAGGCTCAAAGTTAGTTAGTAATATTTTAACTTATAAACAACTCCTGTATGCAGACCAATCTCTTAAACCCCCAAATCAGCTATCTTTGGAAGGGATAAACATAGATTGGTGGTCTTATCAACAAATATACTCGCATTACAAGTTAGTGCAGAAAGAAAGTGGATTTATGGTAAATGACAATGTTTTTGATAAAATACTATCCGCAGGTGAGAAGAAATTGTTGAGCAAACTTTATAATATGTTGTTACTTGAAAGAACAAGGGACATACAGATTAAAGATTGTATGATAAGATGGGCGGAAAACTGTGGGCACTCAATTCACTTAGAAAAATGGAATATGTTATGGCAAACGATTAAGATGTTTCAATCCACCTCTCACAAAGAGAATTGTTATAAAATGTTCTATAGATGGCATCTTAGTCCTCATAGATTATCCAAGATGTACAATTGTTCACCCAAATGCTGGAAGTGTGAGCAAGAAATTGGCTCTTTCTATCATATGTGGTGGACTTGCAAAAAAGCCAAACAATTCTGGAATATGGTAAAGAGTTTATTAGACACACTGTGGGAGGTCAGGTTAAAACATACACCAGAACTATTCCTGTTAAATATTATAGATTCTGAGGTAACATATGATCAAAAATATGTAATTAATTATATATTAGTAACAGCCAGAATCCTATACGCCCAACATTGGAAGAATTCTGCAATACCTTCAAAGGGCGACCTGAAGGGAAAATTATATTCGGCCATCGAGATGGACAGAGTCTCCGGCCATCTGAAAGGTGAAGATGAAGAGGTTCGGTCACGAAGATGGCAAGAGCTGGTATTTGCGTTAAAAACCTTATAAACGATGTTAGCGCCTGGAGTTTGTTATCAGTGTAAAGCGATCCTTTTTTGTTTTTTTCTTTTACTAAATAAATAAAAATATTAATTAAAAACAAACAAACGGGGGGGTGTTACACACTCGCTTCCCTTCTGTACCTCATAGTACAGCTTTGGGAATACTTCTATGTCTGCCACATATTTCTGACAGCGGTCCACATGGCATCAGAAGACAACGTCTTCCCTGACAGCCTCATCAGGCTTTCGGAATGCATATATGAACGATGCCTTCACCAAGAGGTCTTTGCTGAGCTCTGCTGTAGCTGGGGCGAGGAGATGATAGACATGACAACACAATGGAAGTTGGCACAAATTGTATCCTCTACTGCTCGAGAGCAGGTTGGGACTCGGAGTCCTTGGGTTCATGATATTGTGGGGAAAATCTCTCCTGCATATGTTTCTGCTGTTCCTGCTGCTACAAAGGACCATTGTCAAGCTTCTGCAGGACAATGCGGATGTCATCTTGATAGCACCTTGGTGCCGCATCAGTCCTAGTTTACTACTCTCTGTTGCCTTGTGGCAGACTTTGTGAGCCTCCCATTCCTCCTTCAGTCCTTTGACCTGACAGTGTGTGGGATCATCCCACCATCATGGCGGTAATTCAGCAGACCCATAGCCCATTTCCAACCAGGACTTACACTCACAAGTGGGCCACCTTTACTTGGTACGCACAGTGCCATGACTTTGCACCTTCCCTGCCCCCTTTTTCTGGGCATCTCTCTTTCCTTCTACACCTCTTCAAGCAGGGCTTCACTGGCCACCCTCAGGGCCTACGTGGTGCCCATACAACATCCGTTCCTCAGAGGGCTAAATAACATGTGACCATCCAGACGAAGAATTACACTGCAGTGGTTGTTCCAGCTAGCACTTCAGAGATAGACTTGCTACTTCTCTGAGCCTTTGGCTAAGGCATCAAACAAGCTTTCGACTCTGAAGATAGTCTTCTTTGTACTCATAACATCAGCCCACAGGGCGAGCAAGTTCTCTATTTTTACAATTTTACCCAAACAAGGTGACTTTGTATCCAGACTTCTCTTTCCTCCCCAAGGTGGCTGCAGACGCCTACATTTTCCAGCCCATTGTGTTGCTGGCCTTTGCCCTGACACCCTCTAATGATCTGGAAAGAGCCATGCACTCTTTGGATGTCCGCAGGGTGTTGGTTTTCTGTGTGGAAGGACTCTCTCCTTCCAGAATTCCTCCAGACACTTTGTCAACACCCAAGGGGTAACCAGGGGTGTGTCAATCTCATCTCAGCCTTTGGTCAGCCTTCTCTAAGTGGGTGGTCCAGACAATCCGGCTGACCTACGAGTTTGCCCAGGAACCATTACTTATGGTGGTACGGGCACACTCTACCATGGCAGTTGCCTCCATCACTTTCCTGCATGGGATCAGCATCCCTGACATCTGCAAGGAAGCAATGTGGCCGATACCGTCCACATTTGTTTCCCATGACAGGTTGAACATCAGGGCTGCAGCTGATGCTGCGTTTGGAAGGGCAGTGCTAGCCTCAGTTTTATTGTGACATCCCACCTCCTGGTGAGTGAGCTTGCTAGTCACCCAAGCCTATGTATTCACAGAAGACCATGAAAAAGAAAGAAAAGTTACTTAACTGTAACTTGGGTTCTTCAGTGGTCATTCTGTGAATTCACACACCCGTGTTTGCCTGGGGCCTTTATTAAAGAGGGAAATTTTCAGACAATCCTGATAAAAAGACCCACTCGGCTTGTCAGAGAAGAGGGGATGAAAGTTCTTTAATACTCCAAAATACAGTGGTACTTTGTATAAAGGAATTAATTTGTTCCAAATGAAATTATGTTAAGCAAATTTTCCTTTATACAAATTCCCATAGGAATGCTTTGAAAACGGAGTGATCCCATTTTTATGTTGTATGGATTTTCCCCATAGGCAATTATGTTAAGCAAATATCTCCAAAAAAATTTATGTTGTACAAATTTTATGTTATACAAGCTGTCTGTTATACAAGGGTCCACTGTAGTTGTGTATCTGGCTTTGAGTGAAATGACTAGTACCTACTGACTGTGTTCCCTCATCCTTTTGCTGACCACATCTCTCCAGTTAGTCTGTGGCTCTAAAGTTTTCTGAGGTGCTCCACCCACCTCTTTCCTGTTCTTTGGCCGAAGGCCTG
>JAHTLZ010000414.1:0-12032 GCA_023846285.1 Phrynocephalus versicolor
TAACACAGTGACAAGATAACAATAAAAACCTTAGAACTGCAGAGCGGGAAGGGACCCTATGGACCATCACGTCCTGCCCCTGTCAAGTGGGGGAAATCAAACTCCCAAGCTCTGGACCTGTGATCAGATACCTGAACCACTGAACTATCCAGCAGTTCCGTCTGAATAATGGGGAAATGTATGATATTCCCTTCCCTTTAGGTACTTGGCTTCTGTTAATGAAGCAGTTCACATAACCATGGAATGAGGTGTACTGCACCAAGCCTTGTGTGGGTTATAATAAGCCAATAGATGAATAAGTCCAAGAAAGGAGCAGGATAAAAGCAAACATGAAATAACTCCCTTAGAACACTTTCATTAAGCTTTCGGAATTGTTCTGTAGTCTCTGGGCTAATTATTGCATCAAAGAGAAATTCCAAGTGCCTCACATGTACAAAAAAAAAATGAATCCATGAGGAACGGAACTCAATGCACTTCCTTTACTTCTGTGATAGCAAAATGGCCCAGAAGAAGACAGCGGCAAGGGTTTCATGGCCAATGTGGCTAATGTAACAGCAAGCTTCAAGGCAGAAGGCTTTTAAAATTAAACCATCTACAGGATAATTACAGTGGCTTTTGATAAGAGGACTGCTGCAGGGAACTATTACTTG
Source organism: Phrynocephalus versicolor (assembly GCA_023846285.1). Classification (NCBI taxonomy): domain Eukaryota; kingdom Metazoa; phylum Chordata; class Lepidosauria; order Squamata; family Agamidae; genus Phrynocephalus; species Phrynocephalus versicolor. The sequence goes on from JAHTLZ010000414.1 coordinate 651, forward strand.
GAGATGTGCTAGAGCAGGCATGTCCAAACTTCAGCCCTCAAAATGTTTTGGACCACAACTCCCACAATCCTTTGTCATTGGCAGTGCAGGCTTGGAATTCTGGGAGTTGTGGTCCAAAACATCTGGAGGGCCAAAGTTTGGACATACCTGTCCTAGAGAAACCAGAGGGTAACAACCATCAAGAATTTGATTGATGCACAGCACAATGTGCACTGAACATCAAAAAGCAAACAGTACAAAGATCAGGATCTGTGAGAAATAGTCATTGTGCTGCACTTAACTGTATAAAGAAATACCAATTAAATTCTGACGGAGAATCTTCTCTAGTTTTGGAGGTTCTTCAGCTGCACAGAAGTAACACACCCAAATTAGTGGATAGACAGTAATCACCAGAAAGACAAAGCTGATGAAATGTTGGATGGGCATCACCTGATTTCAGCAGGACGTCTTGAATATGGACGATTCAAACTGAGCTTCAGTAACAAACAAACAAAATAGGCTGGTGGTGCTTCTGGCACACTTATGACTAGCAGATTAACTTTATTGTGTCCTTTCCAAGGAGAAAGGTGGGGTAAGAATATCTTAAATTAATAAATTAATACATTCTGTGGGCTACAATCCATTGACATTATAGGGTAATGTTGGCATTACAACCTCCCATTTTGGCTGCTGCTATTTTTTTTTCTTCCCCATTCTTCTTGTCTTTTTAGCACTTGCCAAGAGGTGTGTCAGTTCTGCCTTGTGCTAATAGATGATGTGTCCATTCCTTCTTGTGTGAATGGACGATTTGCAATAGGGTGTTGTGGGAAAAGTGGGAAGAAAAGCTAGATCTATGAAATCAAGACAGGATCCTCTTGATTTCATAGGATTTTTAGAGGGGATTCTCACAACATCACCAACAAATTATCAACCTGATTGATTCACAGGCTGCACCAGAGAAATCAGAAAAGATTGGAGAGGAGAGCCTGAAACACACTGGCCTCCAACCCTACCAGTCGTGCATCATGTGGCCAGTTGGCTCCTCCTCATTGACGGCAACATATCAAGAGAAAAGACCTCTTTAACAATGTGAGCCACCTTGAGTTATGTCACGGAATGGAACCTTAACAGATCAATTTCTGAGTAAGTGTGCTCATTTGGTTGATTTTTCCAAAGTGTTACATCTTGTCTTCTCGTAGCTTAAAAGAACTAACATTTCATTCAACAGCCAAAACTCGGATGGTGTTCACAAGCTAGCTGTTAAAACCAAAACACATATACGAGGATATGAGGTGGAGGGAAAGAGGGCTGTGATGTGACTTTTTGTCCATGGATCCTCAGAATGCAACTACTTTCTGCTGAATATGCAGATAAAGCCATGATTTGGGAGTCCTCAGGTTGAAGGCATTGACACACACCCCTCAATACTGTGGGCATGGGGATCTCTAAATCCAGATATTAGCCTATATGTGGTGGTAAATCAGCTACAGTTAGATAGACAGATAGATACTTTATTGTCAATGTACATAGTACAATGAAACTGAATACTATCCCTGGTGCAAATAAAAAGAAAAAAACCTTTAAAAGTTAAAGAGAATTAAAAGCACTCATACACATACATCACAACGCCCCTAGGTCACACTATTTGGTCACAGCATTTAAGATCATTGTGGCTCGTGGATAGAAAATGTTTTTTAATCTGTTTGCTCTTGCTTTTGTTACTCTATCTCTTGCCTGAAGGCAGTAGAAAACAGACTATGCCCAGGGTTAGATGAATCCTGTAAGATGTTATATGACTTTTTAAGGCAACTGGAACTGTATAGCTCTTCCAGAGATGGGAGAGGGTGACCGATGATCTTCTGGGCTGTGGTTATGACCCTCTGTAGCGCTTTCCTCTCTGTGGCTGTGCAGCTGGAGAACCAAGCACAGACCAAGCACAGAATGCTCTCAGCCACCCTCTCCACAGTCCCCACCAATATACAGGGGCTGAATGTCTGCTTTTTATCTCCTGTAATCCACCACCAGTTCCTTGGTCTTTGTGGTATTAAGGACCAGATTATTGTCTCCATAACAGGCACAGAGCTGCTCCATCTCATCCCGATAGGCGGACGTGTCCCCTCCAGAAATGAGCCCCATCAGCGTGGTGTCATCAGCTAACTTGATGATTTTGTTGCTGGGGTGGGTAGAGGTGCAGTCATATGTGGAGAGGGTGTAGAGTAGGGAACTCCACACACAACCCTGAGGGGAGCGGGTGTTGAGGCTAAGGCCTGTGGACATGTGGGACCCTACTCCAACCTTCTGAGAGTGGTCTGATAGAAAGTCCAAGATCCAGAGGCAAATGGAATTAGAAAGTCCAAGCACCTCTAGTTTGGACATCAGTCTGTGGGGGAGGATAGTATTAAAAGCAGAGCTGAAATCCACAAACAACAGCCTCAGATAATTCCCTGGCTGCTCCAAATGGGATGGAGCAATATGGAGAGTGGTAGTGATGGCATCCTCTGTGGATCTGTTTACCTTATATGCAAACTGGTAGTTTTCAAATGTCAATAGAAGACAGGAGATGATATGATTACGTACCAGTACACAATGGAGGCTGGCAAGCAGGATTTCCAAAGCAGCCTAACCACATTTGAAACGCACAGAGTGGGTAAACCCTTCCATAGTTGCCTTCCTTAGTTAACCAACATTTACCTTTCGTCTTGACATTTTGGTATGGCAAATTTTTGCATGCATCCACAACCAGAAGTGATTGATAGGACTGAGATACATTTTCTGAGGTAAAATCAGATTATAAACTCTACTATGCATCACAGAGGAATGCAGGTTTCTCAACTGTCAGCTATGCTGGCAGTGAAGTCTAAAGCATTTGAAAAGTAGTCTGGCTTCATAGAGCCAGTAAAAAGTGAGGCTAAAGGTTACAAGCTTTCTCTTTACATCACCGTTGCCGTGTGGAAGAGGATGGAATGTGAACTCTGATGAATTTAATCTCTGCTGGCTTTTTCCAGGTGCATTATGGTGTACTTTCACAACAGATGTTGCCACTCTACTTTGTGAAGTCTATACAAATCTCTTTCCTTCTAACTAAAAATGTTGTGCATCCAATCATATCTACTTATCTTCTAAGAGGTGTAAGAATTTTTCAGCCACCAACCCATAATTGCTCCCAAGTGGAAATTAATATGGATAAAATCAGATACTGTACAAGGAACATCGGGAATTCTTGGCCATACCAGAGAAATTGTTGGAAACGCAGTATGGGGTTTGCCATGACACCTCTACGAAAGAAAGTAGTTGCACGAATGCAATGATAATTCGTTTAGAGGAAGTACTACTGTCTAGTACTAGATCTGTATCATAATAGTCAGCAATGCAGTTTTTTCAAATACGAAGCCTTTGGGGATGTCCTTGGCATGTCTGTCTGTGGATCTGCCACTATCCATCTGTTTATGAAAATAAGGGCAACACATTAGGTTGTTATTTTGCAGCTCACAACCCATTTGCTACTGAATGAAAGAGCACAAATGAAACCAGGAAATCTTTGATTACCCCACATCTGGCCAGGCATTTGGATGTTGAGAAGTGTGCAATTAAAAAGAAGGTATTAAAAGCACGATTTTACTCTGCGATGTATCTTCTTACTGACCTGGCTACCTGAGGCGTCCCAACAATACTGCACCCATTAAGGACAACCCATCATTTCTTTTAGGAAGGAAATGGTTGTCTGTTTTAACAGAAAAATTGTAGGAAATAACAGTCTTCACTGTTGGGGGGGGCACACCAATGCCTTCCTAAAATAAGGCAATGACCTATGCAACACAGGACAACATGCACAGTATTACAATTTATGTAGCATCCCACAACAGTAGACCTTTTACTACCAGCCATGAGAACAAATAGCTTTGCATAGTGTCATGCCATTATGTGATTCTTCCTTGCTAGATGGTGAACATGAAGAGGAACACGTTAGTTCAGGATGTGTTAACCGACCTTTATTATATCAGATACTTTTGTCAAATTGTAACTGTTTCCAGGGCTGGGTGACCATCTTCAGTCAAGAACATCATCACTACTGGCACAGAAATGGGTTTTATGTAAGTTATTAGCCTTTCCCTTTTCTGTCAATATAGTCTTCCTGAATATAAGTATGTAAATGAATTTTGAAGCTGTGTAATCTGGGAGTATTGTGCCGTATTCACAACAAAAGGACTGTTAAAAGCTTTTCTCTATACTTAGTATAGCACAACTTTTTTTAAAGGGAAAAAGGTGTTTTTTCTCAATCCTCTGCTATTAGATTAAACATTTCTAGCCTTTAAGATTCCTTACTTTCTATGTTCTCCAAATGCCAAAATAAAAGTCTTCTTTAAAAATCATTTTTTCTTGTATCCCTTTCTTTGGTTCCTTCAAATTCTGTTGTTTATTTTGTAGCAGTGCTGTATTTGAGAGTAGCGTACACAGCATTACAAGGATATGGAAAAGTGTGTTCATGTGAACAGGTGCAGTTAAGCTCTAGTGCTTCAGGGACCTTCCAGTTGATTAAGAGTATAGATCTCATGCCAGGTAGATGGGATTAATGCCTTTCCCCTTAAATACAAGGCAAGTGAAGCCACAGTCTCATGAGAAGCAGTGCAGGAGACACCACCAGTTGTGGACTAGCGCCGAGCCTTGTGTTTGCCCCCCAACCATTGACGACACAGAGACAACTGTATTTCTGGGCAAATTATGAAGGCCACAGCTTTATTGCTTAAGTGACAACCTGCAGTACTCTGGCAAGGCATTGGGTCGGATCCAACACTATCGGGGAACCCGCCTGTCCCCCGATACTCCTGGTGGCGCCCCCCACAGGTGGCGGTACCCTTGGTTCTCAGCTTCTGGAAACCCCTGTGGGTGCAAACTCCTTCGAGTTTTCCTTCGTCGAGCTGAGCAGATAGCCCGTCTGCTATCCCTCCCGAGCCGGGACACTCGCGGCTCCCTCTTGGGTCCACCGTTGCCACCTGTTGCTTCTGAGCCAGGCAGGCTCCATCCAACGGCCACCTCCACCTGGATCCGGTCCCAATGCCGCCAAACCGCCACCAGAGGTGAGTACCATTACCTCCTGCCAGAATACTGCAGCTCACACCATCTACCAATTGCTGTTTTAAGACTGTCTAGCCACCGTCCCGTGCCCATGTCTGACAGGTGTACCCCGTCCCGCCGGAAGAGCTTATCCTCCCTGAAGGAGATGTCATGGTGGTGAATTATTAACCCACCCCATTGTGACACCAATAGCTCTGTTGACCTTTTGGCGGGCCCTCTCCACCCCCCTGTTGGACCTGGCACCCCTCCAAACCCTCCGCTGTAGGAGGTCTGACCACAAAATAGTCATGTCAGGGAAGGGATCATGCAGGAACTCCAGGGTGGCCTTCATGCTAAGAATGAGGTCAACCACTCCGGAAGGTCATTCTCGCCTAGTTGTACAATCAGGGCATCTGGGTGGCTCCGCTCCCTGACCCGCCTCCAAAAGGTTGGTAGCAGGCGGTCCCAAAGCATCCCCGTTACCCAGCCATACAATTTGAATAGCATGCACGAGGCCCAGGTGTTCACCGGCTGGGGATCTTGCTGCCCGTTCAGCCGCCCAGTGCACTGTGCTATGTCCAATGATCCGGACCTGATTCCTTGCACCTGCGGTAAGAACTAGAACAGAAACGAAGTCAAGGTGGACTGCTCAACTTGGCGTATGTAACCTTGGTAAGCGTTGGATTTCCACCTACCCATTTGTTGAATGTGCTGGGGAGGAATACCCAGTGCTGCTGCTTGGGATGCCATACCGATACGGAATGAGTGTGTGCCAAAATCTGAAGGACGGAGCCCCCGCTTTGCTTAACACCCCTCCCCAGCGGATTGGTACCTAGTTCATGAGTGGCCGTCTCTGTGAATCAGTAATGGGCCCTTTTTACTCGGCCTTACCTTCAGGAAGGCCGACAAAGCCCGTACGGGGCATGGCAGCTGGCGGGGCTGCGCACGCAGCCTGACGCTCGTGCCGGCACCGCCTTGGTCTGTTTTGGATGACCTCAATAATAGGCAGGCCTGACCGGGCTCCACTGTAACATCAGAGATGCGTAACGCTCTGCCCTTCATGTCATCCCGTGAATTGGCTACAAGTTCACCCGCACGGAATGCCCCGTAAAATGCCAACGTGAATGCAGCCTAAATAAGGTTGCTTCATACCCTGACTGGCTGAGGACCCCAAGCAGAGGGTCAAGCATGAGGACCCCAAGCAGAGGGTCAAGCATCTTTTGCAGCCCAAAATATATAGCTGTGGCCGCCAACAAGGACCCGAAGGCGTTCGTTGCTGCACTGACCTGTAGAAACACAACTCATTAGTGAGACCAAAGCCCCTTTCAACAGCGTATGATAATACTGGATTGACCCCAGTACTGGGCCTTCCACTATGCTTGCCAGATATAACTGGTGGCCTACACTGATGAGGCTGAACGATATCTGGGTGATCCTTCCCATATCTGATTTACAGTAGATGGACTCACAATCAAGATGGAGGAATGCCTGCTGTAATTTATTGGCACTTCTAAGTTTAAAACTGCAGACTTAAACGTTCAAGCTGGTTCATCAGTTATTTAGCACGTCCCTGTGTACAGGCCACAACATCACTGCCAAATGTGAGGACAGAGGAAATTGAATCCTCTTGCAGAACTACTCACCCACATAGGAGTTGCACCATTGGTAGCTATAATTGTGCCAAGGTGGGAATTATTTCCTCAAAGCTAAGCAAGGAAGTTCTGCATATATTTCACAAATAGTCACATCATGAACTGCACAGTGCAACTGTGAAATCCAATGGTACAATGTGCACTGTCTGGACATGATGTCTTGCCACCTCTCATAGGCATAATGTTAAGTTATTCAAACAGCATTCCAGCTTATGTCGTTTGCAGAGCCTAGAACTCTGCTGGTGAGGCTGGCTGAGCCATTGTGCAAGAAGTTTCTGGCTAATATAATACTGGGGCTCAGGCTAGCTTGAATAGTGAGAATTTTATATCTGGGCGAGTAATCACAGAGCGGAAGCCCCGGCGCATAGCAATACCAATTTCTTGGTTCAAACATTGCTTGTCCCGGTCCACCTTCAGTTGGATACGGGCGCCCGGCCACACCAGCTGTGGCAAAATCACTGACCAGACCCCATGGGTACAAGAGAGTTGGGCCTTAAAGGCCTGCGGATCTCAATGATCCTCAGAATTAAATCCTCTCCCTTAGCTCTGGTCAGGCGTACAAGGAAGAAACTGCCATCAGGTCGCCTGCAACGGGATGCAACCGTAGAGAAGCTATCCCAGCTCATCATGCACTTTTCTCTCCAGTCAGGGAGGACAAATGGAACAGCCATCGAGGCTTCAGAGACACAATGGGGTGCAGCCACGGGAAAGCTGTATCCTACACTTACCTCTCGAGTCCAGGTGCACAAGTGGAACAGAGGCTTCAGAGGTGGAATGGGATGCAACCCTGAATAAGCTATCCCAGCTCATTCAGCGCTTTTCTCTCCAGTCCAGATGTACCAGCAAAGCAGCAATCAAGGCATTCGAGGCGCAACGGGAAGCCACCATAGAGAGGCTATCCCGGCACATTCTGTGCCTTCCTCCAGTCCATCTGGACACAGTCGCTAAGTCCAAGATAAGGACCCCCAGCAGGGTATCAAGCATAATTTGCTGCTGAAAATATTTTGCTGTGGCCGCAAATGGCGACCTGAAGGCGGTCTGTGCTGCACTGACTTTATCCTGGTTCACCCTTCACAGGGGCAATATATATATATATATTCAGGGATACAAGGTATTTTGATGTTCAGCAGTAGTTTCTTCAGATTCCTCTATGCCAACGATGGGCAAAGTTCCTGCTCAGTGGTAAATTCAAAACAGTCTGTTTGCATTTCTTTTGGGTTATTCTGAGTAATCTATTCCTGAAATATTTGCATTTGGTTTATGAAAATAGCTTAGGCTGCCATATCTCCTAAGAATATTTATAACGGGAAAACCGTGCAACAAAATTGAGAGAGTTGAAAACTAGATAATTACATTCTGGTTTGCACCTATAGCATGAGGCGACAGTGGCCTCCTAATATGTGTAGTCAGGAGTCTGAAGTGGTGGTAGGTGTATACCTATAGGTGCCAACTGGAAAAGGTGCAAAGGAAAATAACTAAAGTACTTACTGGGCTGGAGCACCTACCTTATGAGGAAAGGCTCAAACATTTGGGGGTTCTTTAGTCTAGAAAAAAGGCACCTGGGGGGGGTATGACTGAGAACTACGGAATAATGCCATGCATGAGTAAAGGTTATGGAGGTGCATTCTTCTTCCTCTCACAAAATACCAGCACTAAGGGACATATGCTCAATTGAGGGCTAGGAGAGGGAGAATAGAGAAAAGAAATTATTTCACCCAGCACCTTGTCAGTCTGTGGAACTCCCTGCCACAGGGGGTGGTGATGACAATCGGCCTGGGTGCCTTCAAGAGGGGAATTGGACAGACTCCTGGAGCCAAAGTCCATCACAGATTACAAATCAAGATGGAGCTGTGTAAGCTCTGGGCTTAAAAACCAAGGTACTTCAAGGGCCAACTGCAGGGGAGTGGTATCAGGGAACAGGTATCCAATCTCCCGTGCTCCCAGACACATCTGGTGGGGCCACTGTGATATAGGACGCTGGACTGGATAGACCTTCGGCCTGATCCAGCATGGCTCTTCAAATGTACTTAGCTATGAACCAATAACGCGGTGCCTTAAATACCAGGTTTACTGATGAGGATCCCGCCTTTTGGTCACGGGATAAGCAATCCCCTGTACCCCTTCTATCCCCTTGCAGGAGACAGATAACCAGTCTCTTGTGCTCCCATAGGCACCTGGTGGGGCCACTGTGAGATACAGGGAGCTGGACTAAACTTTATTCCTGGCTGGCTATATATAGTATTATATTGGAGCCTAAAATAAATTATCCTCTGTTGTGTTTCCGTCACATGGTAAAATTTATATTCCACCCCGTTTTTTCCGAATAATGTATACTGAAATATTTAAACAATTAATCAGGAGTTGCTTCATAACAGATGCACCCAACCGCCCCCGGTTCAGCGGCCCCGCTCACTCTGGGGGGGAGAGCCGATGCCCCTTCCCCAATCCGCTGTCGGGCCGCAGCCTTCGCGCAGCTCCACTCCGTGGTGCTGCCGCCGCTCCGCCACTGACCACACCGCTAGGTTCGCCGCCGATGCGGCCTCTCCACTTGGCGCCCGCTGCGGGGGCCGGTCCCAAGGGGAGGGGACGGAGCCCGGCGGCCGGCTCTATCGCGCGCTGCCCGGGCTGAACGCCCCCGCTCCCTCTGGGGGGAAGGGCCGGAGCCGCTCCCCCCAGTCCGCCGTCCCACGCCCCAATCACCCAGGGGCGAGGCGTAGCCGGGACTGAGCGTGGCCAGGCTCTCCCGACCATCAGCTGTTCTGCATGGTAGCGCAGCAGCAGAGGCCGGGAGCCAAGGCACTCAACCGAGAGGACCCGCGGCTAGGCTCTCCCGACCCTGAGCTGTTCTGTGCAGTAGCGCAGCAGCAGAGGCCGGGAGCCAGGTAAGACAGAGCCAGGAAAGCGCAGGAAAGCTCCCCTGACCGTCAGCTGTGCCGCGCGGTAGCGCAGCAGCCATGGACGGGGAGAAGCGGTTGGGCCCCGCTGAAGGGGCCGAAGCTCCGGTAGCAACGCATGGCGCCGCCCACCGGGCGATGCATCGCCGCGGCTCCTCCGCCGGCAACGTGAATCGCTCCCTCGGGGGGGTGGAGCCGCTCCCCCCAGTCCGCCGTCCTGCGCCCCGATCACCCAGGGGCTAGGCGCAGCCGGGACGGAGCCCAGGAGCACGGCCAGGCTCTCCCGACCATCAGCTGTTCTGCGCAGTAGCGCAGCAGCAGAGGCCGGGAGCCAAGGCACTCAACAGAGAGGACGCCGGTCTAGGCTCTCCCGACCCTGAGCTGTTCTGCGCAGTAGCGCAGCAGCAGAGGCCGGGAGCCAGGCAAGACAGAGCCGGAACGCACGGGAAAGCTCCCCCGACCATCAGCTGTGCAGCGCGGTAGCGCAGCAGCCGCGGTCGGGGAGAGGCGGTTGGGCCCCGCTGAAGGGGCCGAAGCTCCGGCAGCAATGCATGGCGCCGCCCACGTGGCGTTCGCCGGGCCATGCGTCGCGTGACTCCTCCGCTAGCAACGTGAAGCCGGCACCGAATGGTGGGCTTCGGAAGGGGCAGCCCCTTTTAAAGGTCAGGGGCTGGCGGCGGCTTTGCGCCTGCGCGGGCCGGCCAACGGCCCAGATGCCCGCGAACGCAAAGCCCACCAGGCGCCCGTGATTGGCTCAGGCACCAGGCGCAGCGTTTGGGCGCGCTGGGCTGGGCGACATCTTAAGGCAACCACGCTTCGGCCAGGCTGCGTCCCCAACGCCAGACCCGGTAAGTCAGGTCTGTGTTTTCCTTTCACGGAGAGCAAACTTTTACTGTGAATCTCTGATACTCACAAAGCACCTAATCAGAATATGTCCCTTGGGGAACAAAACCTGCTTCACGCATGACAAAAGTTGCACACTGATGTTTATTTAAGAGAGAAAGAACTGCGTGTTAACTGGGAAATATGATGTAGTTAAGTCTTCTCTTTATTGAATGCTATCAATGTAGATGATATTTTATCTACAAATGATTCAGCAATATATTTACATTTTGTATATATTACATATTTCTTTTCATTCATAATGAATCCAGTTTCCTACAGGTAAAACCACCAATTAGTGAAAATTCCCAAGCAGAATTTATATTTGTCATATTTAGTCTAGACAATTCATCACCTCAGCCAGATCAGTGGCAGGAACATCTGAAGACTGAAAGATGGATTTAAAAAAATAATAATAATTCCTTACATTATGTCACCAAGGCTGCCTTTCTGCCACCACTGTTAAGGAAGGCAGTAGCATGCGAACTGCTCAGTGACCAGGCACATGCTATCCAAGCACAACTGTAAGTTAGGTACTGAGCACCTCCTGTACCTCCTACCTACCTATCACCACCACAGCCAAGGAATCCCCATCCTATCCAGATAGCTTGGCATTCCTTATTGCTTGCCATCCATTACTCCCTGTTATACCTCAGTTATACAGAAAGAAAGAAACTATAAATGTGATTGGATGATGAAAGTGGGTCACACTGATTCCCTACCTGTGTCATGGAATTTCATGTAGAATTGAAGTCAACATTATTATAGTTTACAATACCATAACTTATTTTACCCTTGATTTACAGTGACACTAGGAAGCCAATTGTTCTCAAGGAGATTTTAGAAAAACCAGCCACTTAATTAACTGACAAACTTTGCAAGAAGTCAAGTGAGAGGAAAACCACCCTGCTTCCATTCCAAAT
>JAHTLZ010000415.1:0-11159 GCA_023846285.1 Phrynocephalus versicolor
AACCACCCCTCTGGTAGGTGCCCTGAGGCACGGCAGGCATATTTCCGGCTGCTTTTTGGCTGGGAACCGTTTTTTTTAACTTTTAAAAACTTTTTTTCTGTGCCGCTTGGCATTGCGCGCGATCGCGCGATGCAAGTAACGAGCACGACAAATCAGACCAAATTGTTCGTTCGTCGGTTCGAGCTCGAAGTCTGGCGGAGTAATTCCCGTTACCGTTTCCGTAGAGTAACGGAACCGAGTAACGGAAACGGAAATACCGCTAAGTCGTGCCCATCTCTACTAACAAATCACCAGGACCAGATGGCATCCATCCACGAGTTCTCAAGGAACTTCTAGCTAAAATATATAATCTTTCCCTCAAATCAGGCATTGTGCCTAATGACTGGAGAGTAGCAAATGTAACACCAATGTTCAAAAAAGGATCCACAGGTGATCCAGGAAATTACTGGCTGGTCAGTTTGACATATGTCCCAGGTAAAGTGATGGAAACCATCATAAAAGATAAAATTGATAGGCACATAGAAGAGAAGGTGCTGCTGAAGGAGAGCCAACATGGCTTTTGCAAGGATAAATCATGCCTCAGTAATCTTTTTGGAGTTCTTTGAGAGTGTCCACAGGCGTGGATAAGGGAACATAAGAACATAAGAAGAGCCATGCTGGATCAGGCCAACAGCCCATCTAGTCCAGCTTCCTGTATCTCACAGTGGCCCCACCAGATGCATCTGGGAGCGCACAAGACTAGATATCTGTCTCCTGATACTACTCCCCTGCATCTGGCCCTTGAAGTACCCCGGTTTTAAGTCTGGCGATTACACATCTCCATCATGGTTTGTAACCTGTGATGGACTTTTCCTCCAGGAATCTGTCCAATCCTCTTTTGGAGGCATCCAGGCCAGATGTCATCACAACATTAAGAAGGCACAACAAGAATGTTTTTTCTGCGTCAACTTCGGAAGTTCAGACTGCCAAAAGAACTGTTGATTCAATTATATAGAGGTGTTATTGAATCTATTATCTGTTCCTCTATAACTGTCTGGTTTAGTTCTGCGACTAAGCATGACAGATATAGACTTCAAAGGATAATTGGAACTGCAGAAAAAATTATTGCTACTAATTTGCCATCTATTGTGGAATTGTATACCACACGAGCTAAAAAGAGGGCGATGAAAATATATACAGATTCCACACATCCTGGACATAACCTGCTTCAATTGTTACCCTCAGGGCGAATATAAAGCCAAACGTGATAAATTTGGTAGCTCAGGGGTTCGAATTCCGGGTGCCACGCAGCGGAGTGAGCTCCCATGGTTAACCCCAACTCCTGCCAACCTAACAGTTTGAAAGCATGTAAATGCAGGTAGATAAATAGGCACCATCGTAAAAAGCGGGAAGGTAAATAGTGTTCTGTGCGCAGAAATGTGTTCAGCCATGCCGGCCACTGGCTCTTTGGCTTAGAAATGGAGAAAAGTGCTGCCCCTAGATTCGGACACGACTAACACGTATGTGCAGGGGGAACCTTTACTTTTTTTTTTTTTTTTTACAGATTGTCTATACACACAGTCTAATGTCTGTTGTGGCCAAAATGGTCAGGTGGGTTCAAGAATTTTCCTCTCCTCCAGATTATTTACAAAACCCGACAAATGACCTGAGGGAAACCTCCATTTTGTCTCAAATTCAATTTTAAGTGGATGTAATGAGAAACCCAAAGCATTTATGAAGAGTTTAGTCCAATTTTCACATGACTTAAGCAGAACTTGTTTTATTTTTTTTAAACGGCTATTTGAATTGTTTGACACAATAGCCAGATCAAGTATTGAACAGGAAACAACCTGTTTAAACCTTTGTGAAAAACACCCAGTTCAACAGAGAGGTTTGTTTTTTCTAAGAGATTAACATGCTTACAAAAGGGAGAAGTTAAAAACTGTCTGAGAACTAAACCACCTTGATAGAGTCAACATAAAGTTATTTTAAATAAAGTCTGATATGCACCAGTTGGCATGAATAGAACACACATTTTCCAAAATCTGCCAAGTTTCGTAATAATCCCTAAGTGGGAGAAACAACTCCTATAGGTAGGGCTTAAAAGTTGAAATACGTGTATAGGGTTCCCATCCTGAGACACTAGTGTAGCAATTTTGGCTTCTGATTCATGGAGATCTTCTCTGGGTCTGTTCTCAAAAGTCCAAGTGGAAAGATATGGCACAAGGCTTGTAGCATCAGATTAAGGCAGGCATGTCCAAACTTTGGCCCTCCAGATGTTTTGGACCACAACTCCCACAGTCCTTTGACATTGGCAATCTAAGCTTAGAATTCTGGGAGTTGTGATCCAAAATATCAGGAGGGCTGAATTTTGGACATGCCTGGATTAAGGTTTGACAATGCAGCTGACCACTGTCTCATAGCCTCTTCTTTGATCTGTAAAGAGTTGTTGCTTGGACAGGTTACGATAGGAAGTGCGTAACATTTTCCATTTTGGTAGAAATGGATAAATAATTGAAGTGTAGACTTCCAGGCGATGTTTTTACTGTGCACCTACTGTGCCTCTTGTTTATTGGATTTTACAGTGGGTCCAGTTGGCATGTCTTCAACTAGCAAATCTGTTGTGTTTCTCAAACTCTTCTATCTCCTTTCTTTACACATCTATAATAGGGGGAAAGAACTGGTAGTAGCACAATGTTTTTGAGCCCTCAGCCAGGATGTACCTTAGACTGATATTAGTAAGTTCTGTGTACAGTATATGCAATATATGTGAGTGTCAATACATGTGAAGATTACTTTTTGTTTAGTTTTAATTCTATTTTATTTCGCTCAGTAGGCAAGGATACATTTCATTGTTCTAAATCCTAGGGATGTATAGCTTGCTCTGCCTTCATAGAGGATACAGTATATTATTATCCTGTTTGTCATTGCAAAAAACCTGGATGGGTTAACAAATATATTTGTTTAAAAATGGTAAATAAGAGCCTAGTGGGTCCAATTCAGCATTAAGAATGTTCAAATCAACAGTAGACATGGGCATAGAGCAGCAAAATTCTTGTTTCCGTTTTCGGTTCTCGTTATTGTTACGTAACAAGAATGGTAACGAGAATTACTCCGCTCCAGCTCGAACCCGACCCGAAAAAAGAAAAATTTGGTCGGGTTTGTCGTTGTCGTTCATGGCATTGCGGGCTCGCACGATGCCATTACCAACAAGCAGCACAGAAGTTTTTAAAAGTAAAAAGAAAACCCCGATTCCCGGCCAAAAAGGCTGGCGAAAATATGCCTGCCTGAGTGAGGGCACCTACTAGAGGGGTGTTTTCTGGGGGGGGTCCCCGGCCTCCCCCCTCTTTTCTTGGGCTGTCTCTATGCCATGCGGTGGGGGGGATCCAAAATGGCGACCGCAATATTTATTTTTAAATCATGGTCAAAAAACCCACTAAAGCACAACAGAAACATGTGCAAATTAGTTATTTTAACTGCCTGAATTTTTATAGTAGCAGCAGTGGGTTTTTCTTGCAATAAAATGTCTCCATTGATTTTATTTTATTTTATTTTATTTTTATTTATTTTTTTTACACCTGCGCTGCGCATGCGCAATGATGGGCTGGCCATGGGATGGGACCATGCAAAATTTTGGAGCCATTCCACCAATTGCATGACCAGGTTTTGACTGAGACTTCTTGATGTGCCAGAGGGCATAAAAAGCCCACTAACCCTAACCCTAACCCTAACCCTAACCCATATGCCAGTACACTGTCCTTTTTAGTTGGTCAGAGGCACCCAGAGGTGCAGCCCACTAACCCTAACCCTAACCCAGAGGTGCAGCCTAACCCTAACCCTAACCTTAACCCTAACCCTAACCCAGAGAGGTGCCTCCGCCACTTACCCCAACCCTAACATGTACGGAACGCGCTAATCGCTAAATGCTTCCCATCTTAGTGGGTCAGAGGCACCCAGAGAGGTGCCTCCCAGAGCCCACTTACCCCAACCCCAACCCCAACCCTAAACAACAAACGACAAACGGAAATGACAAATTTTTGAAAATTTTCGCGCCAAACGGAAACGACCCGAAATGGACCCGTTCCGACAAACGACAACTCGAAACGTCATTTTTTCTGGTCGTGCCCATCTCTAATCAACAGCGCTTTGCCTACCTTAGATACATCTTGTTCTTTTGTGATTCTTTCTGATCTTTTTTTCCCTATGCTAGTGGAATAACCCCGCTGACAATAATCTGTGACATATTTTGAATTAGAAGCACATTGTGGTACTTATAATTCACATTTCTTTGTATCTTACACTTGGTAAAATCGGAACTTGACCAAGTTATATT
Organism: Phrynocephalus versicolor; assembly: GCA_023846285.1. NCBI lineage: Eukaryota > Metazoa > Chordata > Lepidosauria > Squamata > Agamidae > Phrynocephalus > Phrynocephalus versicolor. The sequence goes on from JAHTLZ010000415.1 coordinate 4,313, forward strand.
TTAGATGATCGTTCCCAAAATCCCTCTAAGGTAGTGAGTAGCCATGCTGATGAGGATTCTGGGAATGATAGTCAACCAAAAAAGGAACTTTTACAAACACTATCTATAGCACAGTATGGAAATGCTAAACATGGAGATCCAAGTCCAGCCTTTACTGCACGAATATTTTTAGTGACTATTTTAGCAATAAATAACCAGTATAATCCTGTCATTGTAAATATTCCAAAAAACAACCAAGTAGAAAACATCTGCCTTGAATTTGCTAGACATTTGATTTTTGTTAGTTTTCACCTAATGATTGAGAAACTTTAAAACACTGCCACATGCTTTAGTTGTTCCTGAGTGAGCTTCTTTGGTACAGCTGTCTTTTTGAAATGAAAATATCTTCAGTTTATCTTAGCAGCTTGTGTGGGAAGTGATATGGAATACTTCACTCTAGCCCAGCCTTGCCTCCCCAAACAGCTGTATTAGCACAGCAGAGTAAAAAGCAAAAGCAAAGTGTTCTGCTTATATACTGACCCATACCACTTCAAGTAGTATCTGGGTGGCTTACAGTTTTAATTACCAGGGCTGTGGAGTTGGTAGATAAATGTTCCGACTCCGACTCCTAAGTTTTTTTGTACTTCCGACTCCAACTCCGACTCCGACTCCCCGACTCCGACTCCTCTGTATTAATATGCGAATGTATTTTATACATTCCTTGAACTATTGACCCTCCATTCCCTTCACTTATACAAGTGTCTCTAGTCCTGCAAAAAACATATTTACTTATCCCTTATCAGTGAGAGGCTAGGTTACCCATGGATGCTGCGTAACAGCAGAACACAACACTATGGAAAGTATAAGTATTGTCGCTCCTAATTGTGCGTTGTGTGCCATATAGTGAGGCACATGAAAAGCATGCTTCTTCACGGTCACTTAACGTGTTCGTTTTGCGGTTACGTGAGGCACTGCATGCATTGGTCTTTATTCTTACAGTAGAGAAGTCATTAATTATAACTTTTTGTGAATTGGGACATTTAAACTTTTTTAAAATTCCAATCTAAATTTAGTAGGAGTCGGAGTTGGTGCATTGTTTGTCGACTCCGACTCCAGGTACCCAAAATTTCCTCCAACTCTGACTCCTCAACTCCAACTCTGACTCCACAGCCCTCTTAATTACAATATGCAGGCTACACGTTGCCCCCTCCCCCCAGCAAGCTGGGTACTCATTTTACCGACCTTGGAAGGATGGAAGGCTGAGTGAACCTTGAGCCTGCTACCTGGGATTGAACCCCTGGTCGTGAGCACAGTTTTACCTGCAGTATAGGCATTTAACCACTGCACCACGGGACTCTTTATCTCAAAGGTTAGCTTTGTCCCACCCCACCAGATCCTTGCTAGCCCTCTCACTCTGGGTGGCCACCCCCAGGTAAGCCCACAGGGTTTCCACCCACAGACAGGCTTTCTCAGTGGCCGGCCTGGCACTGTGTAACAAACTAATGACCGAGATTCTGCTAGTGGAGTTTCTGCCAGCTTTCCGAAAGGCCTTAAAACATGGCTTTTCAAAGATCATTTCGGCAATCACTAACTGTAATTGTAATTGCATCTGTTTGTCACCTTTGTTGTTTGCCCTATCCTCTTGCCACTGCTGGATGTACTTATTTATTATGTATCTATATTATTACTGTCTTAATTTATTTATTTTTCTTACTTATATTCTATATTGACTTTCTTGTTTGTTTGTTCATTTGCCCTTCTTCACTACCCATAGTTCCCTTTGGGGAAAGTCAGTGCGGTCAATAAGTAAAATAAATAAATAAATAAATAAATAAATAAATAAATAAATAAATAATATTTGTAAGTTCTTGCTCATTTATGGCACCACCACGTTTACCTAATGTGTCACCACATCCTGAGTACGCTATGTGAAGAAACAAGAGTTAGCTAGGGTGAAAAAAGATTGGGTCTAATGCTGTGGGGGTGCTAGTTGTTTACTGCTGCAAAATAATTACAACTTTAAAGCCAGTTGCAATCCTGTTGCACAGCTCCATGGGCACAGTGTGAAGCTACAGAACTGATTCGGTAAGCGGCGGCACAGTGGAAGTGCTATTATTCACAAACCCTTCCACACATGGATGCTGTGCAGTGGTCATGATGATGTGACTTGCATGACAACCAAACTTGTGTAATCCTTGTTGTTTGGACCCAATGCCTGGCAAATGTATGTAGATGCAACTTTGTGCTAGGATTTCAGCCAGTTACAGTCCATTGAGTCTCCTGAGTGGTGCACTGTCTTTGGTAACTGTCACGATTAGCTATTGCACCACTATGTCCCTCTCACCACTGATGGTGGATAGATCCAGGGGAAGATCTCTGAAGAATTTGTAAAAGCAACCAAGGCTTCTATAGCTTCAGTTGTTGTATAGAAGAGAGAACTTCAGCATATGTAGTTTAAGTCATGAAGCATGCCTATAACGTTCTGTACTGCTATTGAAGGTGCAGGAGTTCTATCTTTTATGTCTTGCCACTTACTAATGACCGTCTCATTCCACATTGTCATATTAGTGTGAGACAAGGCATTCTTTCAGGAGTCTGTTCTTCCAGTGATGTGGGTTTTTTCAGGTAAGCACCAGTGCTTCAGATCCCCAAATCCATGACTTCTCAGGGTCTTTGCAGCTGCATGCCAAAATAAATTCAGTTTCTGAGCAGTCTTCAAGGTTGGGAATACTTTTATTCTGGGTGATGGAAGGAATCCTCTCTAGCATAATTCAGGCATTATTTGCACAACTAGAATCATGAGGCTTAAATGATCCATATCCTCTGTCGTTGTTTTCTACAAGCGAAAGGAGCTTCTACCACCTCATGTGTACGTTTTACACATTAATAAGAGTAGAGTTTTTTTCTTGTGGAAGTCATATTGACTAATCAGGGGTTGATCAACACTCTTTAGCAAAACCAACGTCAACTGCTCCCAGTCATAGTCAATGGGACACACTTTGATGTAGAAATAGACAATGACCAAAAGCCATCTCTCTTGACAATCAATCTTGTATTGACAGAACCAGTTAAGCCACCTAGGGTTAGTTGGTTGAAGACGGCATTTGTGTTATAGTTGGTTACTCTAAGCCCAAGGGAGACAGGTCAGAGTCTTGAGCAAATATCTTGCATCAGTGTGGATTGATGAAAGACAATGAAGAACAAGAAAAGCTGGTCACTTCAGTAGGGTTGTCCCTGCTTGCTAAAAAAGGTGCCCTAGAGTCTTTCAGGTGGCATGAAGGCTCATGTAGAGCATGGAAGAAATATTAGGTTGTTGCTTGTACTTGTTCACTGTGGGTCGCTTATTGTGTGGCTGAAGGGGAAAACAGCATCTGGACTTAGTTTAGCATCTTAGTTTAAACAAAATTCTGTATATTTATTTTATTTATTTTTATATTTGTATACCGCAATCCGATTTCCCTCAAACGGGAACTCTGAGCGGTTAACAACAATGACTTATCAAACAACCCAAAACATAATAATAATGGTAATAAACTATAAAGAAAAAACAGGAAAAAAACAATAATACAAAAGCCACAACAAAACAATAGCAATTTATCAAGCCAGTGTGGTCTAGTGCAGTGATGGTGAACCTTTTAGAGACCGAGTGCCCAAACTGCAATTCAAAACCCACTTTTTTTTTTTTTGCAAAGTGCCAATACAGTAATTGAACCTGTATACAAGTGGCTATGAAGGGGCGATGTTGAGTGCCCACAGAAAGTGCTCCAAGTGCCACCTTTGGCACCTGTGCCATAGGTTCACCATCACTGGTCTAGTGTCTAGAAACACAAACTCAGAAAACATGGGTTCAAGTCCCTGTTCAACCATGGAAACCCATGAAGGAAGCACTGGTAAAATCACTACTTAAATATATCACATACAGTACCTCGAAAATAGCTGTTACGGTTGCCATAAATCAAATACAGCTTGGTGGTATATAACATTCAGCTTATTAAGAAGGTGACAGATTTTAATACTTTTAAAAGGCAAGATAATACATCTGGGATAGTATATAAATTCCAGCTGGGCGACATAGCATCCTCCTGTAGGTTGAATTCTTTGCGATTATTTTCCATCCCTCCTGCCGTATACCAAAAAGGTAAAAGCAGTAGGACTGCCCTTACCTTCATTTCTTGCTTCAAGGCAGGGATATCTCCAGAGAGAAACTCTGTGATCAAAGCAGATTATGAAAGGGAATTAATGCACAAATAGCCATAAAGACCTGCAATATACGTTCCACATCCTGACTGGGGCTAGCGTGAATGGTGATTTCTACTGTGCATGCTCATCTGATTTTTTTTAGTGTTGGGGGTTACACACAACGTTGCTAAAATAATATCCTGCTTACAGCCAGCCTTTTCCCTTCCCTTAAGGTTGTCTCTGTTACTGTTTTGCCTCATGCACTGTGCAACAACAGCAGCCCGAGAAGCGCCATCCAGAAAGGAAGCAGCCAGGTAAGAATGTCCAATTCTCTAGTGCTAACATTTAGTTAAAATCCAGATTGAGGGTTTTTTTTTGCCAGTCTGCTTTTCAGATTTCACTTTGTAATGGCTTGTGTGTCCGAGGGTGGGAGGATTAGGTGTGCTGTTGAGTCCGTGGATGTAGCTTGATGAAGTTAGGTGGATTTTAGATACTAAACCTTTAAGGAGCTCTGTGCAGATTGAAGTAATCTTATAAAGTGTTCTGCTTATATACCGCCCCATACCATTTCAAATAGTCTCTGGGCAGTTTACAATTTTAATTACAGTGTGCAGGCTACACTTTGCCCTCCCAGCAAGCTGGGTCCTCATTTTACCAACCCCAGAAGGATGGAAGGCTGAGTGAACATTGAGCCTGCCACCTTGGATTGAACCCCAGGTCGTGAGCACAGTTTTACCTGCAGTACAGGCATTTAAGCACTGTGCCACGAGATTCTGATATTTTTAATTGAAAATTTCAATGTTGTCTGTCATTTTTTTTCAGCTGTATTGATTTGATTCAGAAAGCCTTCACTGCTATATGTCTGTGTTGTAATGGAAGTGGTTTGTTGTGTTCCTAGACTCCAGATCTGAAACTGCTGAACAGTTTGCGTCCTTTGCGTCGCACAAAGAGAAGATGGGTTATTACAACTCTGGAACTTGAGGAGGAAGACAAAGGGCCATTCCCCAAATTTATTGGACAGGTACAGTACTTGTTTTTTAAAAAGTGGATTCTAATCTTGGGACTGGCAGATGTTTTGCTCATGGACTTGGCTTCACTTTTGCAATAATCCTATGATCTATCGGACAGAATCAGGTGGCAAAGACACATACAGAGGATCAAACAACACCTTAAGAGGAATGCTCATTCCACAGGATTCATGCACCTCAGCCACACAAAACTGAATTTCCTCAGGTACCTGTGCCTAGCAATCTGATTTGCAAATTAAGGCTGCTACCGCACTTCAAACAGCAACCACTTTTCGTTTTGAATCGCCTTTTGCCCTCCCCCGGTCGCGTGGTCGCTGAAGCGATTCAGCATTCCGCACTTGGGCGTTTTCTCAAGAACTGATTTCCCCGTCCACACTTTGCTAAACCACTTTTTGTTCCGATTTAGTCTGACATTTTCCCATTATTTGGTTCCATTTCAGAAATTATTTTTTAGGATTACGTCATGCCATTGTTCTTCCATTCAAAGTCATGTAGCTAATTTTCCGGTTCTCCCTTTAGATTACTTACAACGTGGCACATTGATTTTTATAGCCTACTTCCGTGACCGGAAAAAGAAAAATTGTACCCAAAAGAGGAAGTAGAAGGACTGGAGAAGTCGGCGGAAATGATTACACTGCAGGAGGACTTCTTTTTTGGCTTTTCTGACAGCAGGATAAGGCATACAGGGGGGGAACCCAGAAAACCCGTGGTGCATGGTGTCCGCAGTTTGAGCCAAATTGCTTCAAAAAGCGGTCTAGAAATCGGTTTAAAAAACACCACCCCTGGTGGCCGTCGCAAGAAAAACCGACACAGTGGTTGAAAAGGGGCGTGGCCAAGGGGGCTCCACGGAAAAAGCGATTGAAAATGCGGTAGGTGATTTTTAAGGCGATTTGACTTTAAGCAAAAGGCGATTCAAAACCTCCAAGGACCGACTCCATCGGGTCCCCTCTAGTTTTGTTCAATTCAATAGCTTAGTTGAGGTGGAGAAAGCAGTTAGGGAACTACACCCGGATGAAATGTTGTGGGCTTTTAGATCCTTCTCCACCCAACCCCTCCCCTCAACTGGTACACCGTGAGAAAGAAAACGATTCATTTCTGACTGCTGGTGCCGAGGACCTAATTAGGCAAGATTAAGCACTGTGCCACAGAGTCCGAAGCCATGACTCACCCATGGTGTATTGCCTTGCTGTAGCTCACAAAAGCTGTAACACATGTGTTATCACCTCCTAGGAGGGAATACAGGTGATTCTCTCTCTCTCTCTCTCTCTCTGTGTATATGTGTGTTTTGTCGTTAGTAATGACTGACTCTTTGTGACCCCATGTCCATGGAGTTTTCTTGGCAGAGATACTGGAGTGGCTTGCCAGTTCCTACTCCAGGCGCCTATAGCACCTGGTATTCCCTGGCGGTCACCCATACAAGTACTAACCAGGGCCGACCCTGCTTAGCTTCCGAAATCAGATGAGATCAGATGTGCTTAGGGCATCTAGGCAGCTTTTTGCAAAAAATTAGTGAGTTCTGAATTGCAGCTTGGGCACTCGGTCTCTAAAAGGTTCACCATCACTGACCTTAGCTATGTTTATGAAGAATTGCATTCAATTTGTGGAAATAGGGACGGAAAGCCAAAACAAAAATGCTACAGTACGTGACTTTTATGATTTTT
>JAHTLZ010000416.1:0-13830 GCA_023846285.1 Phrynocephalus versicolor
TTACCTTGAAAGAGCTATTAGGGTTTCTGTGAGTCAGTTATGTCTTGACAGCACATCATATACACACAATCTGTTCTCAGCATCTGAAAGCAGCATTGGATACCCAAAGATATTTGGTGTCTGGAAATATTTCAGAGAGATCGTGCAATGGAATGTATCATTTGGAAGTGCTGAGAGCTGGTATGCAACTATTTAGGTTTATTTCAAGCCTTTTTTGACCCTGTTCTGTTGTATTTTTCAGGTGTACACTGAAAAAAAAAAGATGAGACACCAAAGGTGGGGGGAGAGTAATGAGAGAAGAAAAAAAGAAGCAAACACAGATGCTAATTCTTAAAATTGCTGAGGAGTTCTTATACTTAAGTGGAAACTTTAGGGAAATGAAGCCAAATGGAAGTAGTCATCTAGTTCAATATAATGGAGTGTATCTGTTTTCAAATTCTCCCTCTGGTTAGAGACATTGGCCATCACTTCACGGGGCTCTTCGCATCGCAGCGTGATTGCCTTCGCTTTGAATGCGAAGGCGATCACGTGGTCTCCCTTCGCCCCCACCCCTCTTTCTCTGTCCTCACCATGCGAAATTTTAGGTTCGAATCCATTCCTACCTCACGTGCTCCCTTCGCATTCGGAAGCTTACTTGCAACTTCCGGTTTCTTTTTAAAAAAAAAAAATACCACGGCGTATCGATGCATCAATACCCGGCTGTCGAGGCGCACAAGCCAGCGGTCAAGCCCGGCGCTCAAAGGCCCCTGCAGTTGTCCCGAGGACTTGTGGGCGGCCATCGTGTTTCCCTGAAGCAGAGCAGCTGGGTTGGTTTTTTTTGGGGGGGCGGGGCGGGGAGAGGCTTCCCTCAGCTTCATCGCCCTGTGTGCCCCGCCGCCGCTCTGTGGGTGGGCGCGCGCGGGGGTGTCTTGTAGCAGCGGCACCGACACCCCTCCCCCCTCCCTCTGCGCAGCCCTTCGCCATCCCTTGCAAGCGGAGGGACTCTGCTCACGTCACCAGGGGATGCTTGCCCCCCCTCTGTTGCCCCTGCCCCATGTTCAGAAGGCAAGATCAAAAGAACGGGTTACCCGAAATATCTATGCATCGGCATTTCGGACAAAAAGTAAGTTAAAAAAAATAAATATATATATTAACTGGCCACACGTGACTTTGGATGCGAAGCGGGATGCGAAGCGAGGAAGATTCCCGGCCTCCGGCAGGGGAATCTCTCGCCCCGCTTGGAGCACGGTTTAGGGGGCGTGGTCGGGGTGGCGCCGAACCCAAAGAGGAGGAGCGTGCGGACTGAAGCGATCCATTCGCACGGAAATTACGGCTCGCTGCGCAGCGAGAGGTTCGTGAAGTAACGGCTTAGGTGTGGGCTGGATAAAGCAAGTGTAAGGTAATTGTGCCGGCCCTACTTTTATGGTTTCGATGGTTTCACACCACAATAAAAACCAATAAACCAACCAACCAAGCGTAAGGTGGATACAGGCTGCAGGAACTTAGGAAGAATTAAATCCCTGTTCCAGAAGTTAGTCAGGACTTTGGCAGGCTGACCTGGTGAGGAAACAAAAACTCCTCAAGTGCCATCAGAAAAGCATTCAGTGCTCAGCTTCTGAAACACAACACGGGAATCCAGCTGGCAGTCAGAACTGGAGAAACAAAATCAACCAATCCCTTATGTTGCGCTGGGCTCAATAGGGGCTAAACTCCAATGAGGAAGAAGCCTCCAACATAATCTTTCCTTCTCCCTGGTGCTGGCCAATCAGACAGGGAGATGGGATAATGCATGTCCCTATACAACTCCTGACTAGGGAGAAGGGACAATGACATCGGAAGCTTCTTCCTCATTACAGTTTAGCCCCATGCGAGCCCATGCAAGGTAAGCAAATGGTTGTTTGTGTTCCAAATGCCAGCTAGGCTCCCACATTGTGTTTCAAACGTTGACTGTTTCCTAAATGAAAAGACCATCTCTAATTCAGATCTATCAGTTTCCTAAGTTGTTGCTATTACATGCCTTCAGGTTGCCTCCAACGTATGGTGACCCAATGCATGAGGAATCTCCAAATTATCCTGTACTCAACTGTTCTGCTCAGCTCCTACCCACTCAAGCCTGTGTGGGTTGATCCCTTTAATGGATCAATTCCTCTTGCGTTGGGTCTTCCACACCTCTTGTTGCATTCAACCTTCCCCAGCATTGCTGTCTTTACTTGTTGAAATTGTCCTAGACACCCACATTCAGAGACACACCTGCAAACTGTGGGATGGGTATCTGGTGAGAACGATGAGGTCACAACAGGCCATCACAGCTACACATGCGTGCGCGCTCGCACACACACACACACACTCCACAACCCACTTATTGTTCAGTTACCATGGACAAAACATCACATGATGAAAAATTAGAACTTTGCTAGGTAGAGTTTAAGGGGCCTGGTGTCTCATTGGACTAAGGCTACAAAGTCGGCAGCTCAGCAGTTCGAGTCCCCAGTGCCACGCAGTGGAGCGAGCTCCTGCTGATGACCCCAGCTCCTGCCAACCTACCAATTTGAAAGCATGTAAATGCAAGTAGATGCAAGTAGATAAATAGGTACTGCCGTAAAAAGTGGGAAGGTAAAACAGTGTTTCCTTGCAGCCATGCCAGCTACATGGTGTTGGACTTGCACAACACTGGCTCTTCGGCTAGAATATGAAGATGGGCACCACCCCTAGAGTCAGACACAAATAGCATGCATGTGCGGGGGGAGCCTTTACCTTTTTTCTGGACTACAACTACCAGAATCCACTGGCGGGTATGGCAATGGCTGGAATCAAACCCATCTTAGATGCTGGAGTAGAGATGCACCTGTCCCATTAGGTACTCCCATGAACTTAATCAGCCATGCTTTCCATTTCATTGACTTCCTCTTCTCCCCTGGGCATCTGATCCAGCAAAGTTTATTGTGTCTGAGAAGGCTTGTGCATAGCAAAGGCAACAGCTCCATCTTGACGCATGATGTGAACATGGCATGCTTTCACCAATAACCAGTTCTCGGCTGCTGTATATTTAGCTCCCAAGGACTAAATGTCAAGATGTGGAAGACAGAGCCCCCTAGTGGCTCTTTCTTTTTAGACACATGCACTGACTTTGTGAAATAAATGATGCATCCTCCAGTTTGCAAAATAATAGAAAGCGTGGGTAGGGGAAAATAGGCTTATTGGATATACTCTAATGCCAGTGGACTACATTTTGCTCAGAGGGGGGCTTAGAACTGCAGTCTTGTTGTTCATCAGATTGTCTTGGACTCCTGTCTGATAAATATCAAAATAGCTGGAATCCAGATGGTTTATGTGATTGTGTAACTTTTTTGCATAAGCGAAAGTTTCTGTATTCCTGGATGTCTAATACAGGTGCCGGGTCTTCTTCTGGTTATGGAATCAATATTGCACTTGGTCCTATGAATGATCACAGTCACCTAAACACAGAAGGGGGGGGGGAGATGTGGATGCTGTGACACAGTTAGAAAAGTTCTGATGGATTGTAGTCCAGATTTTTTAACCGGAATTGAAGTATTTTCATTTTTCAGGAGTTCTTAAAGCCTATGCCATTTGCGGGGTGGGGGTGCTTTTAAGAATTGTAAAATTTGCTATTTCAAATGGCACAAACCAGGCATGTGAAACGGTCAGGAGAACATCAATAATCAATTCTGACTTCTGGTGTTCCTTTCCAGGCCTTTCAGCAGTGGTTTACTGTTCCTTTCTTAAGGGGCCATCCTAGGACGGTGAAGCTTGCCCTAGGGAAAACAAGCCAGCTTTCCTCTCAGGAGGTGCAATGGGTAATCCGGATCCCAACCTCTGGATTCACAGCCCACTACTTAAACCACTGAGCATTCAAGCCACCCACTTGTCATTTTTGCTTGAACAACAGCGCACCAAATCCCGTATCAAATTGACTGGTGCTGTGTGTACCAGGACTCTGGGTTATCCTGAGAACCCTTTTAGACCCTCTAGGTAGGCTATAAATGACTGTTTTAATACACCTCCGGTACATGCAATATATTCTGCGACTACTTGATTACCATGTGTCAACTCCTTGGAAAAGTGATGCATATCTAGGTGGGGAAGACGGATGAGGACTCCTGTTTTGCTTAGAATATCAGCATCGCATCCTTGGACCTTCCTGTGTCATTCTTAAATGTTACTCCTTTGCCAATTTGGATCGGGAAACGACACCATTTTCTGAGACTCAAACACCTTCACAGTGTCTTCCCTGCTGTGCTGACCTACATTTATCTCTTCTCCTTCTCTTCCATGGATAGAGGGATGCTTTTCTCCCTGTCACAAAATACAAGAACTAGGGGACATCCACTCAAACAGAGGGTTGGGAGAGTGAGGACAAAAGAATTTTTTTTACCCAACATGTTGTTAGTCTGTGGAACTCCCTGGCACAGAACGTGGTGATGGCATCTGGCCTGGATGCCTTCAAAAGCGGACTGGACAGATACCTGGAGGAAAAGTCCATCATAGGTTATAAACCATTATGAAGATTGTAATCTCCAGGCTTAAAACTAGGGTATAGAGATGGGCACGACTTAGCGAAATTTTCGTTTCCATTTTCGTTTTTCGTTTTCGTTACATAACGAAACGAAAAACGAAAAACGGCTCAAAACTGGAACGGAAACGGAAACGAAACAACTAACTTTGAGCCAATTTTCGTTTTTTTGTTACAGGAAAAGCACTTAATGGAGCTAAATGGGAAGAAATGAAAAAATTTTCGTTTTTGTTTTCGTTTGTCGGTTTTTTATGTAACGAAACGGAAATGAAAAATTTTGAAAATTAGCTCACGAAAACGGAAACGAGCCGAAAAGGACCCCTAGACGAAAACGAAAACGAAAATGAAAAATTTTTCTGAGTCATGCCCATCTCTACTAGGGTACTTCAAGGGCCAGATGCAGGGGAGTGGTATCAGGACACGCTTAGTCTGGTGTGCTCCCAGAGGCATTTGGCAGGGCCACTGTGAGATACAGGAAACTGGACTAGATGGCCTTTGGCCTGATCCAGCATGGCTCTTCTTATGTTCTTATGTTCTTATGTCTTTCATAACCCACAAACTTTGGTGCTCCAGATGAGGGGTGAACAACATCCATAGGCTAGAAGTCCTCCTCCCTGGAGATCAAGGTGGGCTGCAGCCACTCTGGCCCATCTTGAGCTCCTCTGCAAACCTATTTTCATTCCCCCACTTCCCCATGGGGGAAAAGCTGTCTTGAGCCTTCTTGTGGCCATTAAAGGAGCAATTCTATCATGCTTGTGGTTGCTCCCAAGTACTCGTCAGCACCAGGCAGGGGTGGCCAAACTTTGGCCCTCCAGATGTTTTGGACCACAACTCCCAGAATTCCAATCCTATATTGCCAGTGACAAAGGACTGTGGGAGTTGTGGTCCAAAACATCTGGAGGGCCAGTTTGGACACCACTGGCACCAGGGAAGGTATCCCTCTTCCGCACACCCCAGGATCAAACAAAACAAAACCCAAGCTGAAGTGACTTCTCTATGGGATGAGGGGGAGCCCCCTAGCACCCTAATTTAGATAAGGAGGAACACACCAACTTTGTCCTTGTGTCCCTAAAGGGTCTAGGAAAACACTTTGTGCAATTAAAAAAAAACCACCCTGAAAAGTATGTGAGTAGAAGTTTATATGTGGGTTCCTGAGAAGGTAATATGCAGCCTGTCAAGTTTTTATACTTGAACAAAGTTATAAAAACATAAATAAAATAGCGAATGTATCTTTTTCACAGAGGAGTGTAACTACTCAGAGTTTGTGTGTGGGTCCAACACACACAACTGTTCAGATTCTAAGGAAAAATTCTGAGGCTGCAGCAGCAGCCACGGGCAGGTGCAAGTAATTGTGGCTACAGTTTGTATAAATGAATGTAGCACAGAGGGATCATAAATTACTGGTCTTTGTTTAAAGCCCCTCACACTGTTCCTGTGTAAGGTTAGTTGCTCTGTTAATGTTTTATGAAGGAGTTCTTTGCTAATCAAGGCAGGCACTGTTTGTTACCAGGCACCTTTTTATGTATCATGTTTTTGCTGAAGACAAGCTTTTTAAGTTGAATGTTTAGATATAAAATTATTTTTCCAAGTCAAGTTGTCTGCAAAGTTTTTTGCTATCCTGAAAAGCACTGGGTTCTGCTGGGTCTCAGTCTCTCCCCCCCACACACACACACAAGTATACAATGTTTTATTCTGCTAAGACAATGTTATAGTCTATCCGGGTTTTATGGGGGGAATGCTGTGCATATAAATTCTATTTTTTCACACTTTTTCCCCCGACACAGCCTTCTTGCTGCATTTCTCCCAAAATCTACCTCCAAAGTCTCCTGCTCATCTGAACTGTCACATTTATTTATTTATTTATTTATTTATTTATTTATTTATTTACCACTAGGGGTGGGCATGAAATGGAAAAATAGAGTTTTGTTTCATTTTGTTTTGTTTCGTTTCTACTAGCGGTTCATTTGGTTTAGTTTTTAAACAAATATGTTTTAAAATATTGTAAATAAAAGAAACAATAATGAAACAATTTTTTACTCTATAAAATGGCTCTCCTGGCTCCTAGAGGCACCAAGTTTGGTAGGTAGGTTTTTTCAGGGGAGCCATTTTACAGAGTAAAGAAACATTTCATTTTCAAATTCTCATTTTGTAATGAAACACTGTTTGCTATTTCATTTTGTAACATTTTGTTAGCTTGTGTGTGTGTGTTGTGTTGTTACAATCACGACTGACTCTTCATGACTCCATGTCCAGGGAATTTTCTTGGCAAGAATACTGGAATGTCTTGCCAGTTCCTACTCCGGGCCCCTGTAGCACCTGATATTCCCTGGTGGTCTCCCATCCAAGTACTAACCACGGTTGACCCTGCTTAGCTTCCGAGATCAGGCGAGATTGGATGTGCTTAGCTTACAAAATGACAAAACAGCATGCCTTTTTTTGTAAGGTGCCCATCCCTATTTACCACCCATCTAGCCTGGGGCCACACTTGCCATTTCTTTTCTCCCTGACCAGCCTTCCTGGTGAGAAATGTGTTCCCAAACACCCATGTGATACCCTTTCCCACTTCATACAACTTCCCAAAAACCATTTTTTCTCAGATGTTTCTGGCTGAAGCTATCCATCCTCCAAACTCTATCCCAAATAAGCATCTCTCAAATGCTAAATTCTTGTATTCGGCTGTTAATTGAAAGGATATGTTTGCTTGCTTTTAATTATTCAGTTGTGTTTAAATTTCCATGTTGTTTACTTGTTTTTAATATTTAACTTGTGATTTTTGTTGTTCTATCCTTTTTAATATTGTGACCTGTCTTGAGTCCCCTTGTCAGTAGAAAAGTGATCTCTAAAATGAATGAATGAGCGAAGGGAACAAACGAATTAACGAATGAATAAATAAGCACACAAGCAAGCAAACAAACAAACAATTCCCTCTGGTCAATTGATCCATTGCCTGAAAGGAGGGGAGTTGTCACGGAAAAGGACATATATTATTAGAATTTGGGGGGTGGGGGCATTTTTGCATTTAACCTCATGTGCTAATTTAACATTGCATGTGTGGCTAACATTATAATTAGAGGGCATTACTATGGCTGGTATCATCCTGAGAACATCCACCTGGGGAAAGGCAATCATGTGGCCAGGTCCCTTTCTGGTAGGGAATCCTTCATAATTGGTCATATGTCTAATTCTGGAGCTAGATTTCTTTCCTTGCTGCAGAAGTCCTCAAGAGCCAGTTTCCTCTCTGGGCCATCACCCTTCACTCACCTAAACTTTAACCCAGAGCCCTCTACAAGAGTTCTGGATATCAAGCATGGCAAACATATCTTCTTTCTAGCAAAATATTGAGAGCCACTCCTCCACTATTTCTCCTGACTCCTCCATCTTGGGTCCCTCCTCTTCTTTTTTGTGGTCCTAGTTGTTGCCTTCTCGCTCGGAAGAGGCATGTCTGCCACCTGGAGATGCCTTTTCCACTCTGTATCCTCCTGGCACCCAGCTTCTGGAGTCTCTGTCAGGCCTGATGGAGCTGGGGCACCTCCCTTATGAGGGAAAGCTGCCGCATTTGGAGCTCTTTAGTCGGAAAAAAGGTGTCTGAAAGGAATATGAATGAGAAGTACTAAATTATGCAGGGCATGAGTCTTCTCCCTCTCACAAACTATCAGAACTAGGGGACAAATACTCAAACTGAGGGTTGGGAGAGTGGGAACAGGCAAAAGAAAATACTTCTTTAGCCAATGTGTTGTGAGTGAACGGATTGAGGAAAATAAATTTTCTACCCAGCATGTTGGTAGTCTGTGGAACTCCCTGTCGCAGGATGTGATGGTGGCATCTGGCCTGGATGTCTTCAAAAGGGGATTGGACAGATTCCTGGAGGAAAAGTACATCCCAGGTTACAAACCATGATGGGAATGTGTAATCTCCAGGCTTAAAACTAGGGTATTTCAAAGGCCAGATGCAGGGGAGTGGTACAGTGACCCCCCACCATTTCGCAGTTCAGGTATTGCGGTCCCACTACATTGTGGGACCGCAGTACCTGCACTGTGGGGGCGGCGGCGCAGGGGCAGCTGGGTTGCTCTGCACTGTGCGAGCAGGCGGCGGCGGGTGATCTGGTCGCTCCGTGCCGCCCTCCCATGCACCCCCAAGAAGCCTCGGGGCTGCGCAGGCGGGCGGCGCCAGGCGATCCGGTCGCTCTGCATGGCCCTCTCATACACCCCCGAGAAGCCTCGGGGCCGTGTGGGTGGGCAGGCGGCAGGCGATCTGGTCTTCATGACCTTATTGGTCCCACCAACTTCACTATTCTGTGATTCTAGTATTATAGTATTATTTCTTTTCTCTTAATATGCTGAAAAGGTTATATTAATGATCAAATATGCTCATAGGCAACTTGATATCTTATGATTTGACCATGTTTACTTCACACTCAATGACGGTTCACACAGCAACCTGATGTGTGAATTGCTTTCACTGAAAAGTGGTATGACTCGGCCTTTGTTAAACACTGGCAATGAGCACCACATTTAAGCATCATGGAAAACCAATTTAGGCTTTATCATTCAAAGCAAAAAAAGTAAAAGCAAAGCATGCTGCTTATAGACTGCACCATAGTGCATAAATATTCTCTGTGGGTGGTTTATAATTTAATTATGCAGGCTGCACATTGCCACCCATCTTGCTGGGTATTCAGTTTTAGCAACCTTGGAAGGATGGGAGACTGAGTCAACCTTGAACAGGCTTCCTGGAATTGAACTTCAGGTCATGAGCACAGTTTTGAGTGCAGAACAGCAATTTGCCCACTGCACTATGAACCTCCTTACCACACAATGTGATGGTGAAATCAATTTAATATGCACTGTAAATTAACTTTTTTTTCAACTGGTCAGCAGGGACTTTTTAAAATACCTTCCTTCTAAAATCAGTTCAATTCCATGCAGGTTTTTAGATGTGAACACTTATGTCATTTTAATCTGTGCCTATGGATTTTGGGAAGCAGGGAAGCTGATGTTTTCCCTTGTCTTTTTTTAAAAAAAATTTCTTAAAATCTTTATTTTCCTATAATTAATTGACTGGGGTTGTCTCTCCATGTTTCCCCCTGTGGTTTCTAGTAACTATTACAACACCAGGAGGTCCTTGCTAGACACTCGATTTATCAATGTATCACTTAATTTTTTGAAAAAATAAAATGCAAAGCAGAGATGGGCATGAAATGAGTTTTTTATTTCATATTTTCATTTTGCATTTTTCAGTTTTCATTTTGTTTCCTAATGAAACAAATTTTCAGTTCATAGCATTTCATTTTTCATTTTTTATTATTTATTTTGACAAGCTCTAATCTCAGCACTTGTCAAAATAAATAATAAAAATAAGCACCAATCAGCTGGTGCATGGGGCTGAATGCCAGTTGGTCAGTGGGGAAAAAACAAAAACCGCCCAACAGCCTCCCTGTGGCCCAGCTGGTCGGCAGGAGTAAACAAAAACCAAAAACCCTGACCGCCCCCCACAGACAAGCTGGTCAGTGGGAGTAAAAAAAACACCACTGACCATCCCCCTCACAGGCCAGCTGGTCGGCGGGATTAAAAAGAAGAAACCAAACTGCCGACTGGCCTTCCTGCAAGCCAGCTAGTTGGCAGGATTTTTAAAAAAACTGCTTACCAACCTCTTGGCAGGCCAGCTGATCAGCGGGAATAATTTAAAAAATATTGACCAACCTCACAGCAGGCCAGATGGTCAGTGGGAATAATTTAAAAAACACCGTCTGGCCTCACGGTGGGCCAGCTGGTAAGAGGGAGTAAAAAAACTATTGCTGACCGACTTCCCAGTGGGCCATCTGATCGGTGGGATTCAAAAGAAAAACAAACAAACCACTGACCTCCTACCCACAGGCCAGCCGGTCAGAAAGAGTAAAACAAATGCTGACCGCCCTCCCAGCAGGGCAGATGGTTGGCACGATTTAAAAAAAAAAACACCGACCAGTCTCCCCACAGGCCAGCTGGTTGGCAGGATTTTTTTTTTAAAAAAAAAACAAAAACTGCTGACTGGCCTCACAATGGGCCAGCTGGTTGGTGGGAGTAAAAATAAAAACAATTTTAAAATGCCAACTGTCCTCCCTGCAGGCCAGCTGGTCAGCAGGAGTTTTTTAAAAAAACTGCCGGCCGACTGTCCAGCCCCAAGAGTGTAAAAACAAAAACAAAAAATGAAACAAAATGAAATAAGATTTTTTTAAAAAAAGTTTCATAATGAAATAAAATTGGAGGAAAGAAATGCAAAACGAAACACCATTTTGGCATTTTGTGCCCATCTCTAATGCAAAGTAAAGCCGTTAAGAATACTGTGTGCCTAAAACAGAGAGGAAATGAGTTGATTTCAGCAGTGTGGAAGCCAAATTGATTTAAATAATCAGAAATAAATCAGTTTTCACTCAGCATAAGTGAACATGACCGCCAGTTTAAATACCATGTGACTTGAACCTTTTTAATACAGCTTTACTGAATGTTATTATAAGGGATCAGGAAAGGAAGGGGAAAATGTCTGAAGAGAGAGGGACACAGTCCAGAAATTGGAGGCCTCACGGCTAATTTTCCTCAGACTGATGAAGCTGCTTGGATGAGTAGCAAAATGCTTCAATCGCATAAGAAACGAAGTCCAGTTGCCACAAATCAACTTCCAGATAACCTCACCTGGATGACAGAATCTTCACAGACACATAGTCCAGATACTCAGATCTTGACATTATTAGCAGTTGCCAGTTACACATCTTTACAGATCTGATATTGTGAAACATACTGTAGCTTTTAAATTTATTAATTTTTTCTTTCAATATTTATTCCAAATTCATTTATAAAATGGTCCCCAGTTTTCTGGATTGATTGGTCCTTCAAAGCTTCTGATAATATATCCATCTCAGCCACTTCCAGGATATTGCCTATCAACTGGTCTTACGTCAATATTTCCATTTTCTTCCTGTTTTTGGCACACAAGATTCTTGCAGCCATTATTATATGCATCACTTTTTACATCTCCAGTCTCAGGCATAATATTCAATTAAAAATAATTCTCGTTTAAATGGTCTAGTGCAAGTAAGTATTTTTTTGAAAAATTCATGTACCAATTTCCAATACAATCTTACTTCCCAAAACTTCCCTCCTATATCCTACAGTTCCAACATACAATTGATACATTTCAGATAATTTTTGGAGGGTCATCTATAAAACTTTTTTTAAAAAAAAATCTGAACAGAAATAGCTTCTGGCTGCCACAGGGACCATGACTTGAGGTAAACTGAAATGTGTTTAACCTTTCTTTTTTTCTGAAACAGCTGGTTTATGGTGGCTGTTTTGAATCCTGTCAAAGGAATGGATGCTTCACAGATTGTTCCTGCATACATGTAAAACCCTGTGTTGACCGATTTGCAATATAAACAATTAGAAGGTCATTTTATAAATTTTTGTGTTCAGTATTTTGTGAGTTTGCCAGTGTACAAAAACCAGTAGCTAGATGGAATTTTTTCAGACTGTCAGGAATGCTTTACCCAGTGCACATAACTGGATAAATTACACATTGGGGTTAAAATTGGTATTTTTGTTTTACTTATGTTTTTCAAAATTTACATTTTATACTGATACAGGGATTTTTTTTAAAAAAAGAAAAGAAACCGATGCTATATCTTTTGCACGAGTTATACCTGTACCCCTTTGAAGAGGGAGTTAGTTGGATAGTCATGGGAAGAGTGGAATATATCTGATCAATGCTTTCCATTGTCTGATGGGAGGGGGGAAATATATTTATTTGAAATGTGCTATAGAAAATTTTTTGCTGATACCTTGGACTGCCAAAATGGTGGCTTCACCTGAGCTTGTTGAGGGTGGGGCTTCTTTGTCCCCTCGATTGAATGGGGCACGAAAATTCATGCCAGTTTCTGGAACATTATTTATTTGTTTGTTTGTTTGTTTCATTTTTATACCGCCCATCTTCCAATCTGGAACTCTGGGCGGTTTACAAGTTAAAAAGATACAATACAATAGCAAACAAAAAATAAAATATGGGGAAACCCTGGCAGATGGGACAAATGGCGGTAACAAGAGAGAGAGAGAGAGAAATAAATTAAATTAAATTAAGTCGCCATATGCCTCCCTGAAAAGCAACATTTTTAATGCCTTTCTGAAGGTGGGCAGGGACTGTGGAAGGTGCAGCTCACTTGGAAGGTGGTTCCATAACGAGGGGCCCACAACAGAGAAGGTGAGGTTGTGCATAGCCGACCTCCGTGCCTCCCTGGGAGTGGGCACCCTGAGTGAGCGCACCTGCGACATTCGAGTGAAATGTTTAAGAAGATTAGCTGGTTGCATAAGGGTCAGATGGGAATTTTTGGCTGTCATTCTGATTGGCCTTGAATGGTGGTGCGTTTTCGCCCATCCCATTCTCTCTCGGGGGGTGGGGGGGTTGAGGCTTATCATAGGTCCAAAGTCTGTTGTTTTTGGTCACAATTTGGTGGGTAGTGGGTAAGGAAGTTAAGCATGTCCCACAGGGAATTGCCCTTGAGGCAATGGGTAGCCCTCTGGTAAAATAAAGTAGAGTGAGGTCTAGATGGGCACGAAATGAACAATTTTTCGTTTCCATTTTCATTTTTTCATTTCATTAGCTAACGAAATGACAAGCAAATTTTGTCTTTAAAATGAAACGAAACGAACAGAAACACAGGAAATTTCGTCGTGCGTTTCGTTTCCGTTACTGCAATATGAGTGAATTGCTTAAAATCCTAAAAAAAATCACAAAAAATGAAATAAATGGTAACAAAATGGTAACAAAATGAACGAAAACAAAAATGAAATTTTTGCAAAAATTCACGAAAAATGGAAACGAACTGAAACGGACCCTCCAAACGACAAACAACAAACGAAATGCCATTTTTTTTATGCGTGCCCATCTCCATCTAGAGATAATAAGATCTGTATTAAGGCAACCTTTAAAAACGATGCAAAAGAGGGCTACTTGGGGCTTTAGGAGAAATTTAATTTGGTATAGTGCTTCTCAATGTATGGAATTAAATTGATATGGTTGGGGGTTGGAAGGCCTTGGGATGCCAACTGTTAACGAACTTGCACTACAGGCAGACCCCCTTGGAGCGAGGAAGGGCTACAAGATTTTGAGAGAAATTTAAATAAAATTGTGACCCATTTTGAACCTGACCATTTTGTCTCGCCTCTTTATTTTCATCTGGGCGGGCGAAGACAAACAAGTGGGTCCTAAACCCAATCGAGGCTGAACCATCACCTTGGGAGTAAAAACAAAATGTTGAAACTGAGGTTCCCCTACTTTGGGCACAACATGAGATG
>JAHTLZ010000417.1:0-11581 GCA_023846285.1 Phrynocephalus versicolor
CTCAACCTGTGGGTCCCCAGATGTTCCTGGACTGCAACTCCCAGAAGTCTTCACTACTATCTAGGCTGGCCAGGAGTTCTGGGAGTTGCAGTCCAGGAACATCTGGGGACCCACAGGTTGAGAACCACTGTACTAGTTGAACAGAGTATTCCACTAAATGTTGCAGCTTCAGGAACTGTGTGCCGGTCAGAAAGGACCACTTCTCATAGATTTTCATTTGTTTCATTCCTCCGCCCAGGGAGAGAGCCACCTTGCCTCTCTTCTTAAAAACCAAAACGTGGTTATTTCTGCAAACGTCAACCTTCCTCTCCATAATTATGGTTGTTGCTCATGCTCCTTTAAGCCTGCATGGTGTACGTGATCAAGTAGCATTTGAACAACTACACAGGGGTACTTTGGATAACAAATTTAATTCAATCTCTGAGGCAATTCACTATCCGAAAAAAAATTGTTATCCAGGAATGAATGGGAAACCAATTAATCCATTCCAGAGCCTAGGAAAAAGACACAGACACCTGTTTTGTTTTGTTTTTGCTCAAAACTCTTTTTAAAGTGCACTGTAAAGGTACAAATGCAATGAAACCTGTAGAATATTTAGCATATTTAGCAATATTCAGTAAAAAAAATATTTTTACTGATGCATGCTGGAAATTTGTTATCTGAGGCATCCCATAGCGAAAATTTGCTATCCGAGGCAGCCCTATATCTGGAAATTGCGACTCGTCATCTGAAAAAAATGTTATCGGGGCATTCGTTATCTGAGGTATTACTGTAATTACATACAGTAGTAGAATTGCTATATGTTGCCAAGTGTTCTCCTTGTATACCGCCCTATAGCACTTAAAATACTCTCTGGGCAGTTTACAATTTATTCATGCAGGCTACACATTGCCCCCACCCCTAGCAAGCTGGGTACTCCGTTTACCAACTTTGGAAGGATGGAAGGCTGAGTGAACCTGGAGCCAGCTACCTGGGATTGAACCCCAGGTCTTAAGCACAGGTGTAGCTGCAATACAGAAGTTTAACCGCTGTGCCACAAGGCTCTGAAACAGAAATAAGTTGTGACTGCAAATTGCCACTAACTAAGGGAACATTGGTGGCATGTGGGGCATATGCCCATTTTCACAACAAGTGCCCACTCAGTAATGGGTTGGGCACCTTTGCTGCTGCTTAGCAAGAATCCGCCTTAACAAGTTACTCATTTGTCCTTAGACATGCATAAATTGTCCTCCGGATTCTAGCTACAGTAATTGTTCCGGTCTAATTTCTTTGCCCATGAACAACCCAGTTGTGCAATCTCCAGGTGCATTTAGCAAAGCACAATGTGGTGCAGGTGGAAAGGTCTGCAATATATTTAACCAGTGATGGTAGACAGGCTCAAATTCCCACACTTTTCTTGCGCAGAGGAATTCCACACAGTGGCATTGGCTACTCGGCCAGCTGAGCCAAGTGTTGTGAAGGATCAGGAAAGGCGTTTTCTTCTGTTGTTGCTTAGATTAATCGAACAGGGCCCTTGGTGCTCTGGATGTGAAACTGTTTGCTCTTCTTCCCCTTTCAGAGAAGAAGAAACCTGGATTATTTGAGCAAATCACCAAAACGCACGGAACGATCATTGGGATTACTTCCGGGGTGGTCTTGGTCCTTCTCGTCATCTCGATCCTGGTGCAGGTCAAGCAGCCGCGCAAGAAGGTGATGGCCTGCAAAACGACCTTCAACAAGACCGGCTTCCAGGAGGTGTTTGACCCTCCTCATTACGAGCTCTTCTCTCTGAGGGACAAAGAGATTTCCGCCGACTTGGCTGACCTCTCCGAAGAGCTGGAGAACTACCAGAAGATGCGGCGCTGCTCGGCCACCTCGAGGTGTATCCACGACCATCACTGCGGCTCCCAGGCGGCCGCCACCGCGGCCACCACCATCAAACAGAGTAGGACCAACCTTGGTTCCATGGAGCTCCCTTTCCACAACGACTTTTCCCAGCCCCAGCCCATGAAAACCTTCAACAGCACCTTTAAAAAAAGCAGCTATACGTTCAAGCAAGCCCACGAGTGCCCGGAGCAAGTGATCGAAGACAGGGTGATGGAGGAGATCCCATGCGAAATCTATGTGAGGAGCCGGGAAGAGGCTCCCCAGGGCACCCTGGCCATGGACTTTTAATCTCGCCTCAAGACGGAATGTGCGTGGGTGTAAATACTAGAGATGCCGTTCATCTGTGTTTACAAAAAATGTACCGTACGGAACTCTGGTTGCACCATAAGTATTCATACTTCTTTTTAAAGGGGGGGAAAAAGGAAAAGCTTCTTTAATTAATTTCTCCCTGAAGGAAATCTCTCCATCAATCACTTCCTGTTCCACCCCAAACTTTGATTTGTCCATCTGGTTGAAGAACAAGACAGTCGCTTTTGCATGGGGCTTCATTTATTTCGCATTTAGGCAGGGATTGGGGGTGGGGTGGGGACACACAAAAGAAAATAATTATTTTTTACCCAGCACGTTGTTAGTCTGTGCAACTCCCTGCCACAAGATGTGGTGATGGCATCTGGCCTGGATGCCTTCAACAGGGGATTGGGCAGATTCCTGGAGGAGAAGTCCATCACAGGTTACAAACCATGATGGAGATGTGTCATCTCCAGGCTTAAAACCAGGGTACTTCAAGGACCAGCTGCAGGGGAGTGGGATCAGGAGACAGATATCTAGTCCCATGCGCTCCCAGATGCATTTGGTGGGGCCACCGTGAGATACAGGAAACTGGACTAGATGGGCCTTTGGCCTGATCCAGCATGGCTCTTCTTATGTTCTTATGTTCTTACCCATAAACAGAGCATTGGACGGTTCAGTCACTAGCAACACGAATGCCCTAGTTGGCATCCTTTCTCTTTATTTTCTTCAGGTACTTTGTCTCAATTCCACCAGTAATAAAAGGAATAATAAGTGGGCACAGCACGGTTGAGTTTTAACATCAAAGCATTTATCATATTTGTCAAATTGTAGCTAGAGTTATTGTGGTAAGTGCCAATTAAGACTCCAATGAGTTGCCGATGCAGCCATCTGGTTCATCTTGACTAATTGTACGTTGATGCCTTTTTAAGTATTGATTCCTTCTAAAACCAGTCCTAAGGCTTTTTTTGAAATTTATTTTTTGCCAGTAAGTAAGAGGCAGGCGAGGCTGGCTTGTGCTGATGGCACCGGGCCAGCCTTGTAAGGACCTTAAAGCAGCACAAATACCCAGAAACTTCCCCTTGGCTTTAGAGGGGGAAAGAAGCGAAATGGTCTTCTCGCCTTTGCAACTGTTTCTTTCGTTTGGGGAAGCAAGAGTCTTACGCTTGACCGGCGTAAACAATCCAAGCGCTCCGGCCATGCTGAATCTGCTCAGTTTCTCCAGCAGGGTTATTCTGTGCCAGGCATGGACCATGCATTGTGCCAACAAGCACGGGTGGAAAAAGCCACACGAGGGTTGTTTTTTGCATTCATCAAACCTGTGTTCCAGTGTTTATATCATGACCTGTATTCTCCTCTTGCAGCAATACATCAGGGATTTTTTTTAAAAAATGACGCTGATCGGTGGTTTCTGCCATATTTTACATGGTGCAAGACCCGGTTGCGGGGACTTAACTGTGAAAACAATATTCGCCCATGTCTTTTGGAAGAGTTGTTGCATTTTGGCTCCTTGTCCTATCGCAGCCTTCATGTCCTTCCCACAAACATCCCAGTTGGGCATCTTACCTGTTCCCTTGGTGACCTCAGTTATTAAAGAATGCGGCGCCGTCGGAGTTGCAAGCAGTCAACAGCTAAGCAGAATCCAAGGCTCACTTTTAAAAGAGGATGTTCAGTTACATAAATAGTATTAAATTTGTTATAGATTGCATGTAACACCTGCCGATAACCTGGTTTCCATGGAAACGGTTGGATTCCTTCCCTCCCTACACACACACACCCCTTTTCCTCCCCTTTTGGCATGGTTCTGGCTCCTCTTACAGGTCTTTTGGGAAAGGGTCTTCACTCCCTGTCCTGCTATCTCTGGAGTGAGAGCCACACCAGGTGCAGTAAAAGGAATTGTGCGTTCAATGTTGCCTAGCGCTGAAGCACTGCTGCTTTATAATAGTAATAATCTGAGAACTGCAGAGATAGGAGGGACCCCTATGGATCATCTTTAAGAAAGCCCCAGTGGGGAATCAAACTCTCAAACTCTAGCTCCACCCCTAAACCATTGAGTTTATTCCAACAGTTTCCTGACCAGGAACAAAAAGCATTCTTACTCACATTCGGCTCTCTCTTACTTACCCTATGACTTGCTTAAACTTGAAAAGGTGCAAAAGAGAGCAACTGAAATGATTACTGGGCTGGGGCACCTCCCTTATGAGGAAAGACTAAAACATTTGGGGCTCTTTAGTCTGGGAAAAAGGCGCCTGAGGGGGGATATGATTGAGATGTACAAAATTATGCCGGGCATGAGTCAAGTGGACAGAGGGAAGGTCTTCTCCCTCTCACAAAATACCAGAACTAGGGGCCATCCACTCAAACTGAGTGCTGGGAGAGTGAGAACAGACAAAAGAAAATGTTTTTTCACCCAGCGTGTTGTTAGTCTGTGGAACTCCCTGCCACAGGAGGTGGTGATGGCATCTGGCCTGGATGCCTTCAAAAGGGGATCGGACAGATTCCTGGAGGAAAAGTCCACCACAGGTTACAAACCATGATGGAGATGTGTCATTTCCAGGCTTAAAACTGGGGTACTTCAAGGGCCAGAGGCAGGGGAGTGGTATCAGGAGACAGAGATCTAGTCTCATGTGCTCCCAGGGGCATTTGGTGGGGCCACTGTGAGATCCAGGAAGCTGGACTAGATGGGTCTTTGGCCTGACCCAGCAGGGCTCTTCTTAGGTTCTTAGGTTCTTAAATAAAATCAACGACTAATGCAAATGACTACAAATCCCACCTGATAGGCAGCAGACCTCTTATCGTAGTGCAAAAACGTTGTTTACTTGCTCCCACCAGGAAGCAGGTTTTCTGCAGGAAAGCTAAGTCACAACCTGAACTAAACACTCCATCCAGCTTCTCCCGTTGAACCAGTAATCGCAGTTCAGACAAGATGTTGCGTTTCATCATTTATATTTCCTTAGTTCTACGGGTGTGGCTTGAATTCTTTTTGACAAGCCAACCGTTGAGAAACACAGCTCTCCAGATTTTCTTAGACTTGGATATCACTTCATGCCGTGCGACCTTCATGCTATGCCACTCAAGCCCCTGTGCGGTAAACTCATTCCTCCATGTGCATGTCGACAGCTAGTTGCTACGTGTGAGGAGCACCTGGTTTCTTTACCATTTAGCCTTTTAAAAAAATAATCATAATCATAATCATAATCCATGGGTTTGTTAAATGTTCTCTGTTTACATGTCTCTTTTCACTTAATGTGACCTTACAACTCTTGAGCCGATGGGGGGGAAAAAACTGTATTCAGAAATGTATATATAAAGGAAACTTACGAATCATGTGTTGCAATGACTGTGGAGTGCGATTCAGCGGGTTAAAAGGTTGCCTTTCACAGAGATGGGTTAAAAACTACCCCCAAAAAAGCTCTACTGTACACAGTGAGGCTGGTTCTCAGAAAAGTGGCAATGGAATTGTAGCCTAGATCGCTTAAATTTACTCTTCTTGTTATAATGGATAAAGTTACACAAGTGACTTGTATCGTCAAGTCACTTCTGATTTCTAATCTCTGAAATACATGAGGTATTTAAAGAATTATTGACTATTGCTACACCCAGGAAGTGTCCATGGCCAGGAGGGGATTTAAGCCAAGTATCCTGACCCTATCCACCAGGCCACACCGGCTCTTCCTAAGGTTATATTGTCTACTAACAAAGCTGTGGCCATTTATATGTACTTGTGCTGTGACTGCAGAAAAAGCAAAGACATCCAATCAAGCAGAAAGCTGTGTCTCTTAACGGAGAAATCAAAAGCTGCCTGGTCTATTTTCAGCCACTTCCTTAGCTTTTGGTGTTGACTCAGGATGAAAGTTTCAAGCTAACAGTACAAGGGTTTTTACTTGAGATGCTGGAGTCAAAAGTCAGAGGCAGCCACTGGCTTTGTTGTTTTAGCAAAGTTTTAATGACCACCCTAAGGAAATATAGGCACAACATTTAAATAAACACGCACACACAATGGTGTGCAGCTTTCAGGGAAACACGGTGGAGGGTTTGTCCTAGTTTGGAGTGGCATTCCTGCCAATGATGTCGGCAATATTTGCCATATTGATGAGCTCACGAATGCTGAAAAGCACAGACAGGTTTTAATTCACCTTTCCTTGTGAAAATCCCATAACTGGGACTGGTTTTAAAGCAAGACCTCCATATACAGCACAGTAGTTTAGATTTAAACATTTTGTGACATTTTGAAAGCTATGGAATTCCCCCTAGTGTTGGGTTAGAATTACTGGTCCACCAATAATCACGGTCCACCAGAAAAGAGGCCAAACTGAACAGATTGATTACCATCCCTTGATTAAATTTCAGCAGGAAGCCAGGAACCAGAAATGTTGCCACAGGGATAAAAAAAAGACAACAATTCCCTAACACTTTTGGGGTCGGGTGAGCAACTTGTTGGTTCGCTACCTACAATGGCAGAAGGGTAAAAGCTGAAAGAAAGCCTTCCCAAATGGTTTTGTGGACTACAACTCCCAGCAACCTTAGGTGGACCAGCTGGGGGTGAAAGCTTCTGGGAGTGGTAGTCCAAGGGCCTCTGTGGAGACCCCAAGTTGGGAACCTCTGGTCTCGCCAATGAGTTTGTGGCCATCTTTTCCAATCAGGTGCCCAACATGATTTGAATTAATGCTCCCATCACCCCCCATCAACATGCCAAAGGTGGAAGGATAAGGAAAAGACTATAAACAAAACCAGCTGGTGTGAACCAGAGGCGTCAGTGCCTTGCTTATGTAAGTAATCAGCTAAGAGTGGTCGAATAGGAAATGGAAAGTTATTTCCAACCAACCAACCAAGCGTGTGGTCACTTGTGGTGAGAAGCTCATATATGTAAATGGCGTGTAAATAAAAAGACAATCAGCTTTGCTTTGCTATTAGACTTGGGAATTAAGCCTGTGTTTACCTCCCGGTGACCAACTGCGATGAAAAAAAACCACAGCTAGACCCAAGATACAGAGGATTGGGAAAAAAGCTTTCTTGCTTATATGCACACATATTGTATTGCTGTGGAGCTGGTTCAAAATCCTTCCATCTGAACTTTTGCTCTAACCAAGCAGGAATCACTTGAACAGTATTGAAGGAAAATAAAAATGGAGACAGAATTTGCTCCTGGGTCCTAGCTGTCCTACCAGGTTTCGTGTGAAACGAAAGGATTCGGTAAATAAAAAACCCAGAAAAGAGATCAGCCAGTCAGGATCGGCAGAAGGGCGAGTCCTCTTTTAAAGAGGATGGTAATGTAACACGGCAGCCGTCATTCTGCAAAAGGCAGGCCCTTATCCTTGATTTTCAAATGAGAAGGAAGCTGTGGGCAGGGGGTGGGTGGATGAGAGAAGCACAAAACGGACACCCATCATCGAAGAGAACAGTGGAACTTTGATGGAAAGGTCAGCGTAACAGCAGGCATCGCAACAAGGCTCCAAAAGAAAAGAAATAAAACCACCTCTGAAATCACCAGCTTTAAAACACACACACACACAAACACACAGCACAGGGGCTCTGTCAACAGCTCATCGCATCAAGCAAGCAGTGCAAATGGGGAAATGGAGCGGGAAGCCAGCTCCCTGGCTCTGAGATCTTCCAAGAGGAGAAAGCTGTATCCCATAAGTGTTAAGTAGATATTTGCTTTTTATGCTGGCCTACTGTTGTTGACGGTTGTGTGCTAGGATCTATGCATCGTATTGTCAGAATGCTCTGCGTCTTCTTTCCAGACTCTCTTAAGATGCAGAGAACAGTAACTGGAACCCATCTCAACCAAGCATTATGTATAATTCTCCCTCGTATCTGTACTTCAAACCTATGGGAAACAGGACCAAGGTTTCTTAGAAACCTCTCTCCATCTGTGGCTTTCAACTTGAGGACGCATCTAGCAGCTTATCCATGGTATGAAATGGGTTTCTTGGAACTCTTAATAATGTTGGAACTTCAGAGCCGGAAAGAAGCCTATATGGATCACTGAGTCCAGCTCTCAACTTCTGGATCCACAGCGAGAGGCCTAAAGTTGGAGGAAGTGCTTCTTCGCGCAAGACATGGCTACACTGCGGAATTCACGGCCACAAGGTATGCCCACCAACTAGCGGCTTGGAAAGTTCTCGAAAGATGGGCACCGCAAGAACTGTGCTTTGACAGATGACACAAGCTGCCTCTCATCCTCCTCCTGGCCTGAGCTAGTTCCACAGTGAGCTGTCCATGGTTCTGGTTCCCTGCCTTGACATCTGTAGAGCATCATTGGCCCTCTCCGCTGGACCTTCAAGTGGGACAGGAAAGACTGTATTGTTGGCAGACACTTTGTGTTGCAATGACTGCAACTTGTAGTCTTGAGGGGCACCTATTACATCCAGGATCAGAGGCACTGTGATTCTTGGTACCAGCTGCAGAAGAACAATAGCGAAGGGTACAATTGAACTTGGCAGAGGACTTCCCGTGGCCATCAAACTGGTTATAGTAGAAACAGAATAATGGGACCAGGCAGTGATCTAGCCTCCAAGGGCTATTCTTGTAATCTAATTCCCTCTCTAGAAAACACTACACTCTGGTTCCTTTTGTAGCTCATAAGGAATTTGTAGGACATTGGTACTGTAGGAACTTCCTTGTGCAAGGAGACTCTTGTGATAGTAGACCTGTCAATGTCTGCTATTTATTTTGATTAGTCATTTTTAATAACTAGGATTATGATTCTGTGGTGCACCACTGGGTCTTTTTTCTTTTTTTTAATTCTTTCATCCTACAGACAAAGTAGAAACTAGTCAAGGGTTTAGGTTGCCCAGTGGCCGACTAGGTTGCCATGGACGGCCCACAAGTGGGGCACCAGTGTAACCAGGCCCCACCGTCATACAAGTGTGTGTTCTGATACTCCTGTAGATTAACAATACAGCTACGTAAGGAGAAAGGGAAAAGTTGAGCTAATAGCCTTCCAAAAGGAAGACTGACAGGGGATATGATGGCTATGTTTAAATATTTGAAAGGATGTCACATTAATGATGTCACAATGAAGAAGGAGGACATTTTCCATGGCTTCAGAGACTAGGAAGTGGGGCAATGGTCTCAAACTACAGGAAAAGAGATTCCATTTAAACATTAGGAAGAACTTCATGAGTGTTAGAGCTGTTTCGGCAGTGGAATATGCTGCCACCAAGGAAGGTGGTGGAGTCTCCTCCTTTGGAGGTTTTTAAGCAGAGGCTGGATGGCCATCTGTCGGGCATCCTGTGATGGGGGTACCTGCATGGCAGCTGGTTGGACTGGATGGCCCTTGAGGTCTCTTCCAACTCTATGAATCTGTGAATCTATGATTCTATATTCTACACTGTATTCATTATAGGATTCCCAAATCTGCTTTTGTTTTGGTTTTGGTTTAGGTGTTTTTTTTTGTTTGTTTTTGTGTGTGTTTTTTTGGTCAAAGCAACATAGCGTTAGGAGCAGAGCATGCAAAGTTACTTTTGGACAACAATATGTAGAATTTCACAGGGAGTGTGGTCCCTAGTTCGGGTTCTGGCAGCCCAAAACAGCAGCATTTCCAAGACTTGGGCAAAGTGCAAACACACATGGAAAAATGCAGGTGAGAGGAGAAAGTGCAACCTATCTCCTCTGGGCAGGTTTTGTTCAAGGTGTTCAAGAGTTAGGTGAAGCAACTGGATTGATATCTAAAGAGAACGTGAATTACGCAAATCGCATGGTGCTCTGGAAATGGATCCCAAAGTTGGGTAGCATTTGGACTTCATTCAAGCTGGCCAGAAGTGAGGAGGCCTGTGCACTCAAAGCAGAGCATCCCTGGCTGTGAACGGGAGTGGTGGGCGCATGACTTACTAGTGGCAGTAAATGGATCTATGAAAGGGAGTGATTGGTCGGATGAAGGCTGCTTCTGAGCCCAGACAGACTGGATTATTTAAGCAAGACAAATACCCACAGCCGGCTTCTCCAAAGAGAGGCTCGTGCCAGCTCTTCCCCACACATCTTATATTAATCCACTTTTAAGGGAACTGATAGAATGGGTTATTAGAAACTTCAAAGAGAAGCCTCGCACTGATGGGCACAAGGCGGAAAATTGGAGAAATGGAAACCAATTCCATTTTTCTGCTTTGTAGCTAGGAAAGAATAGAGAGCAGGGCAAGGGGTGGGGGAGAGACCGAGCTACCCGATGAAGGAAGGAGAGGATGAGAGGATGTGGCCTGTATTGTTGATTGACTCACGGATGTGATTGAATGAGATGTGAAAAAGGCAAGGAAAATCATTTTGACTCTGAAAGTAGCAGAAGGAAGTAGGCACCGAGAGGGCGGAAGGATCTCCCCCCCCCCCTTCAGATATTTGATCAGATGTCATTTGTCCCGAGAATTTTTGCAGATTGAAAACCGGAGAGAAATTGTTTCCAACTGAAGCAGTCCTATCTAACTGACAGTGAGTGGAAATGCGGAAAAGAAGCACAGCTTTATTAATTTATTTCAATATTTTTAGCCTGTGCCATATCCCTAGATGCTAGGGCTAAAATCTCAGTCAAACTACCTAACTGGAACCTAAACACTGCACATAGTTTAAAACAATTTTTTAACCAAAAAAAAAAAAATTAAAAGGACTTAAGAACACAAGCAAAACAGAAGTCAGAAAAATGAAAGATTGGTGATCGAGCTTCAACCCTGCTAGCTGGAATGAGAATTATTTAGATCCTAAGAAAAAGGAGGATCCGTTACAAGAAGAAAGTGGAAAAATTAAGATAAAGGGCTTTGGAAGCGAGACGCACCTGGTGTAACAGTCAAGTGAAAACACAAGAGGGCAGGAAGTAATAACGCTTGGCTTTAGCAGAAATCAAGGCACCAACCACAGGATCATGGGTGTTGTGGTCCAGTGGATTTGGAAGGCACAAGAATGGGGAAGGGCTACTGTGAGGTTGTCGTCGTACTAAAGCTGCAAGTTGCTTTGAAAAGAGGGATGCATCTTTTGACAAACAAATAGGGTGGAACACTCTGGCAGGGTGTTTCGCCGGCCCGAGTGATTCAGCATGTCAGACAGACAGATGATGTCTTATTAGTGTGTTTTCTCTGCTAAGCAATGGAAAGAGATGCTCTTGGGATATGTTTACCCCCTGCTTCCTCTCAGGAAACGGAGAAACCGTGTGCTCTAAAGTAGAGAGTACCAAACTAGGACTCAGAGATTGGGTCATATGTCTGGCAATGATAAACCACTTCTTGAACATTCCACATGCCATTAGAATATATATTTAGGGCCACCATAAGTCAGAAGCCCCCACAGCCCTTTATAAATGAAAATATAGGCTTGATATTCTGGGTGCTGTTGTCCAAAACACCTGGAGGGCCAAAGGTTGCCCTCCCCTGAACCAGTTCAAGATTTACACACAAACACACACACACACACACACACACACACACACACACACACACACACA
>JAHTLZ010000418.1:0-10346 GCA_023846285.1 Phrynocephalus versicolor
TAAACCAGACCCTTTTCAGTGGCAGGATCTCCCACCTGACCAACTGAAAATCTTAACTGACTCTCAGCTCTCTTAACTAAACTCCTCTCAGTTCTAACACAAACTGAACTGAACTGAACTCAAACTGAACTGTCCATCACCCAATAGGTTCCAATATATAAACATTCTTAACCACTCCCACCTGCTTGGTGATTGGCTATTCAAAACAGAGTCATGAATATTCATACTTGTTTTACTCTTTTTGCCACACGAAGAACTGTCTTTTTCTGTTAAGCTGTTAGTATTAAATGTTTTACTACTTTTTAATTGTAACAAGGCTTGTAAATTACCCTGGGTGGCTTTGGTCCTTTCAATTTATGTGATGTTGTAATGCTTTTGTTGTACATTATCCCCTGTATAATAAACACCTTCCAGGAAAAGGGTATACTTTATAAATGAAAACAATAAATAAATCTCATCTTGCCAGGTGCAGCAGGGGGCCTCAATTTCCTTTAACAGAAGTGCTGTTGTTAGGCGAGATAAATAGCAATTGTATGTGTACATAGCTGGGATGCAGTGAAGCCCATAACACTCAAGAGAAGCAGAACAAGTGAAAATTGCTAACTAGTGAGAAGGTCCATTATGACAAAGCTAGTCAAGAGAAGGTTGCTTCTTTAAGCTGTTCCCTATAGGTACTTGCACTGAAACATATCAGCATGCAGCTGAACTATTGCATGAAAGAACTCTGGTATTCCCTCCTCCAATGGTAACCTGCTCTGTAAAAAATTGCTTGGAAGTTTTCATCCTGTGGAGAAATCAGCAGGCATACTGAAAAGTGAGCAAAAGGAATATAATAATACAACAGACCAATAGGATGAATATGTGGGACAAACAAATGAAAGTACTGTAATAGGATGCTATACAGTATGTTTTGCACAAAACAGAGTAGGAGAAAATGTGAAATGGCAATTGTGCATAATTAATTTATGTATCCTTTAAAAGCTTAAGTTTGAACTGTGGTAAACAAAGAACCACAGTGAGTTGCTGCCACATTTTTTAAATTCCTAACTCAGATATATTCTCAAAAAAACTGAATTTTGAAACCTGGGTGCATTGAGTGTCTCCTGAACCATTACAGCATCTTAATGTTTCAGTGATTTGTATATTCCGTTTCAGCTAGTTTGCAATGGTATTTCCACCTATAGGAACAATCACTTACAGCTCACACATAGTGTTCTGAAGATGCTTCAAAACAAACCATTAGCCAATACTATAATCCTCCCACAAAAACAATTCTCAGATTGATGTGCATTGTAATTGTGTGCCAACACCCACCAGCTAGGAGCTGCCTATTGTAGTAAAAGAACAAAGGATGAGTCCTGAGAGAACACAACTCCTTTGTCGGTCCACGGGGTGCCATAGGCTGTCATTATCTGTTTGCTCTCCTGCCCCCATGTGGTGACAGAGAAATTCACAGATACCCACAATGATTTAAATAAAAGCAAAAAGGGGGCTGCTTTTATGGAATTGTGAAGATACCAAGAAAGAGCCGGTATTCCCCCAGAGACCTAGAATGAGGCACAAGAACTTTCAACATCAAAAGGCAAGACTGCATCCACTAGGTAATATAACTGTAATTCAATCCGGTTCCAATTTGCAAACCTAGTGGATTTAACAGAATTTTTTTATGCCAATCCCAGAATGAAGCACAAGCATCCTCTGCATCCACCCTTTTCTCTCCCCCCTCCTCCAAGCCAAAAGGGATTTGTATGTCTCATAGTGCCAAATGGAGCTGGGAAAGGGAGTGGGGGTAGTATATGACCCATGTTCCTTTGTTTGAAGAACGGGGGTTTGACTTAAGAAGCAGCTTTTTACAACTGCCCTTCCTGCCTCTTACAAGACTTCTGCCCTGGCTGCAACACCATCTACTGTAGCCATGGATTTTAAGAACATCTAAAAATTACATCCTGATAAAGCACATTTTTACCATGTCTGAACTTCTGGGACCTGCTTTGAAGAAGAGTTATGTAAACGCGAAAGCTTGCAATGTTCCTTGTTTTTTTTTTAATAGTGGCCTATAAAGGTATCACCTGTAACCTATTTTAACAGTGATTTAAACTGGCAGTACATTTTTGAGACAAAGCAAGTTGCCAGCAACAAAAGGCCTCACCACCCCTGCTTAGCATACTTAGCAAACTAAAGTTAGAGCATAACCTCTCAGTTTTTTCCTTTCCTTCCTTAATGGAACTCCAAAATGGGCCATGAAAATGCATCTCAAGAAGGTAAGGGGAGGAGCTTGTCCCATCTAATATAGGCTTATCTATTTTAAAGGGACTGGGAAAAGTCATACAGACACGTGAGCTATGAGGGAATAATGGCCTTCAATTGCTAGTTAAACCCGTTCCTTTACACACCCTAACAGGGCAGCCTTTTAATTTGGTACCTACTAGACATGGGCACTTTGTGTTTTGTACAAATTCATACAAAACACAATGGTGGGACCACAGGTGCTGCAAAGGCCCATACCTCAACCCCTACCCCAACATGCTGCCCTGCTGGTCCACTTAACTGGACTCAGCATGCCACCAGAGTCATCCTCCAGGGCTGCTCCAATCTGGCCAACCCCCTTGTGCAGCAACCACTCCAAAGGCCTACAGGGCACCTGCAGTGCTTCAGTCATGCTTCCTATGAGCTTGTACCACGCATGACGTGCTCATGTCTAGTGCCTGCAATTCAAAGCTTTGCTCATGGATTTTTTAAGTGCAAAGCCTCACTCCTGCTCCAAAGTAAGCCAAAATAAGTAGATTTTCCAAACTGCCTAAATAACGCTAATCAAATCTGCTGGCTCATTTTGCTGTTTACTCTGCACTATATAAAAAAGCTCAGAAGGTATGCAGAAGGTGAGTTGGGTATCTGGCTGAGGAGCCAGAGGCTGGGAGTTCATCCCAGGAGAAGAGCCAGCTTCTGTGGCCTTGGGCCAGCTGGCCAGTCTTAAGGGGCACCTAGAAAACTCTGAAAAGGGTTGTCATAACTCAGAATTGATTTGATGGCAAGGTCTCTTGTTACAACTTCTTTTTACTTTCCATGCTGCAAGAGAAGCTCTTAAGCACAAGGAAGTGGTTTGCAAGATGGTATTCATAGCAAGGAGGAGGACTAAGAAACACGGAATGAGAAACTAGAGGGCAAAGAATCCAGGAGGTGATCCTGTTGGCATCCATCCTCTTCAAGGCAGCTTCTGGACAGCTGTGGTAGCTGAAAATGCTGCTGCTGGAGGAGGCAATAATGGTGACACTCAAACTAACTCCTGCAAGCACTGTGCAGTAGGTAGAAATGTTAAATCCTTGCTGCTCGTCCCTTACCACAAAAATCCTACCATGAAACAACTACCTACAATGAAACAGCAAAGGGAAGTGCAACACATACAAGTGGAACATAGAACTTAAGAAATATGAATAAAGGTAAACTGGAAACCATAAACTTATATACATTGCAGCACTTGGGGGTCAATGAAGTAAAGTGGAATTGAATGGGACATTTTCAGTCAGACAACTACTCTGCAAATTTTAAACCCAAAAAGAAATGGAACAACTTTAATACTAAGGCAATATGTAGCACAGGCATTTAGGAGCTATAATGCAAAATCTGACCAAATATTAACAATCAGGCTGCATGGAAAACCTATCAACATAACCATCACTCAACTCTATACTCCAGCTACTAATGCTGAAGAAGCTGAACCTGAAAGCTTTCTGACAAATGTTGAGAAGGAAATGAATCACAAACCCAAACAAGACAAGCTGGTGGTCATAGATGACTGAAACTCAAAATAGGGAACAAAGCAAAACCAAATGCTATTGGAAAAATTGGCCTAGGGCACCAAAATGAAGCAAGAGAATGACTTATAGAGTTCTGTGAAGCCAACAATCTGCTTATTGCAAATACACACTTCAAAAAATCACACACAAACAGATGGCTAAACATGCAGACATTACTAGAAGACCCTGAATGGACGGTGGTAGTGATAATGAACTGTTAATATCCAGCATTACAGTAAAGCTAAAAAAAAATTCTAAAAGAATTATAGTGCCAAATTGTAATCTAAACAACATTCTGGATGAGTTTCAAGTTCATATAAAGTGCAGATTTCCACAACTAAATGGAATTGATCATGAACTAGAAGAACTGTGGGGTGAAACCAGAGATATTATTTGGGAGGAAAACAAAAAGGCAATTCTTGTAGTAAAAAGAAAAGAAAAACCTAGAAAGATGATGGAAGAAACACTTAAAATTGCAAAGGACATATGAGAAACAAAAGTAAAATGTGACGGAAGCAAGGTCAGAACCCTGAATGCAGTTTTTCAGCAATTATCACATGGTGACAAAAAGAACTCTTATAGTAACCAATGCAAAGTAGTAGAGGGAGGTAACAAACATAGATAAAACTAGCAAACTCTTTCAGAAAATCCAACTAATCTAAGGGAAATTTAAATCTATATTAGGAATGCTGAATGAGCAACAGAGAATCATTTGACCAGATGAAAACAGTACTCTGAAGAAAAGGATAGCAGACTCCTCTGAAGAGGAAGAACCTGCGTTCTATAAAGTGAAGTGAAAGCTGCTCTGCAAGCATTAGGAAGAAATAAAGCAACAAGAGTATATGGAATGTTGATAAAATTGTTTGAAATTGATACAAGATATGTCAACAAATATGGGAAGCAAAACAATAGTCCACAGACTGGAACACTTGATATACATTTCAATCTCTAAGAAAGGAGATGCCAAGGAGTGAAGTGACTCTACAGTAGTATATAACTATTGTTCTAATTTATCATGCATGCAAAGTGATGCTCAGTGTGTTGCAACAAATGGAGAACAGAACACCCAAGAAGATCTGTCTATGCTTTGCAGACTATAGGAAAGCCTTTAACTGTGTAGGTCATGAGAAACTATGGGTTGTTCTGAAATAAATGGGTGTGCCTCAGCATTTTATTATCCTGATACAAAATGTGCATTGTGGACAAGAAGCTACCATTAGAATATGGAAACAGAGAGAATGGTTTCCTGTAGGTAAATATGTCAGACAAAGCTACATTTTTTATCCCTTATCCATCCAATCTGTATGCAGAACATATTATATGGGAAACCAGATTAGATTCAGATGAAGGGGAAGTAAAAATTGATGGAAGAAACATCAAACGTTTATGATATGTAGAGATGATACCAATTTACCAGCAGAAAGTGGCCATGTCTTAAAACAACAGCTAGGGAAAATGAAAGAAGAAAGTACCAAAGAAGAACTGAAGTGGAATATTAAGACAACAAACATATTGACTACAAAGAAATGACATTGAAACAGATATTTTATACATCTTGATTAAATTATCAACTTACTGAGGCTGCAGCCAAGAAATCTTAAGAAGGCTGAGACTAGAAAGGTAGCAATTAAGGAAGTAGAAAAGATAATCAAGTGTAAGGATGTGTCACTGGAAACCAAGACCAAAATCATCCATACTCTTGTATTTCCAATTGCCATGTATAGGTGTGAAAACTAGAAAGTAATGAAATTTAACAGGAAAAATTGATTGATTTGAAATGTAGTGCTGGAGGAAAGTTTTGCAGATGCCCTGACTGCCAGCAAGACAAACAAGCTGTTCCTGGACGAGGCCTCCTTGAGAACAGTTGTGCAGGTGCCAAGGATAGATTATTGCAACACTCTCTACATGGGATTGCCCTCAACCCTTTTTCAGAGACTACAGCAGTGGCCAGATTGGTGGTGGGTGTGGGCAAATATGATTGCATCACCCCAGTTCTGCCTTGTTTGCATTGGCTAGCCATTGCAGGTTCAAGGTACTGGTTTTGACTTACAAAACCCTCCATGGCTTGGGACGTGAATACCTGACAGTGCGAATCTTCCAGAGGTCAACTGAGGCCCGACCCACCAGAATGTTTCAGGCGCTCTCACTTTGGGTGGCCACTCCCAGTGAGGCCCAGAAATCGATCACTCGAAACCGGGCCTTGTCTGTGGGCGCCCCTACATTTTGGAATAAACTGCCGAGTGAGATTCGCCTCACACAGTCCCTGCCCGCATTTTTAAAAGGCCTTGCTTTTCAGTTGATGTGTTTGATGTTTGTTTTTAATTGTTATATGTGACTGTTGTACACCACCCGGAGTTCCTTCAGGAAGATAGGCAGTATAGAAATAAATAATGGAGGGCAAAGAGGAACCTGCAGAGATATGTGAAACTTCCAAGTGTGATACCCTGGAAACGCCTGTATGCGTGACTCAAACTGTCAATGGTTGGGGCAGTAACATGCTGGAGAAAGATGAACCTAATAAAAAACAACAACCACTTCCGGGAAATGATTTAGGAACAGATTTTAACACTTGTGTGCCTGATTGTCCTCCACCTTTGAGGAAGAAAGGAAATTGTGATTCAACACACCTGTCTAAACCAGATGGTTACGCCATGGACGGCACATTGCAGAAGACACTCAACATCCCCAGATCCCCTCCTTCTAACAAAATCCAAAGATGTGAGTAAGGCTGCTTTCTACGATGGCAATGCAAGTGATGAGGATGACTTTGCCAGACAAGATGGCCTCCGGTTTCAAAAGACAGGAAGGTCCGAAGAGCAAAGTAAATCGGAAGGCAACTGTGATATCACCATTGCAACAATTCCAGTGGAAGATGGTGACGCAAACCGAGACAGAGATTTTGCAACAAGCGCCCACAATGATTCAGTGGCCAGAGGATTTAGAGATCTGGCCGAGAGTGCCATGGAGCATCCAGTAAAATCACCTTTCCTCCCAGCCAGATTGCCGGACCACGGCAGTATGCCGGAGACTCACCAAGGTCACCTGAGCTTGAAGGACTTCCAGGAGGCACAGCTAGATTCCAAAAGATCCCCTAAACTGGAGCACAAAGCCGTCACTCGAGTGAAAAGTCTGATGAGCATTGAATACCACGATATCTCAAGGCACAAGAACGAGGAGCACAGCGCTTGCAGCAGACCCAGTGGACGGGTGTCCCCCCATGTCCAGAAGAGCGAAGCACAGGAAGGTCTTCTTGGACAGAACCACAGCGAAGCTGTGACCTTAACTCGGTGTGAAAATTAATCGTTTGGCCTAGATCTTAAAATCCACTCCACTCCCTTGCGCATGGTGATAGCAGGCTTGAGATCGGGTGGAGTAGCTGAAAAGGATTCTAAGGGAAAGTTGACCCCAGGATGTGACATTCTTTCTATCAATGACATGCCAATCAATGAGTTGTCTATTGAGGAACTCTGCCAGTATATACGGTGTCTTCCCACTTCAATCACACTGGACATCCAGAAAGCTGATACCACCTTGAACAGATGTTCAGATCCTGCATCTTCAGAGGCAGATGAAGCAACTCAAGCTGATCCAAGCAGTATTCTTACGACTCAGGAAGAAAACGTTTTTGCAATTCAGAAAGAACCTTTGCACAAAGATGACTCTGATTATGGAGCAGTATCACCATCTGGTATCAAGCCCGAAGAGATGCAAACAGATTCTCTGGAAACCAGCTCTGCTCAAGCAGGGCCGGTGCTAGGGATTTTTGCGCCCTAGGCGAGATCACCTTCTGGTGCCCCCCCTCGCCAATCATATTCAAACACAGACGTAATATAGGAAGAATGAAAAGCACATAATTATTTTGTAAAAATTGTGAAAACAAGTCATAAAACAATTTCTGATTTATTTTCTAAAACAGAACAGTTTTAGCACAGAAATCACTTTGAAAAAAATGTTAAATGTGATGCTGAAATTTAAGTCTCTTTAATGTTTCAATTTCAAGCAAATCAAAATCTTATTTTACGTGCCTTTTCCTTTCCAAATTTTGTTAACAGTTCCTTCAGGTCAAGTGCTGATGCTTCAGCATGTTTGATTGATATAGTTGCCAAACCTACTAGTCTATTTTGGAGCATAGTTGAGCGTATGTGTGTTTTTATAAGTTTGAGTTTTGAAAAACTGCGTTCACCACTTGCCACTGACACTGGAAGTGTGAGAAGGATCCTAAGAGAAACAAAAACATTAGGCACACTGTTCTGGATTTTGTGTTGTAGTATGAAGAGAAGTACTTTTTGTGGTGGCATAGACACTGGAAGCCTTCAAGCAACTGCTTGAAGTTCACAACACAGATCTTCAGCATCATTTTCCCCCCGCCATCTACACGCCTGTAAACAATTGTTGCTGCTGAGCTGTGACCATAAGTCAAGATTCTAAGATGCCCCAGTTGTTTTAAAATGTTGTTTTTATCTCCGTTGTTGTGTAATTTTGTATTGTTGCTCTATTTGTCTCTTTATATTGTACTGCTCGCTGACTTGCTCAGCTATTTGGTAGCTGCCCAGAGTTCCGTTTCGGAAGATGGGCGGGGTAAAAAATCAATCAATCAATCAATCAATCAATCAATCAATCAATGGGCCCTAGATCAAATCCAGCCTGATCTCTGGAGGCAAAAATGTTGAAACTGAGGTTGTCCTGCTTTGGAGACATCATGAGTCTGAAGAGACTTGACCATGAAAAATAACATCATGCAGGGGACCTGGTACTGCAACCAATTTCTTTCCTGTCTCCATTTATAGGAAATCTTAGTGGAATGCCCTCTATTTTCTGGGACTGCATTAGACTTTGCCTGTGGCTATAGACCAGTGATGGCGAACCTATGGCACAGGTGCCAAAGGTGGTACTTAGAGCCCTTTCTGTGGGCACCCGACATCGCCCCTTCATAGCCACCTGTATACAGGTTAAATTACTGTATTGGCACTTTGCAAAAAATTTAGTGGGTTCTGAATTGCAGTTTGGGCACTCGGTCTCTAAAAGGTTCACCATCACTGCTATAGACTTTCAAGCTACATTCGTAGTTTTCTGGCAACAAAATTTAGAAACAGGATCCAAAATAAAAGAATTGGATTCTCAGCAAGTTGTATTCTATACAGTACTAAACCATTTGCTGTCCCTTCATAGAAAACATCTAACTCTTTCTAGACTCTACAAGATCTTATTGAATCAAGTTTCCCAGATTACCAACCATCCAGCTGACCTAAGTTTGAATAGTAGATTTGGAGGCAAACAACAGCTGGAGAGTGACAGTTTTCACAGCAAAACAGATTGATGGAAAGGATTACCCCTAACCTCATGACTTTCATAACCTCAATCCAGATTGAAAGCCCTACTACTCCTATTAGCTAAAAGAAGAAGAAGAAGGGCAAGAATCTTTAGTACTGCATTAAGGGATACATTTAACACCCAGGCAGTTGTTGATCTGAACAAACGATGGTGTAGACTAATTGGGGATTATTACTAGACTGAATAAACACTGTAATCCTCCTTTTCCATTTTATTTGATGACCTTTGGTCCTTTCCATACTCTGTTGAAACTGCATGTGCTCAGTGATGCAGTTTTATCTTTTATCTAAGAGCTGTTTCTGCATAGGACTTGGAATGTGTGAAGGTTTCAAAAGCAGGCCCAGGTGTGTCACCGAAATAGCTCACATAGGGCAGGAAAATCATGCTACAAGTGGCAGAGAGATCAAGAAACTACAAATGGGCACCATACCATGCTGTGGTACAAGTAAACTGTGGGGGCATCAGGAGACCACAGATATGTGAATTGTGATAAATGGAGGTGTGCTGTGGGAAGGGCTCTGCAGGTCTTCTTTTAATTCTGTCTGAAATTCCAATAATGAATTTACTAGATAAATGTCACCAGTAACAGGTGCCACATCTCTCTGTGACCCAGTTTGATGAGGGCGGTACAGAGGTGAGACATGCTAAGCTGCACAGGACACGTTTCCATCTTTTTCCCTTCTCCTCCCCACTCTCATGGAATCTGAAGGACTCTATTTGGATTGTGCTGTTCAGATTTTTAAACACGTGTCCAAAACCGTCTTCAACATTAACTCTGAATGAAACAATTCCCTCAGAACAGCCCCCAGTCTGGAAAATTCAAACCACAGAGCCTGACGTTCCATTGTGAAATGAATTGGGGCATGCTGCGCTTATGTGTCTGTGTGCGCACCCTCTTGCATATATTTGAAATTCATGGCTGTAGATTTAATTCCTTCTGACAGCAAACCTCTCCCAGCGACCTGGGAAAGGTAGCAATTTCCTTGCATGCTTGAAAAACTTTGCTTACACGCCTGTTGAATAATGTAACAAATCCAATACAATATAATGCTTATTCAGGGAGAGAGAATCTGTTCAGTTCTCTTCTTTCTTTGAGCATGCCACCTGTGCCTGTGACTTGCTTTCACATATTCTAGCCAAAAGAATCAAGAGTGTAACGGCAAAAAAAATAAATTGTTCAGCTGCAAGGAGGTAGCATAGCAAGGACTGGTTGATAATCTT
>JAHTLZ010000419.1:0-15635 GCA_023846285.1 Phrynocephalus versicolor
AAAAAAAAAAAAAAAAAACCCATGATCCTCACAGTGGTTCTGGCAACTTCCCAGTGCCTGATGTAGTAGGTAGGTGACAGTATCATCTGCCCCGATGTTTAGCCTATAGGCAAACTGCAGCAGGTCCAGGGCTGTGCCCAACACAGAATGAAGGTGCCTGAGGATAAGACTCTCCATGATCTTCATCACGTGGGAGGTCAAGGCTACAGCCCTGTAGTGATTTGGCTCCCTTGCATGTTTAATCTTGGGAACTGAAACCACACAGGAGGTCTTCCACAGGACAGGGACCATCTCCAGTCTGAGGCTAAGATTGAGAATGTATGTGACCACCACACAGAACTGTTCCGCACAGTTCCTTTGTAATCTGTGACTGATCCCATCCGGTCCTACAGCCTTCCTTACCTTCAGGCATCTCAATTCTCCCCTCACCTGGCTCAGTGTTAAGAAGAGGGGTGAAGAGGAGGAGGAGGAGGAGGAAAGGGGGGCTGACTCTGGAATGGTATGAAAACAGGGGGTGGGGGCAATGAAGAAGATTGGGGGATGGTGGTTGAAACTACTGGACTAGAGATGTGTGGGAAAGGGGCTGAGGGGCTTGCACTGGGCATGGGAGTGGAGTCAAACCTGTTAAAAAACAGGTTGATGATAATTGCCCAGTCCCAATTATCATCAACCAACCCCCTGCTTGCTACCTGTTCATGGCCTGAGAGTGTCTTCAGGCCCCTCCAAACATCCCACACATTATTGTTCTCTAATCACAACTCCAGCTTCTTCTTATAGCCACCCTTGGCCTGTCTTATCTTGTTCTTGAATTCATGCCGAACTCTTTTCCCCTCCTCTATATCCCCTGAAATAAAAGCCCCCCTCTTCTAATTAAGCGGCATAGTGTTCTCCACACAGAAGTTGATGTAATCTGTGATGCAGTGGGTCAGGCCATTGATGTCATCTCCATGAGAGCTGCAGAGTGTCCCCCAATCTGTGGCTTGGACGCAATCTCTGTCTTTCACTAGCCTCATCAGTCCACACCCTTACAATCTTCTGCACAGGCGGCCTTCTCAGGGAGCAGATGTATTAAGTTGTGATCAGAACGGCCAAGTGGAGGGAGGGAATTGGAGATGCATGCATCTTTAACAGTAGCATACAATAGATCAACCATCCTGCTATTCCTTGTATGACATTTCACGTACTGGGTGAATGTCGGGAGAGTGGAAGAAAGTGAGCCATGATTGAAATCCCCACTAATGAAGAGGAGAGCCTGTGGGTGTTGCTTCTGCAGACGAGTCTCCGCACTGTGCAGCAGATCACACGCAGCAGCTGTGTCGGCCAAGGGGGGAATGTACACATTAAGGACAATAATGTGTGGAAATTCCCTAGGAATATAATAAGGCTGAATGGCGATGGAAATAAACTCAATATCCTTAGTGCAAA
This sequence comes from Phrynocephalus versicolor, assembly GCA_023846285.1. NCBI lineage: Eukaryota > Metazoa > Chordata > Lepidosauria > Squamata > Agamidae > Phrynocephalus > Phrynocephalus versicolor. The sequence continues at coordinate 1,426 of JAHTLZ010000419.1, forward strand.
GCTGTTCTTTAAGAGAGACATGCATCAAATTCCACCATCTCTCATTAATAAACACAGCCGGTCTTCCGCCCTTCCTCTTACCACTATCCTTCAAAACCCTGTCCACCCGAGCAAGTTTGAAACCTCCAGAGCAACCACAGAGTCCGGTATCAGGTCACTCGGCCACGTCTCCGTGAAGCACATGAGGCTACATTCCTTGTATTCCCATTGCAGCCCAGTCAGTGCCGAAAGCTCATCCATCTTGTTGTAAAGGGAATGAACATTCCCCATAATACAGTAACAGAGGGCAGGACCAGTCTGTACCTCCGCTTCCTCTCCTGGAGCCTTCATCCTGCTCTGCAGCCCCTCCTTCTTTTCTGATACATTTGTCCCATTGTGTTACATTGGCACTGACAGGTGCCTGAGGGGGGGGGGGATTTGATTGAGACATACAAAATAATGCAAGGCATGAATAAAGTGGATAGGGGGACACTCTTCTCCCTCTCACAAAATGCCACAACTAGGGGGCATCCACTCAAACTGAGTGTTGAGAGAGTGAGAACAGACAAAATAAAATACTTTTTTTTTCCAGCCAGCGCGTTGTTAGTCTGTGGAACTCCCTGCCACAGGATGTGGTGATGGCATCTGGCCTGGATGCCTTCAAAAGGGGATTGGACAGATTTCTGGAGGAAAAGTCCATCACAGGTTACAAACCATGATGGAGATGTGTCATCTCCAGGCTTAAAACCAGCATACTTCAAGGGCCGGATGCAGAGGAGTGGTATCAGGAGACAGAGATCTAGTCTCGTGTGCTCCCAGGCGCATCTGGTGGGGCCACTGTGAGATACAGGAAGCTGGACTAGATGGGCCTTTGGCCTGATCCAGCATGGCTCCTCTTATGTTATTATGTTCTTATGGCTGATAACATATTGCAATAGAATATTGGGGGCATTTTCCTCACCCCTTTCTGACTTTCTTTAAAAAAATGTACATAGAAAGTAGCTGAAACTTGGAGCCAATGTTTATTATAGCACTTGAGTTGACAATCTTGTGAAATGCATATCCTGTAAAGTATTGCTTTGTGGGAGTGCAGCAATGATCTCGTGCGGCAGAGCATTCTGTAAGGTAATTCTAAAAATGGGGGCAACCCAAACAAAAATGATAACTTTTAAGCTGGGCTTCAGATTGTCACCACATTTGGCACTGTTGTAGCAGAGCATATGCTTTTGCTCAGTGCCAAGTTTGGGGGTGTTTGGAACAAAAGGGTTTTAAGGTATGATTTAAAAAAAAATTAAAACCGTTTTCCTTTCTATGCAGAAACTGGTGACCCTAAACTACTCTAGATAATTGCCTCGACAAATGCTTTGTGTTTGGGTGAGAATTGGTTAACTGATAAAAAAAGGAGTCAGGTTCTGGGATTTCCCCCTGCTTAGTGTCTTTTCGTGAATGATAGTAAGCACAAGGGAGCATCCTGAAGGCCATCCTGACTGCTGATATTGGTGCCATCAGCATCCAGGCTACCCTTTGTTATGTAAAGTTGACCTGCTGGTAGGTAACACGTGGATGCTATTATGCAGAAATATTGGCCCTTATCCTGGGATTCTGAAGCAAGGATATACAAACACAATATCCCCTGATCCAAAGCCCATTACTTTAGTATGTACTATGAAGAAGCTGACATTGTTAAAGAACTTCTAAAACTTGTTTCATTGGTCATCTAACAGTATTGAGCCGAGGGATGCTTCAAAAGAGACTGCAGCCAAGAAATCAAAAGGAAAAGCGGTTAGGAAGGCATCAGAAAACACTGCTAAAAGTAAAAGTGTGAAGCTCTTTCATGCTCAGCTGCTCCTTAATTTCCCCATGCAGAAATGCAGCCCTGATCTCTAAGTGCTTGACGTGCATCTGTTTGGAGGCTGCCATGCTCAGAAGCATTCTTATAGTGGTGACCTTGGCAGCAGGAACAAAGGTTTCTTTGATATCTTCTCTCTTCTTCTGCAGAAATGCCTGTGCAACTCGCCATTTCTCTGTCAGCTGTTTTTCGCCGTCAAACCACTTCCACCCAATGGCTTTCGCACTTGGTGGCAGCATAATCCAGGGTTCTCACCTTATACTTGTGTCGTGCTTTCATCCCTTCCCACACAGCATCTCCCCAATCTGGCACTTTCAGCTACCAGCATCTGTTCAGCTTTCTCTCAGGTTTCTGGTTCATTTATCAACAACAGCCTTGGGAGGTAGTGTTGCGTTTTAGATAAAGTTAAAAATGTATTTCAGAGGGCTAATCCCACTGAAGTCCGCTGGATCCCACAAAAGCCAATAAAAATCCAACGCGAGAGAAATCCGAGGAAGTACTGAGTTTATTGGAACCAATAAAAGCAGTAGGTGGACACCCGCCTTCCAACCGGGCTAAGATGTCTGACCCTGAACACATGAAGAATTCCCACTTTTATTGATTTCACCCCCCACTCCCCTCCCTGGGTGGTGCCAGTCCAGGGATTGGCCGAGGGTGGTTTCAAATGACCCAATTGGGATGGTCCAGGGGTTGGCCGGGGGCGGTTCTGGGTGGTCCCTGGCCGGCCAGAACCAGGTGCCCATGAAGATGTTAATGAGTCCAAGAGTTCTTTGATTGAACCATCCAGATAACACAATGGAGAAGGGAAACAATGTATTGTCCTCTGGGTGTAGGTAAACCGAAGGAATCAGTGAATCAATAGTGGGTGAGAGGAGATCATTGTCAGAGTCAATGGGGGGCAGGAAGAACTGATGGGATTACCTAGGGGTGTCTGGACAGTCATAAGAACATAAGAACATAAGAACATAAATCCTTTGTAGGTGTAGGAATGTAACAATGGGATGCTTCCCCAGGCGCCAATAACATCTGGGTCTGCGTGACAAGGATGTTGACCCTCCAAGAAGCAGCTGCAGATGTACGTGCTGGAAATCCTGGAAACGGTGGAGTCTTCTGGATGATTCTGCCAGTCTTGCGAAGTTGCCATGATGAATGGTCTTCTTTCTTCATGCCACCATTTCCCCTTGCCCCAGATGGTAGAGTGTAGAAATCAGAGAGTAGGGTAAGCACACGTATAAGCACACACAGGGTAGATGGATGGGTGAATAATAGGAGACATAAAAGGAAGAGAAGAGCAGAAGAGAAAAAGAAAGGAAGGGGGGTGAAGGAAAAGAGGGCACACTTTTGGGTTGAGAGCTTATGCCAGGCAGGGGCAGAGGGACTAGGTCTTAGATGGTAGGGAAGTCCCTGATCCATGAGAATGATGGTTGATAGTCATTCTCCTGCTAGCCAGAGCAGAGAGTATATAATCTCTCAACTTGGGATCTATCCTGCCTAAGTTGTGTCTCTGGCTGTAGCTTTTTGAGGTTTGGAAAATGGAAAGAAGGGGCAGAGAAAGGGTTAAAGCAGAGAGGCAAGACAAGGGTTAAAAGAAGGCAGAGAGGGGTTAGGTGACAAGGCTGGGGAATTAGGGGAAAGAGAGGCAAAGGACGAGTCAAAGAGGAAGGGTAGGAAAGGGTTAATGAGCTATGAAAGGGTTAAGTGGAGTCCTGGCTAGGGACTAGCCTGTTCTGTTAATTCTGAAAAGGGTAGTAATCTACTTCCATAGGAAAGCATTGAGACCAAGGGGAGAAGGAGGAACGGGGGGGGGGGGTTGAAGCCTGGCCGAGAAGAGACACAAATCTTATGGAACTGTGCCTCGGTTAGGAGGTAGTGAGATGGGTCGGTCCTTTGGCTTACCTTCCCTAGGAAGGGTTGGTCTATCGCCATAGAGAAAGCTTAACCGAGGGAAGGCATAAAACTCATGGAACTATGTGACAGTAGGGAAGGTGGATTCGTCCCGGGGAGATCGTTTCGGTTCTTTTTTGGAGGGGCGGTCTACCTAGCCAATTCAACGGATTAAGGGTTCCCCGCTGCACCCTCGTCCAGCTGTAATTAATTTGACAGTGATTGATGGGACGAGGGCACTGATTGGTCAAAGCGCGCAGGAGAGCTTATCTCGCTCCCCTGCTGTTTTACAGAGTCCCTGCGGTGATTAACTGTCGCAGGAGGCCAGATACAAAGTAAACTTTTTAAGTATGTGCGAATTTGAGTCTTCCGCTTGCCGAATCCTCGGCTCGCAAGGCCTCTCAGCTGTGGCAAGGGGTGGCTTGTATTTTGCCCGATATCTTGGGAATGGTTTGGAGTTTTTGGACACGGGAAAAAGTGTGGTGCTTATGACGGTGTGAGGGCCATTTGGGCAGTACCGGCGGGTCTCAGAACTGGTCCAGTTGTTTGTAAATTTTATTTTCCATTGCGACTTCACAGTAGGTCAAGCAAGGAGCTACTACACCAGGCATGCCCAAACTTTGGCCCTCCAGGTGTTTTGGACCACAACTCCCGGAATTCCAAGCCTGTATTTCCAATGGCAAAGGACTGTGGGAGTTGCGGCCGAAAACATCTGGAGGGCCGAAGTTTAGGCATACCTGTGCTACACCTTTCTTGGGTTGGGATGAGCATCTGGTGGCTGGCTCTGGATCATCCGATGGCAAAGGCCCTTCTTCCAGTTCAGCAGCCTCAACATCTCCATTTCTTTCTTCTTCTGCTGGCGTCTTCATCTTAGCCTGTGTGCCCTGATCTTCCACCTGCTCTCCCTTTGGCTCAGGCTGCAAAGGCATTGAGAGGACTGCTCCTAGGAGAGGCTCAGCCTTTTGGTCTTACGCTTTGGAGTCCTTCTCTTGTCAGCTACCTGTTGTCCATTGAACTGAACCACACACACGCCTTATGCTAACATGCCCTGCTTTTAAGTTCATCATTTTATATAGCCTTTGCTGCCGGGGCATCAACAAGTAAAAGAACCGGTTACTTACCTGTAAAGGTGGTTCTTCGAGTGGACCTTCGTGAAGCCACACAGATGGGTTTCCCAGGCGCCCTTGCGCCGGAGGTCGGCCTTCCCTAGCATAGGAAAGATCGTTAGTCTCCGCCCCCGCCCTGCACACCTGCACGGGGGCCTTCCCGCCCAAACCTCAGTTCCTCTTGACCGCCACAAGACAGGTGAGCACCAGTCCAGGCATGACGGTCCGAGGGGAGGCAGGCGGGTGCTGTGTGGCTTCACGAAGGTCCACTCGAAGAACCACCTTTACAGGTAAGTAACCGGTTCTTCTCCCTCATGGCTTTCGTGAAGCCACACAGATGGGTGATTGCAAGCAGTACTCACAAGCTGGTGGGGAGTCACGCCGTTACATAGGAAAGCACGGCTCTCCCGAAGGCTGAGGAAGATCTCGTCCTGGCGTCCAGCCTGTAATGGTTCACGAAGGTCTCTGGCGTGGCCCAAGTGGCAGCTTGGCAAATGTTCTCCAAGGGGACGCCTTTAAGGAAAGCCGCCGATGAGGCCATGGCCCTGGTAGAGTGGGCTCTGATGGGTCCAGGGAGAGGCCTTCTCACCAGCTCGTAGGCCAGAATAATGGTCTGGATGATCCAGCGTGGGAAGCGCCGGGAGGAGACCGGACGTCCTGCGGCCGTGGGGTCATGGCAGATAAAGAGCCTCTGGGTGGATCTCAGAGGCTTAGTCCTGGATACGTAGAAGGCCAGGGCTCTCCTGACGTAGAGGGAGTGCATCTCTCTCTCCTCCCTGGTCGACGGGTTCGGGAAGTAGACCGGGAGGATGATAGGTTGAGAGATATGGAAGGAAGACCCCACTTTAGGCAGGAAGGTGATGTCGTGGTAGGCGATCACTTTGTCGGGGTAGAACTGCAGGTAAGGTGGATCGCACCGGAGCGCACATAGCTCGCTGGCCCTGCGGGCAGATGCAATGGCCACCAGGAACGCCGTTTTCCAGGAGAGCAGCTGCAGGTCGACGGTGGCCAGGGGCTCAAAGGGCGGCTTCTGTAGTGCCCGGAGCACGAGGGAGAGGGACCACTGTGGCGGGATGGGACGTCTATCAGGGAATGTGTTGCTGAGTCCTTGCAGGATGGAGCTCCCATTCGTGGTTGGACTGCTGCATCCGGCTGAGGCTGTCGGCGTCTATGTTTTCTTGTCCCGGCAGGTGCATCGCTATCAGGTGGATCTTGTGACAGATGCACCAGTCCCAGAAGCGCATTGTGAGATCGAGGAGAGGCCGGGAATGTGTTCCGCCCTGTTTGTTGATGTAGTACATGGCAGTCGTGTTGTCGGTTACTGTCAGTACTACATTGTCGGAGAGGTGACGGAGGAACGCTCGACAGGCCTTGAAGATTGCGAGGAGCTCCAGCTCGTTGATGTGGAGCTGGCGTTCCTGCGGAGTCCAGGAGTCGTATATCTGGTAAGAGAGGCACACCGCGCCCCAGCCGGTGTTGCTCGCGTCCGGATCTGGCCTTGTCCTCGGTGTCCGCGACGACTAGCCAGTCGTCGAGGTAAGGAAAGATGACGATGCCTAGAGTTCTGAGGTAGGTGGCGACCAGAGCCATGCACTTTGTGAATACTCTGGGTGCCGTGGCGAGGCTGAAGGGTAAGGCTGAGTACTCGTAGACTTGGTCGCCAATGGTGAAGCGGAGGAGGTGGTGGTGGGCTGGATGGATGGAGATGTGGAAGTAGGCATCTTTTAGATCCACAAGTCCAAACCAGTCTCCCTTGCGAAGCAAGGGGATGATCTTTTCTAGAGTTACCATGTGGAATTTCTTGTATATGAGAAACTTGTTGAGCACCCGGAGATCCAGAATGGGTCGGAGACCTCCATCCTTTTTTGGGACTGTAAAGTAGCGGGAGAAGAGGCCCGCTGCGGGGTTGTGTGGTACATGGCGGATTGCACGCTTCTGGAGAAGCGAGGAGACTTCGTCCAGCAGACAAGGAGGAGGAGGAGTACGGAGGATGTTGCCCAGATGGGGCAGGGAGGAGAGTTCTAGAGAATACCCGTTCCTCACCACCGATAGGACCCAGCGGTCCGTCGTGATGTTCTCCCAGGCGGTGAGGAAGGGTCGGAGTCGGACGACGTCCGAGTCAGTAGTCGTCTCTGTGCCTCCTCTCTCTGGACTTCGAGGGAGGGGCAGAGGACTTGGGCTTCTTGGATTTCTGTCCAAGGGAGGCGAATGGAGATGGTTTTGCAGGCTTATCCCGGTGTCCCCTGGAGGTGGAAGGGGCGGCTGGTGGCCAATATCGACGCCTGTGTTGGCTGTGAAAGGAGTGGGGCGTTCTGGAGGGGATGACATTGAGCTTTTTGGCTGTGTCGTGCCTCTTATGCTTCTCCTCCATTAGATCGTCCGTCGTGGTGTGGAATAAGCCGTATCCGTCAAATGGCAGGGATTCGATCTGGGCCTTGTGGTTGTCAGTTAAGCCAGTAGTACGAAGCCATGCGTGCCTTCTCAGGGTGATGGCTGTATTGATTACCTTGGACGCGCAGTCAAAGGTGTGTTTGGCCGCTCCCACCTGTTGTCCGGCGAGGGCCATGGACTCCTCGTAAAGGGTGAGGGCCTCCGCTCTGTGGTCCTCAGGGATTTTCTCGAGGAATGGGTGGAGATGGGTGAAGAGATCCCTTTGGTAGGCTCCCATGGCTCCTTGGTAGTTGCACGCCTTGTGGATGAGGGTTGAGCAAGAGTAGAGGTGCCTGCCGATGGTGTCCAGTTTGCGGCCTTCTTTAGAGGGCGGAATACGCGTCTGGCTGGTTCAGGACTGGACCTGAGAGTCGGCGACGACTACAGAGTTCGGCGGCGGGTGCTTGTCTAAGTACGGGGCACCCTCGTCGTGTACTCTATAGAGTGCCTCCAGCCTTCTGGAGACCCGAGTGGCCGCCGGGTTCTGGAAGGTGTCCTCGGCCATCGTAAGGAACAATGGGATCATGGTGAGGTGCACAGGTGCCGTCTCCTCGGCTGACAAGCGGCCGAATATGTGACACGGCCTCTTGGGCTTGGGCTGGTGCACTGGCAGATTGATGGTGTTGGCCATCCTCACCACGAATGTGATATAATTCTGCATCGACTCCGACGAGGATGGTGGGAGCTTCTCCTCAAGGTCAGAAGAGGGCGACGTGACAAGCTGAATCGAATCCGAGGCCTCGGATTCGTTGTCGGAGGCGTTGGACTTGTCGGAGGAGGCAGGTGGGGAGCAATGTCGGTGCTCCTGTCGCTCCTCGGGTTCGGTCGTCTGGACCGACCATTGCCGCCCGTCGAACCTGAGGGAGAATGCCGGGATCGGTGGGACGGTCATCGCTGGGACCGAGGGCGCGTCGGAATCGGAGCGCCGCTTCTTACTCGGGGGCTGTTGCTTCTTTGGAGGAGTCAGGGCTTCGGCAACAGCGACTGCTACTGGCGCGGTCGAACCCGAGGAGGCATCCGGTGTCGGCGTGGCGACCTCCGAGATGGAAGGTAGGTCTGCCTTCGGCACCACGTGGCGTGAACCCTAAGGGGATCGGTGGCGCTTACGGTGCTTGTCCGTCTTCTTCCCCGGCTTGGCACCCTTTTCCTCGGTCTTCCGTACCAACGGGTCCGGAGCTGTAGCGGCTGGGACTGAAGCTGGCGGATGTGCGAGTGCCGGTCTCGACCTTACCTCGGGTTCGGCGGCCGGGGAGGAGAGTCTCGCAGGCAACGAAGATGGCGACGAGATTCCCTTTCGCCCTGGAGACCGGTGACTCCCGGGTTCGGAGGCGGACCTACGGGTCCCCGAGTCCGATGGTTCTTTGGAGTCCCTCCCGAACAGAGCAGAACTGGTTGCTGCATCGTAGTCATCATCGGATGACTGGTCGGAGTCGTCGGAACGGAGTAAAGGGTCGAATTCGGGTCGGGATGAGAGGCGCAATCCCGAACCCGAGAACTCCGTTTCCACCGTGAGAGTCCCCGGGGTCGCAGAGCCCTGCAAGGCTGACGGTTTCAGTTGTTTTGCGACCTTGGTTGGCTTTGGAGAGGGCGCCTTCGAAGATTTTTGCTTCGAGACCGCCTGGAGCACGGGGATCTTTTTGGCTTTTCCCTCCTGCTCGGGGACCTCCGACTTACGGGGCTGATCCATGGTGGCGCTTTTCTCCATCGGCTGCGGTCGAAGGGACTTCTCCAAGAGATAGGAGACAAGGCAGTTGCGACGGTTTTTTAGTGCTTGCGTGCTGAAACCCCGGCAAATGGCGCAGGCCTCGGGGCGGTGCTCCTCGCCGAGGCACAGCAAGCACTTTTCGTGGCCGTCGGAGTGCGGAACCTTGGCTCCGCAGTCAGAACAATTTTTAAAGGGTTGGGTAAAAGGCATCAGTCGAGCAGTCCGGGTCAAAAATCTGTTGAAAATCCAAAACTCGCAAAAAAGAAGCAGGAGACTAACGAGGGCGAACCTCTAGCCAAAGGCGGTAAAGAGGAACTGAGGTTTGGGCGGGAAGGCCCCCGCGCAGGCGCGCAGGGCAGAGACTGACAATCTTTCCTATGCTAGGGAAGACCGACCTCCGGCGCAAGGGCGCCTGGGAAACCCATCTGTGTGGCTTCACGAAGGCCACGAGGGAGAATTTAAGTTTTACTACTGTAACTTTTCAGTATTTTTATTTTCAATGGTAAACCTTATTGTGCGGCCTACCAGGAGGCCAAATCATGGCAAAAAGCAGAATACAGATAATTCAGACCATCATTTGGCTGCAATTCCCACCAGTCCTAGCCAGCAGTGTTTGAATATAATAAGAAATGAAGTCCAGGAATTTCTGGATGGCAACTTAATCCATATCCCTGATCAATGATCATAAGAGATTGCACTGGAGAAAATAAACATAACATCTAAATCACTGTGATTTCTAGACAATACTGAGCTAACTTTTTGAAGAACGCTGTTGATTGGTTAAACAAAAACTGGGCTCAAGATAAAGGAAGGCTGACTATCAGAAAAAAAAGTCTTAAAACAGTATAACAATGGAATCAATTAGCTCAAGAATTATCTCCAATTACCAACACTGGAGGCATTCAAGACAACATTGGACAACCATCTGCCAGATCTGCTTTGATGTGGATCCCTGTGCTGAGGAGAGGGTTGGACTTGATGTCCCTATGGGCTCTTTCTAACTCAATTATTCTATGATTATATAACCTCTGCATAAAAAAAATGTAAACCAGTTTCAACAGGCTCTTCTCTTGCCTTAAGACTAGACATTACAACACACACACACACACACACAAATAAAATATAATTGAAAGCAATTTACCGTGCCATAGTTTACCTGCTGGAGAGCACTGGGAGACTGAGCTGTGTTATAAAAGCTCGTCTGACTGGGTTGCTGAACCTGTCCAGAATACAAATTTGAGGCCTGGGTCAGAGTAGCTCTGGCCTGAGAAGAGAGAGGTTGACATTTTCTAGATGACTTTTATACAAGGTTCATTTAATTTTAAAACAGAACAAATCTACAGATGCTATATTTTAAATGTAATCATTCTTCGTACTCTATACACTTTGGATAAGAAGTTTAAAGACAGATAATTTTTATGTTAAATTTATAAACGGCTATTTACAAAACATATTTGAACGCAGTGAATTGACAAATAAAACAGCAAAAAACAATGCATAAAATATAAAAAGCTCTCATAAAAGTGTAACTACTAAACCCAATAGTTAGTCTCAATCAGAGCAGACTCACGGAGTCAATGGAAATATGTAAGCACAGACTCAGCAATTTCATACTTATTCAGCTGTTTTTAACGTATTTGGGACAAACAATTGGATTTAGGCCTAAAGGTTTCCTGGATGAATGAGAATTGATAAGTGTGCCCATCACAACACCAGGACTGTCCTGAAGATAGACATAAAATTGTTTTGTTCAGAAACAATTGCACAATTGTAATATAGTGCCAGATCTCACGATATTAATTTTTATACCATCTCCCAAGCATGACTAAGCCACTGGAAGAAGTGGGCAAAGGGCAGCCTCAGCCAAGACTAGATGCAAATTCCAAAGTGTCTGTCAGTGGGCCTCCTTCAACAGTGGTATCTGAATGGCTGAGTGGCTTACTTGTGGGTGATAGGGCAATAGTAGCTGTTCTGTGTTATGGATGAGACAGGTATTGAGTTCCCATTATTTTAACTATGAACAATATCCTGCCGCCAACAGCACTACTATAGGTGTAACTGTATGTCAATGGGAGTGTGTGTGATTAAAATGGCAGAGAGCTTGGTTTCAGCTGCCTAATGATGGCCACTTGAAGAAACGAACCAGTTACTTACTGTAAATGTGGTTCTTCGAGTGGACCTTTGTGAAGCCACACAGATGGATCTGAGCACGCATGCGCGAGGTTCCGGGACTTTTCCAGCAATGAGAAAAGCTCGTTAGTCTCCTCTCCCTCCCACTGCACATGCGTGGGAGCCTTCTCGCCTAATCCCTCAGGTCCCTCACAGCCAAGAGCTTGTAAATGAACAAGGTACGTACCTGTAAAGGTGGTTCTTCGAGTGGTCCTTTGTGAAGCCACACAGATGGGTTCTCTGATGCGCATGCGTGAGGCCCTGGACTTTCCTAGCAACAGGAAAGGACGTTAGTCTCCTTCCCCTCTCAATGTTTATCCAAAGTGTGGTGCGCAGATCTCATTTGTTGGGCTGCTAACGCCATAGATTCCACAAAGATTGCCGATGCATCAGTCTTTTTATCATCCAGCAATAGATTAAGAAAAGGCTGCAGATGGGATAGCAGCTCTCATTGATAGGCTCCCATGGTGCCTTGATAGCTGGAGATTTTATATATCAAGGAGGAAAAAGAATAGATGTTCCTCGCAGTATTATCCAGTTTACAACACTCCTTAGAAGGTGGGACAGGGATTTGACCAGTCTGTGACTGGATCTGAGCATGAGCCACAACCACCGAATTAGGGGTGGGATCATTTGCAAGAAAGATGGTATGATGTCCAGGTGTACAGGGGCAGTATCATCCGAGGAAATTTTCCCATAGAGATGATCTGTGTATTTAAGTCTTGCATGGTGGACAGGCAGATAAATCATTTTAGCCATCCGTAACACAAAAGCAGTGTTATTTCTCATTGCATCAGAAGAGGAAGGTGGAGACATTTCCCCTACGTCAGTATCCAGAGCTGTAACACATTGAGCACTATCCATTTCTTGATCCGAACCCGATAAGGGCGGGGAAGTCGAATCGAAGTCGGACGCCACAGACGTAGAAGGCACAGACTCCGAAGGCCGTGGTGCTGAAGATTGAATTCAACACTGTTTCCCATCAAAATGAAGGGAAAAAGTTGGAAGAGGTGGCATTGGGATCGAAGGAGCAGTGGTTGGAACCGGTCGATCCCGAGAGGACGGAGTCATAGGCAAAGTCGGTGAAGCAATCTGCTGTTGAGATACAGTCGATGGGGTTTTTGAGCCCGAAGGATACCTTCAAAACCGAAGTGGTTTGGTAGTTTGAAACTGAGACTGTGGCCGGTTTTGATTTATGGCAGTGTTTCTTAGAATCTTTAGTCGATATTTAAGTAGCTAGTAGATCAGGCAGGACCGAGCCGTCCCCAGGTTTGAGCTCAAGGTGTGATTGTTTGGTTTCGAGCTGATCTGTAGCTCGTCTCTTCCTTGCCTTCTGGGCAGAAGTCTCCAGAATGGGCAGAGGAGGCACCAACAGCTGCTGAGAGTCCATGGAGACAGAATGAGCCACACTGTTCAGACCTAGAGATGGGCACAACCAGGAAAAATGACGTTTCGAGTTGTCGTGTGTCGGAGCTGGCCCATTTCAGCTTGTTTCCGTCTGTCGCGAAATTTTTCAAAAATTTGTCGTTTTATTTGTCGTCTGTCGTTAGTACTGATTTGGGGGGGGGTAGGGTAGCAGGCTCCTGGAGGCACCTCTCTGGGGTGGGTGCCTCCTCTGGCCCTCTACGAAGGGAAGGCATTTAGCGGGCTCCTGGAGGCACCTCCCTGGGGTGGATACCTCCTCTGGCCCGCTACAAAGGGAAAAGGGAGGGTACATGACCGTGTAGCCATTGCGTACCAAGTGGCACTGGCAGAGGCACCTCTCTTTTGGGTGCCTCTACTCTGACTCACTAAGAAGGACAGCATACTGGTGTACAGGTTTGGACTTTTTTGGAACTTTGGACTGGTGAGCGAGGTGAGAGAGGAATGCCTCTGCTGGGCGCCCTATGGCTCACTAAGAAGGGAAGTGTACTTGCGTGTAGTGCAATGCGAGTACAGATCTGGCTTAGGGTTGGGGGTAGGGCAAGGGCTAGGCTTAGGGTTACGGGTAAGGTTAGGGTGAGTTAGTGGGTTGCACCTCTGGGTGCCTCTGACCCACTAAGAAGGACAGTGTACTGGCGTATGGGTTAGGGTTAGGGCTAGGGTTAGTGGGCTTTTTATGCCCGACTGGCACATCCGAGAAGTCTCAGTCAAAACCTGGCCAAGTGGCCATGTGATTGGTGGAATGGCTCCAAAAATTTGCATGGTCCCATCCCATGGCCAGCCCATCATTGCGCAGGTGTAAAAAAATAAAAATAAAATAAAATAAAATAAAATCAATGGGATTGGAGACAGACGTTTATTGCAAGAAAAACCCACTGCTACTACTGTAAAAATTCAGGGAGTTAAAATACCTAATTTTCGCATGTTTCTGTGTGGTGCTTTGGTGGGTTTTTGGACCACAATTTCAAAAAAAAATTGCGGTCGCCATTTTGGATCCCCCCGCACTGCATGGCATGGCGAGACGACGAGGATGCCCCCCACCAGAGCAGCCCAGGACAGGAGGGGGGGAGGCTGGGGACCCCCCCCCAAGAAACCACCCCTCTGGTAGGTGCCCTCACTCAGGCAGGCATATTTTCGCCTGCTTTTTTGGCCGGGAATCAGTGTTTTTTTAAAAACTTTTTTTCTGTGCCGCTTATGGCATCACGCGATTGCCGCGATGCCATGAACGACAATGACAAATCAGACCCAATTTTTCTTTTATCGGTTCGAGTTCGAGTTCCGATGGCTTAATTGCCGTTACCGTTTCCGTTGCGTAACGGAAACGAGGAACGGAAACGGAAACGAGAATTTTGCCAAGTCGTGCCCATGTCTATTCAGATCCAAGATATCTTCTGAATCAGAAAATACCACCATTGGGGCTTGAGTGAAAAGCTTTCGCAAGCACTCAAGGGCTGGTGGAGAGACAGCAGCGGGCGATAATGCCTATGACTCAGAATCTGATGAATCTGATGAATCGGGGGGGGGGGCACTTCTGCCCACGGCGAGATGGCTGCTTGGATTCAGTAGCTCCGCTCATGAGAAGAGTAAACTTGAAATACTGTCTTTAAATGACACCAAAATCGTGAGTAAATGATTATAAACTTCTGGGGAGGATAGGTTGAAAAAC
>JAHTLZ010000420.1:0-16352 GCA_023846285.1 Phrynocephalus versicolor
CTGAAAATTTGTTATCCGAGGCATTCTTTATCTGAGGTATTCATTGGCATCCTTCAGTCTCGAAAGACTATGGTATCATGCCTGGAGTAGAGATCCTAAAAACAACACCTAGTGTGACTAATTAAACCAATTCAGGAATGGCAGTATCTACCGCACTGGGGACAGATGTATTCTGTTTCTTACCTGGTCCTCGAGTTTCATTCTTTCTGTGCCTGCCTCTTTTCCTCTGCCTGTTGGACAAATGCCTCTTCAAATTTATGTAGACCATGCTGTATCTCTTGGCTCCAGACAGTGCAATCAGAGGTCAGGGTTTCCCATCCGTTGAGGTCCATTCCCAAGGCCTTCAGGTCCCTCTTACAGATATCCTTATACAGCAGCTGTGGTCTCCCTATGGGGCGCTTTCCCTGCACTAGTTCTCTGTATAGAAGAGGTATTACTGTATATATATTTCTGCCCTTGATGAGGCAATTATTTTGCATCAGCTGAACTGTTGAAAAAATGGCCTTATCCAACTAAACAGCAAAAGTGCCTTTTTGGAGGTTTACTACAGTTTAAGGAAATGGGTACCCTCTCCCCAGTAATTCTCCCTAATTTTATCCACGCAATTAGAATTTTGTGAAGGTTAGGCTGAGAGTTTGTGAATGGTCTAAGGATGCACAGTGAAGCTTATGGCTGAGCGGGGATTAGAACCAGTTTCTCCTCAGTCCTTGTCGTCTCTTTATGACAGCTGCAGTGTTTCAACCCTTCTGCAGGACAACTCCATGTAGAATCGGTGGCAATAATCCAAGGGATGTAACCAGGATTTGGACCATGTCTAGACAAGCGCTTCTGGCAAGAAACTAAATCGCCCTCAGAGACTGGCTTGCTGTTCTATCCTTCTCACCCTCTTTTGTTCTTCATTTGACAAACAGACCATAGCCTTGACATGTTAACAGTTCTCACACACCCCACCACCAACCAACTCCAAATATACAAGAAGGGAGAGAGATGAAAGCAGGCTGATGACTGTCTAAAACCTCTGATACAGAGGGATGCATTTAGTGATGCTTTGCCTCTGCTGTGATTCAGTCATGATTGCTAGTGATCAAGTGGAGAACCAAGGCAAGCCAACCACAACAAAAAGAGAGAGAAAGTCCTGGGTTGTTTTTTATTTTACCCTGCTGGGTCAATGATACCTTGTTTTTCATTTGTGAGCATCAGGATGCTTTGGATGTTGGGTGTCCATGTAGAACAAGGAATGAGGATAGGGAGAGAAGGAGAAGCAATGACTGTGGACAGCAAAGCCTCTGAGCTCTGGTGATTTGCAAAAACCAGTCAATCAGGTATTCTTCCAAGAAGAAGGTTCAACTAGAAGCCAACCGTACAAGTATGAAAAGCTTATATACCACCCCATAAGTGTTTTTTTCTGGCATATTTAAGGCGGTGTATGAGCTCCTTCTCACATCTGATCTTGCCTGATCTCAGAAGCTAAGTAGGTTCAGGCCTGGCTAGTACTTGGAATGTCAGGTGCTGTAGGCCCCTGGAGCAGGAACTGGCAAGCCACTCCAGTATTCCTGCCAAGAAAACTAGTTGGTTATGACTGTAATGACACCACCACCACCACCACCACCACAACAACAACAATGAGCTCCTTCTGGCTTTCCTACCCACATGATCCTCATGCACACCCTGTGAGGTAGGACAGTCACCAGTGAATTTCATGGATGAGTAGTGCTCCAAATTCCATTCTAACACTGTAACTTTAGCTGCTCTACCATTGAGCCTCATGTCTTGCTTTTTGCCACTCTTCCCTTTCAGCAGAGGTAGGTTGTAGTGGAAGCATCAATGGCTCCCTTTGATCTCCAGTTTGAACACAAGTATAAGTTCAAGTCCTCGCACTAATTATTTTCATGCTCCAGTATCTGTGAATAATTGTTCTGATCCATTTCAAATTTCTCCACTGACAAGAAGTGACTCCCAAAGGAAGACTAAGACAGGGAGATCTGGGGCTCTGGTTACACAGGTTACAAAAAGCAAAACATCTTTAAAAACCCACCTACATCAGCTATATAATGATCATAGTACCAATGATCTCAGTTAAATTTCAACAACCAGCCAGCAACAGTCAAATAATAATGAGACAGACAATTTTTTAAAAAATGAGCTTTTAACAACTAAATGGGTAGTTTTTGATCTTGTTTGCTGGAAACTATTTATTATGTGGGGTTTTTAAAAATTTGATGTCAAAGGTCTTCTAACAATTAGTTTTGATAGCTTTAATATTATGTGTGTTTAACTGTTCTTTAAATGCCATTATTTGTTGTGGTTTATTGTTGCTTAAAAATTTGCGAGCCACCTTAGGTGCCTTAATTGGAAGAAAAGCAGCTTAGAAATGTAAATATTATTTTAAAAGAAATAGTGGCCAAAATGCCTATGGTGCAGTTATGTAAAAGGCATAACTTTAAGCTGCAAATTGCTGTGTGTTAAGAAATCGCTGTAGGTGTTGTTTCTAAAATACAGAATTGCATTACTCAGCATGGAACAGACAAGACCTACCAAGATTTCCGAACTTATGACAATTTGCTACTAGATGATCTGCCATTTGTATAACTGTGCATTTGAAAAGGATTGCTACCAACATTTCTTTACATGCTATGTGTTGACTTCAGCAAAGACAATCTGAAAAAGACTCATTCATATGTTGTTGCAGAGATTTGAGTTTCTGCTTAAATTCCTTTAACTGCACAGTAGAAGTACACAGAACCCACAGAGGAAAACAGCTTCAAGACTCTCTGAGAGTATACCCTTTTTCTCATTAACTGACAGCTGCGGTCTCAGTAATTATTTCTGCAAAATTAGTAGTAGAAGGGAAACAATGGTTTATTACTTAAACTTGGGAACAGCAAACTAACAACAAAATGGTTGACTAACTTCAACAGGACATAACAGAGGGGGAAGAACAGAACTCTCAGCAGAGAGGTGGGTCTCTCTTTGAATTTAGAGACAGGAAAGAATAATTGGTTAGTGCTGAATAGAATGGCAGTCATCCTAACCCACAAATTCCCCTCTGAGCCAAACTAAATGCAGCCCATGAGGTTGCAATAAATCTCCAACAAACGTGGATGCACTATGTGTCCTATGGGCCAATCCAACAATTTGGCCTGTTTTCAACAAAATACCAGAAAATTATATTCTAAATTAGTCACATGTCTGAATAAAGCATTTACAGCAAGAGTCTCCCTGGAAGTAAGCATCTGTGTGGTATTTTTTCCCAGATAAGTTTGTAAAGAAGCGCATTCTGAACAAGGATTGAAAATATTGTCTCCACTTACCGTACATTAATTTCCAAATGTCTTGCTCCATGGTATATGCTCTCTACAACTAGGCATGCATTGGGGTATGTAGTCAGGGCACAGACAGAGTGGGGTACTAGCCTGAGGTGCTAAAATAAGTCCTACTGTATACACCCTGCTAAGGTGTAATGTGATACACTGTATATACCCTGTACTGTATACACCCTGCTAAGGCGACCTTTAATTTTTTTTAATACAGCCCATCTTTATATATATATACTTTCTTGTTTTACTATGTTATATTGTTGTAGTCGTACCCAACTCTTACCTATGTTGTTAATCTCCCGGAGTTCCTTTGGAAGATGGGAGGTATAAAAATAAATAAATAAATAAATAAATAAATAAATGGCCTTTAGTTTCCTAATGATTTATTATCCAGTTTAGAAATGATTTCTTATATCTTGTTACTGATGATAGTACTACTACTACTGCTAGAAAATAAACATTATGGGAAAAACTGATTGGAAAATTTGAAGCAAACAGGTTAATTTATGCAGAAAAATGTATGGCCTAAAGAGATGGAAGACTCTTATCTTAAAATAAGTGTGGGTGTTTTTAGCACAGATTGTGGCATCTCTGAGCAATAGAGCTGCCATTTTTAATTGATGGGAAAAGTGGTTACTTTATGCATTAGATTGAAATCAATAAATAAAATGCAAAAGGCAACAAGCATAGTGTGGGGTCTGTAATAAAGTAACATGGGAAGTCTTATATAGCCTTTGCTTATGGCTCCTTTGTAGAGATAGGCATGACCAGAAAAAATGACGTTTTGAGTTGTCGTTTGTCGGGACGGGCCTGTTTTGGGTCGTTTCCGTTTGTCACGGAAATTTCCAAAAATTTGTCATTTCCGTTTCCGTTTGTCATTTGGGTTGGGGTAAGTGGGCTCTGGGAGGCACCTCTCTAGGTGCCTCTGAGTTGACCCATACATTTAATTGCATTATGTTAGGGTTGGGGGGTTAGTGTGACAGAGGAACCGCGTTGGCACTTCTCTGACTCACTGTTAGGGTTGGGGGGTTAGTGTGACAGAGGAACCTCATTGGCACTTTGCTGTCTCACTAAGAAGAGAAGCATACTGGCGTACTGGCATACAGGTTACACGGGGGGGGGAGTGGGTCTGGAGTTGGAGGCACCTCTCTGGGTGCAATGGTGCATCACTCTGACCTACTAAGAAGGGAACTGTACTTGCGTACGAAGCTGGCTTAGGGTTGGGGTTAGGGTAAGGGCTAGGCTTAGGGTAACGGTTAAGGATAGGGTGGGTTAGTGGTGCCTCTGGCCCACTAAGAAGGACAGTGTACTGGCGTATGGGTTAGGGTTAGGGTGAGGCTTAGGGTTAGGGTTAAGGTTGGTGGGCTTTTAATACCCTCTCTGGCACACCCAGAAGTCTCAGTCAAAACCTGGCCATGCGATTGGTGGAATGGCTCCAAAAAATTGTATGGTCCCATCCCATGGCCAGCCCATCATTGCACATGCGCAGGTGTAAAAAAATAAAAATAAAAATAAAAATAAAATAAAATCAATGGAGACGTTTTATTGCAAGAAAAACCCACTGCTGCTACTATAAAAAAATCAGGCATTTAAATATCTAATTTTCACATGTTTCTGTGGTGCTTTGGTGGGTTTTTGGACCACGGTTAAAAAAAATATTGCGGTCGCCATTTTGGACCCCCCCCCACTGCATGGCAAATGGAGACGACGAGGATGCCCCCCCCAGCCTGGTACCAGCCACCCAGGACAGGAGGGGGGAAGGCCGGGGACCCCCCCCCAGAAACCACCCCTCTCTGGTAGGTGCCCTCACTGAGGCAGGCATATTTTTGCCTGCTTTTATGGCCAGGAATCGGGTTTTTTTAAAAACTTTTTTCCTGTGCTGCTTGGCATCGCGCGATTGCAGCGATGCCATGAACGACAACGACAAATCAGACCCAATTTATCTTTATCGGGTCGGGTTCGAGCTGGAGCGGAGTAATTCTCGTTACCGTTCCTTGTTAGGTAACGGAAACGACGAACGGAAACGGAAATGAGGATTTTGCCGAGTCGTGCCCATGTCTACTACTTAGTATTAAAGCAACATTGCTTTATCTGCTCAGAATGGGAGCTTGGCAAAGTCTTAGTTCAAAGCAATGAGTCAATGAGGGTGTGACTAGAAAGTGGAGTCATCCTGAGATGTATCAGGTTAAACAGGGTTGCCTGAAACCGTGGTTTGACATTTAGAATGAGGATGCAAGGAAGACACATCACACTTCAAAGCAATCCTGTTTAATACATTACTCCCTCTCAGCCTCCATGTTCTTGAATCCTCCCACAACACACACAGTGGAATCCCCCCTCCCACTTATTGGTAGGTGACAAATCACATCACTGACTTGCCATTCAAGGGAAATAGCACCAAGTTTCTGGTGGAAGCACTTACCAGCGTTGCTTTGATCTGAGCAATCCTACTGTAATTAAGCAGCAGCAGCAGCAGCAGCTTCTGCCAGCGATACAAAAAGCTACATATAGCTGTAGAAAATGGTTGGATGGGTCACAATTACCAGTATGGTATGTATTTGCCAGATAAAAGATCAAAGCTAACAGTGCCAAAAACAGTCCAAAACATGAGATAAAGCACCATCTCATTGCTCTCTTGGTCTATCACTATTTCTGTAGAATTGGCACTGAGTTTGGCTAGACTCCCATAACAGACATACAGTAATTTTATCCTTGATTTGATTATACTCTTACTCCTCTCACCATCTTTGAGAATTTCCATACTCACCAACCACAAAACTTGGGATAAATGAATCTGATGATGTCGGCTTCTCTCATTTGCCAGGCTTAGGATTAGTTTAGCTTATTTTCCAGTCCACTTGAGGTGGTTTTTGATGTTGTTTTAAAAAAAAAATCCAAGTAACTTCATAGTTCACATACATATTTGCATGGTTAACTCTTCATATATGCATGTTGTCTGCCATAAAGTCTAGAAAAAAGGTTATTTTTTGCAAGCTATTTCTCCAAAGGTACTGTATTTCCACCTGTGACTTTGACTACTATGTACCTCTTTTTGAGTGCTTTCCCCATGAGTTGCATTTCTATATGCATTTCTTTGCACAGGACAAGTGCTTTGCATTTTACATGACTGGGTCAAATGTGAAAAACTGCTCAAGTCTGCCTGACAATGTGAGCCAAGCCATTCTGCTAAGTGATATATCAGGAGAATGGCCCAACATAGGAGGGGCAGCAGCTCAGGACCAGAATTGGCAGTACACCTCCACTTGGAGGACAATGGGCACTCATTCAAAGATTAGGATGTACACATATTAGATAGAGAAGACAGGTTGTTTGAGAGAGGGGCCAGGGAAGCTATTCATGTGTGTATTGAAAACCCCTCTCTCAACAGGAATGGGGCACTCAGACACAATCTGTCTGCTACTTTTAAAGCTGCCCTTTCATCAATCCCCAGACAAATCAGAAGCACTTCACACCTCCACCAGCAAGGCCATAGCTAATGACTAGAGATGGGCACGACTCAAAAAAATAATTTTTTGTTTTTCGTTTGTCATTTAGGGGTCCGTTTCGTTTCGTTTTCATTTTTTGGGGTTTTTTGCACATTTTTGTTTTCGTTTTCGTTACGAAACGAAACAAAAAACAGAAACGAAAACAAATTTTTTTCGTTTCGTTAGCATTCTTTTCAATGCAATGTGTCTGCCGTAACGAAAACGAAAAACACGGCAAAATTTTTTGTTTCGTTTCCGTTGTCGTTTTGCTTCTGAAAATTTTTTCATTTTCGTTTTCGTTATGAAACGAAATGAAAAAACGAAAACAAAAATGAAAATTTCGCTGAGTCGTGCCCATCTTTACTAATGACCCATACTAAATGAGTGTTGGGAAAGCTTGCATACATGATACTTTCATGCACCATAGGCCATTTCAGACCAAGGTGATGTGAAATCAAGGTGAACTATAAATTGGAGGACTCACCATTAACTTTCCTCATACCGATGAAGCTGCTTGGATGATTAGTGAAATGTTTCAGTCTCTCAAGAAAAGAAGTACAGTGGCCAAGACTCAACATCCAGATTCTTTCAGCTGATTCTCTGCTCCCCCAAAAGTTGGTCTTAATGGCCACCATTAAGATCTGTCTTGGAATAGAAGTGCTCCAGAGACTAACTTTGACTGATACTCAGAATTATATCTCTGTTGTTAAGAATCAATACAAGTTTGGAAGCCAACAAAGTCAAGTTTTGGAAATGGTAGTGTGATCACACATATGTCTGTCATGTGTGATGTGTTTGTCAATGCGCTCACTGTTACTGGAGACAAATCATTTGCAGCAATTCTTTTGAGCAACAGGTTAAAAGGATAAAGTCTGAAAATTTAATGGCAGTTCCAAAACAAACAAGAGGCCACAAGTCAATTATTTTCAAATGTTTCAGTTGCTGAAGGAAGGGAAAAAAACCCCAGAAAACAGTCACTAGTGAAGCAATTAAAAGGAGCTAATTAAGGTACTAGCAATAGCAGGCAATAGATATGATGGATCAAGTGTCAGAGCAATGGTTTGTTTTAAGAACACCAAACTATGGCAAACTTTTCTCTCTCTTTAAAAAGTATGTATTGAAATTCTTATTAACAAAATAAAAAAATATATATATTTTTTTTAATATTTATTTTAATTTTTATACTTTAAAAATTAAAGCAAATACATTGCTTGTCTCCTGTCATGTTACATAGGTAAAAACAATTATTTTCCCAATATTTCAGCCCATATATTTTATATTCCCTTCTCAATTTATGCAAGATTGTTTTCATACTTTCATATTTGCTTGCCTTTCCCCCCATCAATATTTTCATCTTGATTAATCTCTATTTTCATCTAATACAAAAAATAAAGATAACAGAAGAGAATGTTGAGCTGGCCTGTCTAATATTAACAATTCTCGATCCTAATACTTAATACTTCATTTAACTAAGTAGCTTAACATATATTTGACTAACTCAGTATATAGTAAATGTAAGGTAAAAGGTAAAGGTAAAGGTTACCCCCGCACATGTGTGCTAGTCATGTCCAACTCTAGGGGTGGTGCTCATCTCTGTATTCAAGGTGAAGTGCCAATTTTGTGCAAGTCCATGGGCACGTGGAAGGCATGGCTGCAAGGAAAAACTGCTTTACCTTCCTGCTTTTTATGGTGGTACCTTTCAAACTGCTAGGTTGGCAGATGGTGGGATTATCAGTGGGAGCTCGCTCCTCTGCGTGGCACCCGGGATTCAAAATGCTGAGCTGCCGACTTTGCAGCCAACAGTTTTTTGGAGCCTTAGTCCACTGAGCCAGTAAATGTAATCTCAACCATAATCTCTCTGTCTTTACTTACTTCTGCCTTCCTCTAATAAAAAAAAATGAAGACAGCAAAATACAATGTTAATTTAATATATGGTAGATATCATCAACCAAGTGTGTTTTATTTACTTTTCTAAAAATACCTAGTTACAAAAGCCTTATATAACAAAAACTAGTGCTTAAAAAAAAGGGTGTTGCATCTTGGTCCTTTAATTTCGCATTGCATATAAAAGTTCCTATCTCTGCCTGACTACCATGGTTCTTTTAAAGGTGTAGCAAATTAGCATTTCAGGGTGGTTTTTACATTTCGGTTTTCCATTTTTCATATCCTGATAGTTAATATCTTTAGGTGATCCAAATACAGAGAACAAGTTTCTACATTAGACTGGTCTATCTAGTTTTGACAAATATTGAAATAGCTTAACAATAGTCTTAACTGGTCTCAACAATATATTAGCTAAATAACTTAAAATAATTTTAACTAATAGCTAATATTTAAGGCTATTTTCCACATTTCCCTTATCCCATATCTTAATGAACAATTAGCAGCTTTAAACAATCAACATCAGCATTGAACAAACCTGTAAAATCTTAATAATATATTCAATCAAAATAATGAAGAAGAGCTGGAAGCGGGGGGGGCGGCCTGCACCGCAGTATCCTGCATAACAGGACACGGCAGAGGCGGGGGGCCAGACTCCACAGGAAGAGGTGCAACAGACAAACCTGGTGGCGGAGTGGAGAGATCCACTGGGGCAAGCCCAGAAGGGGCAGGATTGGCCGTCAAATTAACCCTGCTGGCCGACCTAGGAATTGGACCCCAAGGCCAAAGACAAGCAGGAGTGAAAGGGACTGGGGTCATGAACTCACCTGGCGCTGGAGTAGCAGCAGATGACATCGGACCAGCAGCCGGTCCCCGGCCCGCAAAGGACAGATCAAGAACGCCTTCCTGCGCAGCCAGGCCCCCTAACGGGGGTCGGGCCGCCTCAACGCAGGCGGGCGTGTCGAACCATCTAGACGAAAAGGAGTAGGGGCAGGATCACTCCCGCGGGATGCAGCAGCCAGCTCACCCTCGAGAGAAGCAATGCGGGAGAGCATTAGTTCCTCAATCTTGCGATTCACTGCCCGCCTATGCTCCTTGGAGCCCCTGCCCGGCCTACCACCCTCGCCCCCTCCCTCCATCCTCTGTGCATGAGTTCTGGCCTGCACAAGCTGACTAAGCTTGTGCCAGGCCGTGGAGTAGTCCGGGAGATCCTCATCAGAGGATGATCCCAAAAGCTGGGGGGGCAGAGAAGGGGGGGTGCCCTGCGCTTTGCAGGGGCCTTTCCCTTGGATGAAGAAGGGCGCTTCTTGGGCATCATCAGTAACCACACCAACAAAGAGGGGAAAAGAAAGGGGGCAGCCAAACCCAATGGCCCCACGGGCCCGCCCGCTAAAGAGGCCAAGCCCACACACCCACAGAAGGGACGAACAACAAACAGCTGGGCAAATATCGCACAGCCCAAGCCGGTGGCCAAAAAAAACCCGAGGGGGCAAAACCGGCCAAGGGCCAAGCGTCACCCACCCGCCACCAGGGGCGAGGTAAGGGAGTAAGGGGATGGGGCCAGGGGCACCAGAGGGAATGTTTAATGCCCCGAAGGCCCTGCCAGGAGAACCAACGCCCAGGAGGGCTGGCAGGGAGCTAACTGGGAGGCCGCGGCGACGGGAGCTGGAGGCTACTCGCGAAAGGCGAGGAGCCCAAGGCCGGCACGGACGCGCCGACAAGTGCGTCCAGCTGAAAATCTTGCCGCCGACAAAATGGCGGCGAGGGACGGGAGCCTTCTTATAGGCTCCCGTCCCCGGGCAAAAGAACCTGGATGGGCGTGAAGGTAGCGCACCCAAGCCGGGGCTGGGGAGCAAACACGCCCCTCCCCCAACAGGGTGGGGATCAGAGCTACCCTAGTCTCCAAAGAGTCTATCACATTCTGGATTCTAAGGAGCAGGTCTGCAAATTGCTGATCTGTCATTGATTCCCAGTTCATTGTGCTCAATTATATTTCACTTAAAAGGGTTAATATCACTTGTGGTTGTAGTTCTACTCAGCTTCTAGGAGGGAGGTGTGTAGAAAAGAGAAAAGCAGAGAATGAGGGGGAGGAGAAGGAGGAAAAAAGTTCCTAGTCCATTATCTGGCAGCTTGTTTTGGAAACAGCAGAAACTATCCAAGGTCAGACAAATTGCTTTTTGGGAAAACCATTACCACCATGGTTCTCAAGCTGTCTCCTTATATTTATTGAAACAAAAAGAAAGGAGATTTCCTTTTCTTCAAAATGTGCTGCCAGCCAGAGACACCAAAAACAGGTAAGCATGATGCAATATATAAAAACAATCACTTCTGTAGTAGCTCTGTCTTTCAGCTATTCATTTCCCCTCATACTTGTAACCATATTTTCGGTGTGTGTGTGTGTGTGTGTGTGTGTGTGTGTGTGTGTGTGTGTGTGTGTGTGTGTGTGTGTGTGTGTGTGTGTGTGTGTGTGTGTGTGTGTGTGTGTGTGTGTGTGTGTGTTAATCCTTAGTGAAGGAAAAAAATCCAAAATATCACCAAGATGAAAAGTACATAGAGAGGTAGGGGAGAGCAAACAGTCTTAGTCACGGCAGTAAACCTTCAAAATATTTATAGCTATTTACATTTGTCCAGCACCAGCAGCTTGAGCCGTGCCCATGATATGGTGGCTGAACTTCCTCCAGCAGAAGATAAGGCGATTCCTGGACCTATGAAGCTTGCTGCTACATTCTTCATGATCAACAGGTGCTGCCTCACTTGCCTCCCCCCAAGGGGACTTTCCCTTTTAAGGTCCTATTTATCTGAAAAAAGTAGGCTTCATAAGCCGTCGGGCTTATCAAGTTGCTTCACCACGGCAAGAACGGAACTGGAAGTATTTTATGAAACACTATTGGAACTCTGCAGCTTTCCAACACAAGAAGTACCTTCTGTTGGGAAAAAATATTGACCAGACTATATTTCCAGGATAAAAGATAGGCACAAGTTGCTTCATGCCAAGTTTCAGTAAGCCATCAATGTGGGGCCATTGGGCACATAGCCACCAGCCAATCCTCTCTCTTTAAATTTAAATAAGAGATTTATGGGTAAAAGAAGCTGGATCTTACTATATCCTCTTGATTTCATACGATTTTTGCATGGTATCTTTCCCAATCACCATAAAAACATATTCTGCACTGATATATCTGACAGCCCATCTCTTCCCAAACTGATCACTAAATCTTACTGGTACACCATCAATTCCTAGGTCACACCATTCTGCACACAGAGTGGACTTTGCAACCTGCTGCCCTGACTCTTGAGCTTCTAGGATGCAGGGGAACAGACCCATATAGTATCATTTCATATTGTTTCAATTTGTTATGATTTTTTAAAAAAACGATTGTTAATAATGAAATGAGATGACACAGCAAAAGAAACAAGACAAAACAAAATGCTATTTTTCTGTTTTGTGCCTATCTCTAGTAACCATTCCTAAAATATCTTGTATATTGAAAGCCCTGATGAGATGCTTGAGCTTAACAAACCATGGACAAATCACAGAACACATGTCAGCCTTCAGACTGAACCATCAAAGTAAAAACAGCTCCTTTGATTTGAAAGAGACGGGGTGGGGGGAAGGAATCTGGATTATCTACCTAAGGTTATAAAGGATTTTTTGTATAGCAGTGCCACGAAACAAGCAAACTGCTATCTTTATGTTTCTGCTTGTCAGATGAGCTATTTTCAGTGACTTGATATTGGTGGCAGAGGAATTCCCCATAGTCAAACTGAGGATCCTCACTTTTGACCCATGTTTTTGTGCCACTGAGGTAAAAAAAAAGTGCCAGATTTGTAGAGAAAGATGTGTCTCATTTCATGCTTTGCTGTGTATTTTGCTTTTTTCTTCCTGGTAACATAGGCATGATGTTGCAGAACAATGTTGAGTCATCTCTCAGTGCTTTGAGTAGTACAAAAGCTTAATAAGACTGGAAAGTTTCTGTTTTAGTTTTGCTTTGCTTTGAAAAATTGAATACAGTGGACCCTTGTATAACAGACAGCTTGTATAACATAAAATTTGTACAACATAAATTTTTTTGGAGATAGGGGAAATTTGCTTAACATAATCGCCTATGGGGAAAATCCGTACAACATAAAAATGGGATCACTCCATTTTCAATGCATTCCTATGGGAAATTGTATAAAGGAAAATTTGCTTAACATAATTTCATTTGGAATGAATTAAGGTACCACTGTATATAAAAATGATATATATTTAGAGTGGCTGGGTGATTCCAAAAGTTGTCATTTAGAAATGGAGCATTCCCCAGTTCGGTATACAGTGTGTATCTGGATGAGACCGTTGTTTGTTTCTCAACCGAAATTATCTCCTCAGTTTGGGAGCAGATCTCAACAAAAGCAGAGTTCTTCTTGCACTTCACTAATTAGACTTTTGATTCTGCTAACTAAACCTGATTCCAGTGAAAGAACTTGAGAGTAGAGCTGGGCAAAAACCTGAAAAATGGTGGTTCATGCTGGTTCATAATTGGCCATGAACCACAAACCACAAATCATCACAAACCAACCAGAAAATTGAACTGCAAACTGGTTCAGTTTTTAGTTCAAGTCCATGAGCAGAGCTTACCTTCTGCTGCAATGCCATCCGCCACCCCACCATCACTGATCCACTACCACTAGCTGATCCCAGCCATTGACCCCAATCAACTAGGGGTAGTGCAAGGGCAGAAAGAAGCACCCAGGGTTCTTGAAATCCATGCCACCAACTGGATGGCTATGACAATGTTTGAAAAGGAGCACAAGATGTCATGGCCAGTTAGGGAGACAAGGGAGGAAACTGGAGGTGTATGGAGGTCCATAGGAAGGGGTGGGGGTCTGTTTTGCGAAAGCAAAATGAAACACTGACCATAGAAAAGTTCAGGGATTAATTTCATTTTGGCAAAATGAGTTGCATAAACCAAGCCACAAACCAAACCATAAGCCAGTCCAGTTCATTTTTCCCTGCTTCATAGTTTGGTTTATGCCCATCTCTACTTGCAGACTATTGGTTCACAAATCATGTGTTTGCTCCTATATCAGGCTTCCTAGAACTGAAAAGAGCACTACATCACAAACAGAAGAATCAATATTTTTCTCTTCCACCACAATTTTCCATATGTGACCTCTGTTGATTGCAAAATCTCATTAGAAGAGCTATAGGCTAGATAATGTTTCACATTATTTAAGCATTTTATGATGATTAAATATATGGAATTCATTATATCAGTTTTCTTATTAAATTAATTTCTCTTAGTAATCTGTGAATACATGACTAGCCAAGATCCTTGTAGTTAATTTTTACAACCCTAGCTAAATCCACAATGAATTTCTGTTGATGTCATTTGTCATAACTGAATAATTCAATTAATTAGTTGCTTGAAGAAAAACTGCTGTGGAAATATGCAAATTTGTCCTGAAAATGTTTAGTGTAAGTTTATTTGTTTTCAGTCTTGCAGTTTTCTTTAATAAGATTGGCAATTATAGCATGTCATTAGGAGAAAAATGTAGGCCAGTGTAGGAGTCATGGAGTTATGAGTGAGTCATGATCAATTTGCAGGATGAAGAGGGGAGTTTGGGAAGGAAGGCATAAAATGTTTGGGGAGGGATAACAGAGAAGTGTTTGGAAATAGTTTGGACTCAAAGCAAAGCAGAGTGCAAACCAGAGCGTAGTGAGAACTCCTAGTTTCCTGAGCTCCTTGCCCTCTAAAAATGCCATTCACAGAGTCATTTGCGTAACTGTGCAACAGGATTATACGTGAATGGATTTATACGTTTGTTTTGCTTCACCCCGAAACTGTTTCTCACCATGCTCTTCATTCTAGACCTCAGAATAAAAGGGTCTGAATCATAACAATTTAGTTCAGAATTTAGCATTAGTCTGGATCTGCCACTTAGTCCTAATTGTAAGTCATTCTCTACTGGTGAAGGAGTGAAGGAGTCATCAGATTGTTCATGGGAAGTTGGGATGTGTGTGATCCTCAAGTTCCTACCAGCAGGAGAAAGGCTGCAGGGACAGAGGCAATGGCTCAATGGGAGATCAATTCTTTTACATATAGAAAATGCCAGGTTCAAATATTGGCATCACCAGTTAGATCTGGAGGAACATCTACCTGAAACTGGAGACATGTGGGCTTCAGTGTTTGTTTATAGCACTTTTCTAAATGGAAATATGGCCTGACCAGACCTGTCAAGTGTCCTGATCTGGCCAGTATATTCCCATTTTCCTAGCCCTTGTCCCGTCATCAACCTGGTGGCAGTGGCAGAGCAGCAGCAGCAAAAGGAGGAGAAAGAGGAGCTAGTGCTGGGCGGTGGTGGCTTAGGAGTGAGCTGTAGGTAATTGGGCTCAGGTGGATGTGCGCACGTGCACACATGGCTCTCAGGGGTGAGGGGTGAGCCCAGGTGACGGGAAGGAAAAGTCCATCACAGGTTACAAACCATGATGGAGATATGTAATCGCCAGGCTTAAAACCGGGGTACTTCAAGTGCCAGATGCAGGGGAGTGGTATCAGGAGACAGATATCTAGTCTTGTGCACTCCCAGACGCATCTGGTGGGGCCACTGTGAGATACAGGAAGCTGGACTAGATGGGCCTTTGGCCTGATCCAGCATGGCTCTTCTTATGTTCTTATGATTATGTTCTTATGAAGCCTGGGGAGCAGGGAGAGAGCTCTCCTCCATGGGCCTCAGGGAAGGGAGCAGTAGTGGCAAGGGATCCCTCTTCTCCCCTCCTTCCTCCAAGCCTGAGGGGCCTGAGAGGAGGTTAGTGAGGATGAGGAGGGAGCAGGAGGAGGAGGCGCACAAACCTGCCCGCAGTCCAGAGCACACCGAAGCTGGAGATGCTGCCGCTGCTGTTGCGGGTGCCGTGGCTGCTGCCGGCTGGCCAAGATGTCCTAGCTCTGTGAGCTCAGGGTAGAAAAGAAGGTGAGGTCTAGAAACCAGAAATTATTTGCTCTTCTACCCCCTCTCTCATGTGTTAGTAGTAGCGGCGGGCATGGTTGTGGTGATTGGAACGTGTGTACTATGGGTGTAGGGCCTGGCCAGGTGGGAGGGTGGCTGGAGCAGGAACAGGGTCTCCCTGGCATTTAAATCCCCCTTTTGTGTTTGCCTGCCTTCACCTCCAAAGCCGTGATGGCTGGAAGAGAGAGCGAGTCAGCTTGGGAGCTGCTCTTCCTGCCATTCTTCATTCTTTGGGGAGAGAGGAAAAGACCTGGGGAATGAGAAGCAGAGTGAAACCACTTTGACCCCTTCAGTGTGGTGGGAGGGGTGGTGTGTGTGCATGTGTGTACACGTGCATGTGCACACATGTGGAAATGTTTGTGTTTGCATGCACACATTACACCTCCCTCCTCCCATCCCAGCCAGCACAAAGAAAAACCCAACAGCTATGGGTCTGACTCATTGTAAGTCAGCTTCCTAGGTTCCTCCGAAGGGTGGGCAAGCAAAGGGAGTGACAACTCCTACAACTTGTGCAGTTGTGTGGAAAAGGGAAAAATCGGTAGATGCATGTTCTTATCTACTTTTACATCTGGCCTCCCTAGAGCTAAAGGATAAAATCCAAGACACAAATTGAATTTCAAATGTTAAATGTGACGATCACATACTGAGGTTGTGGAAAAACGAAGTAGCGAACCTCCTGATT
>JAHTLZ010000421.1:0-12254 GCA_023846285.1 Phrynocephalus versicolor
TATTTGTTACTTTGCTTCCAGAGAGCATCTGTCATTGGAATTGAACTAAATTTAATTTGCTTCATCATTCACAAGCAGTCTTTGGTTTATTGCAAGAATCTTAATGCTGTCTTGTCTAGAGGCATTTGTAAAGTTCTTATACTGGTCTTTTTCAATATGATGCATGCAACAAGAATTATCCAGTGGTTGAAATCCTGTTGCACATCGGTGCGCACAGCAGAGATGACATCATCAACTGTGGCAAATTGCCACAGAATAAAGGCCACTTGCCAGATATTGAAGGTAGTTTCAGGTTGCATGTGACATGTATACAATGTGATGCAGTCATCTGCCCTAAATCACCCCTTTTGATCTAAATGGAGGAAGGGCAGAATAATGACAGTGATATTGTATAACAATGCAACTTCGCTTTCCGACATTCTCCTCTACTCAATCACCTGCACACACACACAAATCTTCTCTGAAGATATTCTTTGATTCTTTGAAGATATTATTCAGCCGGGATCTGATAGTTGTGAGTTTTTCAGGCTGTTTGGCTGTGTTCTGAAAGTATTTTTTCCAGAACACAGCCAGACAGCCTGATAAATTCACAACTTCTCTGAAGGGTCTTCCAACTCTCCAGAGAAAATTTGTACTTCAAGAAGCAACCTGTTCCATCAGCAGAATCACTCCAGTTTCACTGGTATGTGAGCTATGAGGACACTCACAGTACGCCCAGCTTGGTAATCTTGAGTAACATTGTTCTTGTAGTCCTTGCAGGGCGAGCAGCATCTCTGATTCCCAAGAAATTTCGCTAGTCCCATTGAAACTCACGTCACAACCAGTGCTCAAAATTTGCCTTGAAATGTTCCATGAACACTGCCATAAAATTCACTGATTATTTTACAAGGAGTGTGTACTGACACATGCATGGCAGGGCAAACATCAATCTTTGTACCCACATTTGAGCTCAGACTGGATTGCGAGTGCCAGTACTCACCCCTTGTAAAATTTCTGGAAAATTTTTGGGTGGAGGAACCCAATTTCCCCCCCTTTTTTCTGTTTGTTTTTCATGAAGTCTTTTTTACATGCTTCAAAATTTCTGGAAAGTTTACATCTCTAGTCTGGATCAATGTCAGTATTGGTATATTTCGGGATCTACTGGAGAAGCCCCTATCTGTGTAAATGGGAAAACACAAACAGTAGTTGTTTTGGCTGTGGAGTTACTCAGTGCCATCAGAATTATTTCTTTTTTTTTTTTAAAAGTTTTTTTTTTAATTTATTTCACATAGTATATACAAACAAAATTCAACAATAATGAGGGTCACATTAAACTATTAACACAAACCAGAGTCTATAATAAATCGATTCTGTCCCCTTATCTATTGCTAATATAGAGGTATTAGTGATTCCACCCTTAAACAGCCATCTGCCAGACTTCCAGATTTAGTGTCACTTTTTAAGCGTCTTTATGACTATTTTGCCCCTTGTTCATTTATTTGCTTCTGGGCCCAACTGTATATCATCTTCCAGCTCTCCTTTACAAAGTGCCTTGGGTGGTCTCGCAACGCCTCTGAGAGCATATCCAGTTCTGCAACGTCCAGTAACTTTTTCAAGAGTTCAGCCTTAGTTGGTATTTCAGTTATTTTCCATTTCTGGGCCCAGAGCAGTCTCGCTGCCGTGTATATGTACAAGAGAATGTATTTTATTTTTTTATCGGTAATCTCTGGCATTATATTCAACAGTAACGTTTCCGGTCTGAAATTTAATTTAATTTGTACAATTTCTTGTGCCACTTTCCAAATCTGCCGCCAGAACATCTGAGCTTGATCACATGACCACCATGCATGATAGTAAGTCCCTGGGTTCTTTCTACATTTCCAACAAACATTATTAGACCCTTTTGACATTTTGGCTATTTTTACCGGAGTCAGATGCCACCTGTGAAACATTTTAAATATGTTTTCTTTGAGACTAACAGGTTTAATTAATTTGTGATTGTCTTTCCACATTTTAGTCCAGTCATCAATGTCGATATTATATTTAAAATTTTGAGCCCATTTAATCATTCCCTCCTTCACTCTTTCATCCTCCAATTCATATTCTAATAAATACGTGTACATTTTTTTGATAATTCCCTCATTTGTATAAATCCACAGTTCATCCACCCGTGTTTCCCCTTCAAAGAAACCCATACATTTATCTTTTTTGTATCTTGATTCCAGTTTTGCCATAGACCACCAATCTGTTGCTAGGCCCAATTTCTCCAGTTCTATTTTATCTTTCATCTCCTTCTCTTTAGTCAGCAATTCTTGATAAGTAAGAAGTAAACCCTTTTGGTTTATTGTTTTTAGAGTAAAGGCCTCTATGGGTGCTACCCATTCTGGAATTTTTTTATAGTTCTGTGCTTGAAACTTTTGCCAGACTAAGGAGAGTGCTTTCCTTATTATATGGTTTGAGAAGTGTGTCTGTTCCTTGATTCCCCCATACCACACATATGCGTGCCAGCCCATTCTTAAATCCTGGCCTTCTAGTTTTAGTATTCTTTGGTTCCTAAGTGTTACCCACTCTTTTATCCAAACCAAGGCGCATGCTTTGTAGTATAGTAACCAATTTGGTAACCCCGTCCCTCCTCTTTCTCTTAAATCTTGTAATGTTTTAAGTTTTATTCTTGGTCTTTTTCCTTTCCAGATAAATTTTGAAATCAGTGTGTCTAGTTCTTTGAAGTATTTAAAATTTAGTATAATTGGTAAATTTTGGAAAAGGAATAACAATTTTGGGAGGACTGACATCTTGATTGTTGCGATTCTACCCAACATTGATATTTGCAACTTGTTCCAGTCGTCCAAATCTCTCTTTATTTCTTTCTGCATTAAGAGATAGTTTTCCTTCATTAGATTACTCGTTTTTTTGGTGATCATTATCCCCAGGTATCTTATTTTTTGGACTTCCTGAAATTTTGTTTTAAGGCTGAGTTCCTCCACATCTTTTTTATGAATGTTTTTAGTCATGAATTTTGTTTTGGTGTAGTTTATTTTTAGGCCTGCCACTGCTCCAAATTCTTTTATTTCTCCTAGTACTTGTTCGATACTGTGCAGGGGATTATCCAATATTACTACCAGGTCGTCTGCATAGGCTTGCAATTTATACTCCTCCCCTTTGATTTTCAGACCTCTAATTTCCTTATTCCCTCTTATTTGTCTATTCAGAGACTCAAGAATTAGAACAAATAGTAGAGGGGAGAGTGGGCACCCCTGTCTCGTGCCTTGCATGATTTGGATACTTTCCGTCATTTGATTATTAACTTTGATCTTCGCTCTCTGCTCGGTATAAATATTTTTAATTGTTTGTAGAAAGAGTCCGTGTGCCCCCATCTTTTTTAACTGTAGAATCATAAACTCCCAATTCAGATTATCGAAGGCCTTTTCCGCGTCTAGAAAAATCAACATCATTTGTTTTTCTGGGTGTTGTTCATAAAATTCCAGGATGTTTATTATTGTCCTTATATTGGATGTCAGTTTTCGTTTGGGGATAAATCCTGTTTGGTCATCATGTATCATTTCTTCAAGCACCTTCTTTAGTCTTGCTGCCCAGATAGTTGCATAGATCTTATAATCGACATTTAGAAGAGAGATTGGTCTGTAATTTTTAATTTCTTTTTTTTCTGTTCCTGCTTTGTGTATCAGTGATATATGTGCTTCCTTCCATGAGTCTGGAATTTTGCCGTTTTTTCCAATGTAATCCACGACAAAATTTCTGGTGTTTCTGTTCGTTTCGTTTCATTTTTGAGACAAAATTTGTTTGTCGTTTCGTTACGTAACAAAACGAAAAAACGGAAACGGAAACGGAAAATTTTTCGTTTCGTGCCCATCTCTAGTTGCAAGGGTAAAACGGGTGTAGTCTCTGTTTCCAAGCATACAGATAAGGTGATCTGAATTTTTCCAGAGCCTAGAAGGCGAACATGTGTTTGGTGTAGAAGCCCTGTCCTGCCTGGTGTACAGTAATCCCCTGCTTAGTGCAGGGGTTAGGTGTTAGGTTTTGTGAAGCCAGAGATGCTGACGAGCTGCAATTGAAAGGAATTATCTCACTGTAGAAAAGTCACATGTGTTGTGTTTTGTATTTAAGGAGGAATGTTTGAGCCTACTTCTCTTCCTCCTTCCTTTTTCTTCTTTTACTCTGCTGGGTGGTGTCTGCGTATTGTAAGAGAGCTCTAAGTTTGTTGTGGAACTGACTTCAAATAAATTCTTGCGTGATTTATGAAGAACTGAACTACTTGTTTGCAACTCATTAGCTGTGCATAATTCTAAACTCTGCAAAGAGGGATGTTCTCATCGGCAGCGCAGTGGAAGCGTAAACTGGACCAGAACAGTAAAACCTCTTATTAGGGACCTGACCTGACCCGTGATAAAGGAAAATCTGTGATGCTGGGTCAGATCAGGACTGTCAGGGGACTCCTCCACTTATCCCAGTTCTGGTGCTACCCCAAATGGGACTCCAGTGGGTTTCCCTGGCCTGTCAGAAGCCCCCGAAGTGGTTTCAGGTGATCCGGAAGGAACATCCTTGGTTTTCGACAACTGCCCAAGAAAGCCTTGTGCACAGAAAAGCCTCTTTGCTTTAAATGTGGACCAGAGAAGGTTGGCAGCTTGGTAAACAATGAAAGCTGCCACACAACGAAAGCTACCAGTCGATTTAAATAAAAATGAACAAATAAGTAAATGTATTTTTTCTAGGTAGATGACAGGGATGCAAATTCTTCATTTTGTCATCTTTGGAAGCAAGGGGGTGAAAATGCAAACATGAAAGGTATTTGCCTGTGTTATTCAGTGGAGAAGAGAAAGAACAGGGAGAGTGTTGTTGTTGTGCAAGTTGACAAAAATTGTGCAAAATAAAACTTTAATGAAAATAACAGTTCACCATGAGCATTGCCGCTTGTGCCAGATGTCAACAGTTGCTGCTTTGTTGGAGAGGCTTTTGAGAATTAGAAGCTTTTGGGGGAATAGATGGTATCTTCTTAAACTTTTGCCCTACTTGTTCCCAATTTGCTGTGTGCTCATGTTTTGTTTCTTAAAGTGAAAGGAGACTGGTTTTGCTGAGATAAAAGGGAGCTGTGTGGTCAACACAAAATACAAAGGCAAGAGTTAGCGATGCCACTAATAAACTATAAGGACATAAGAACATAGTAACAGCCTTGCTGGAACAGGCCACAGCCCGTCTAGTCTAGCATTCTGTCTCACACAGTGGCTCACCAGTTGCTTCAGGGGATTCCCAAGCAGATGTCTTCACCCACTTACAATTCCCTGCAAATGGCATTGAGAGATATCTTGCCTCTCTCTCTCCAACCCACAGGTTTTCCTTAGGCATCCGGAATGATAGCCAGCCACAGATACCCTTGTTCCCCATGAACTTGTCCAATCCTTTCTTAAAGGTGTCAAAGCTGAGAGATGTCACCACTTCTTCTGGCAGGAAGTTCCAGAGATCAGGGGTCCTCTGGGTGAAAAAAGTACTTTCTCTTATTTGTTTGAGATCTAGAACTCAAAAGTTTCATGGAGTGCCCTCTAGTTCTAGTGTTGTGCGTTAGGGAAAACAGTTTTTCCTTATTCTTGTATGATTTTATAAACTTCAATCAGGTCACCTCTTAGGCACCATCATTCAAGAGTGAAGAGGCCCAGCCGTTGCAGCCTCATTTGTTAAGGAAGGTGTACCAGTCCCCGAATCATTCTGGTTGCCCTCCTCTGCCCTTTTCCCATTTTCATAATATCCTTCTGGAGGTACGGTGACCAGAACTGTACACAATACTCCAGATGGGGCCTCCCCATAGGTTTATAAAGAGGCAATATAACACTTGCTGACTTATTTCTATACCCTTTCTAATGAGCCCTAGCATTGAATTTGCTTTTTTCACTGCTGCGGCACACTGGGTTGACATCGTCATCGAGCAGTCCACCAAGACACCAAGGTCCGTTTCCTAGTTCGTTGCAGAATTCAGACCCCATCAGTTTATAAATGTAATTTTTTTTAACCCAAAGTCCATCACTCTGCACTTACTATTGTTGAAGTTCATTTGCCACTGGTTTGCCCACTCCCCTAGTATGAAGAGATCCCTCGAGCTCCTCACAATCTCTCTCAGTTTTTACTACCCTGTATAATTTAGTGTTGTCAGCAAATTTGGCTACCTTGCTATTTACTCCTACTTGTAGTTCATTTATGAAAAGGTTGAAAAGCAGAGGTCCCAGTACTGAATGTTGGGGGACCCCACTTTTTATCTCCCTCCACTTGGGGATATGCCCATTTAGTGCTACCTTCTGTTTCCTGTCCCTCAGCCAGTTGCTGATCCAGAACAAAACCTGTCCCTTTATTCCATGACTGGCAAGTTTATTCAAAAGCCTTTTGTGCGGGACCTTGTCAAAAGCCTTCTGAAAGTCCAGATGAACAATGTCAACTGGATCTCCCTTATCCACATGCTTGTTGACACTCTCAAAAAATTCCAATAGATTAGTGAGGCATGATTTGCCCTTGCAGAAGCCATGTCGGATGTCCTCCAGCAGTACCTTCTCATCTATGTGCCTATTAATTTTATCTTTTAGGATGGTTTCCATCACTTTAATTGGGACACATGTCAAACTGACCGGTCACTAATTTCCTGGATCAACTCTGGATCCTTTTTTGAAGATTGGTGTTGCATTTGCTACCTTCCAGTCATGAGGCACAATGCCTGATTTGAGGGAAAGATTGTATATTTTGGTTAGGACCTCGGCATTTTCAACTTTAAGTTCCTTGAGAACTCGTGGATGGATGCCGTCTGGTCATGGTGAGTTGTTAGCATTTAGTTTAAGACATGCAAGGACCCCCTCCCAGGCATGTCTTTCTTAGGGTGTTAAATCAGGAGGCAGGTTGCCTTAGGGTGGTTGCTTTAAAGTTACACCTGAGGCAGCTGTGGATTGGCTATCTTGCATTTCGTTTTCCTGAGATAGTTTATGCAAATAAGAAGACTCAGATGAAAAGAAGAAGATGACAACAAAATTCCTTGTTTTACCTCTGGGGATTGTATTCCAAAATATTTTGCAGTCGCTGTAGTGGATAGGCGCTATTCCCGCGCAATCAGGGAGGCTAAGTCACCCTATTTTTCCCTTAGAATTGGTGAGGCCTCGAACCGCCAGGCGGAGCTCTTCCGGGTGGTTCGGGACCTCACCAATCCTAGTCTGGTGAGGCCTCCTCCTACTGAGTTCAGTAGTGAGAACTTTGCAGTCTTTTTTCGATCTAAAATAGAGGCCATCTGGGCCGGCTTTGACTCCGGTTGTACTAGCCCTGCCCCGCCACCCCCTGTCGCTGTGCCACCTCACTCTCCTCGGTTGGATGAGCTTGGGCCTGTTACCTCTTTGGAGGCCTCCAGGGCGATTGCCCACTGCCGGCCCACGTCCACCCCCTTCGATCCTTGCCCTGCCTGGCTGATAAAAGCTGCCGGCGGGAGTATGCCAGAATGGACATCTGCCATCACCACTGCCTCCTTCAGCGAGGGGGTCTTTCCCTCCCATCTGAAGGAGACGGTGGTCAAGCCCATTCTTAAAAAACCTGGCCTGGCATCGGAACAATTGGCGAACTATCGTACGATTGCCAACGTCCCGTTTATGGGCAAGGTTATCGAGTGGGTGGCCGCAATCCGGATTCAGTCTTATCTGGAGGAACAGCAGTGCCTTGACCCATGCCAATCCGGGTTCAGTCCGTGCTGGGTGACCGAAACAGCTTTGGTCACGCTGCAAGATGACCTAATCCGGGCGGCCGACAGGGGTTGCTCTACCCTGTTGGTTCTCCTGGA
The DNA here is from genome assembly GCA_023846285.1 of Phrynocephalus versicolor. Classification (NCBI taxonomy): domain Eukaryota; kingdom Metazoa; phylum Chordata; class Lepidosauria; order Squamata; family Agamidae; genus Phrynocephalus; species Phrynocephalus versicolor. Next base: position 7,793 of record JAHTLZ010000421.1, read on the forward strand.
TTTGTCAGCGGCCTTCGATACCATCGACCACGGTATCTTACTGGACCGGCTTTCTGAGGTGGGAATCAGAGGCACTGCTCACAGTTGGCTCCGGTCCTTCTTGGAGGGCCATTCTCAGTATGTGCAACATGGTGGACAGTTGTCGGCACTGTGGATACTCCCTTGTGGGGTTCCGCAGGGCTCGTCTCTCTCCCCCATGCTGTTTAACATCTATGTGAGGCCACTGGCTGGGGTCATTAGGAGATTTGGAGTCTTCTGTCATCAGTACGCTGATGACACGCAGCTCTATCTCTCCCTTTTCACCTCTGCAGTGGAAGCTGTTTGGACTCTCGATGGGTGCCTGGACGCCGTATTGACTCTCGACCAGTGCCTGGATGCGGTCTTGACATGGACCAGGGCCAACAGGCTCAAGCTCAACCCCGAGAAGACGGAGGTTATGTTCTTTGGGAGTTCGCCATCTGGGTACGGAGGCCCTCTCTCTTGTCTGGAGGGAGTTTCTCTCCAACTGGCGGATAGGGTTCGGAATCTGGGCGTGGTTCTGGATCCGGCGCTTACCTTGGAAGCCCAGGTGGCTGCCATGACCAGAACCCGCATTTTACCATCTTCGTCAAATTGCCCAGATCCGCCCATATCTAGATGGCGACTCTCTGAGAACTGTGGTTCAAGCGCTGTTGATCTCTAGGTTGGACTACTGCAACACTCTTTACATGGGGTTGCCCTTGACTCTCATCCTGCGCCTGCAGCGGGTTTAAAATGCGGCAGCCAGGCTGGTGGTGGGTGCGCGTCACTACGACCACATCACCCCTGTTCTGGCTCGCCTGCATTGGTTGCCCGTTGCATCCTGGATCAGGTTCAAGGTCTTGGTTTTAGTTTATAAAACCCTCCATGGCTTGGGCCCAGACTACCTGTCAGAGCGGATCATCCAGCGATCAACCTCAGCCTGACCAGTCCGGCAGTCGCAAGCGCACTTGCTTCGGGTTGCCACCCCTAGAGAGGCCCAGAAAACTACACGTAACCGGGCCTTCTCAGAGGCAGTCCCCTCTCTTTGGAACAGCCTTCCAAGCGAAGTGCGCTCTGCAGAGTCCCTGCTGGCCTTTCGCAAAGTGCTAAAAACTCTGCTTTTTTGCGAGGCCTTTGGCAAGCTTTTCTAGTTTTTTCTTTCTTTCCCACCATCCACATTCTCGCCTCCCACTGAGAAGTCTCGTTGTTGGGTTTTGAATCTGATGCCAGGGCGCCAAGCTGTTTTAAAGTTGTTAAGTTATTACTTTATACTGTTGTTATTGTTTCTTTTCCTGTTATGTTATTAGTTGACTTGTCAACTTCTGTAAGCCACCCATAGTTCCTACGGGAAGATGGACGTGGTATAAATCTAAAAATAAATAAATAAATAAATATGTGTTTTCTTTAGTTCCGATTTCAGGAGATGTTTGTTCCATCTGCACATTATTTATTTATTTATTTATTTATTTATTTATTTATTTATTTATTTATTTATTACCCCATCTTTCTCCTTAAAAAGAACCCCAATGCATACTGTATATTCTCAGAATCTGACCAGGGATTTCTGCAGTCTTTTCTGAGATGCTTTAATCTAGCAAATATCAGTCATTTGAAGTGAGGGAGAAACTCCTGTCACAGAGTTAATTTTGGAGGTTTGCTTTATATTTTTGCTGGCTTTTTCACCTAAGATTCCCCCTCCACCACCACTAGAGGCTTGCTAATAAGGCAGTTCTCTCCCCCTCCATGCTCCTTTTATAACTCAGACTCGGAGATAATTAACAGAATTTAAATGAATGCAAGAGAAATCTACTTAATTAGCCATGCAGAGGAGGAGTAGGAAAAATTGTAAACACACAAACACCCTTATTTAAAGGAGTTACAAAGACGTTCAGCCATGCTTTCAGTCCAAAACATAGCATCAAAATATTTCATTTAAACTAATTGTGTGTGTCCATCTGGCAGATTGTGGTCAAAGCTGGGTAGTGTCAGAGATTCCCAAATGTAAGGAAATTCTATGTACATGGCCCAGAATAGTTCTGAGCACTAATGGGGTGGTGTCTAAATGAAATAAATAAATTCTAACCTTCTACCATCTAACTTTCGGAAATGGGTAGAAATATTCCTTAACCACTCTCTCATTAAATAGCCCAACAAACCCAAGAAGTTCATAACCAGGGGTCAGCAGATTTGTGTTTCTTGGGAGTTTGTGCCAAACTTAATTATTTTGACATATGTGAACACGTCTAGTCAGCATTCTTCAGGTTTGTGAACAAAGCCAGTGTGCCAGGGCTACTGTGAATGAGTTTTGGGCTCCCAATTTTAGTGATCAAAAAAGTGAAATTGCATTTAGTTAACAGGGTTTTCCTGATATTCTCAGATCTTGGAAAAATCCCATTGTTGGAATTAGAGATGGGCACGAAACGAACAATTTTTCATTTCCGTTTCCGTTTTTTCATTTTGTTATGTAACAAAACGACAAACGAATTTTGTCTCAGAAATGAAACAAAATGAACAGAAACACCGGAAATTTTGTCGTGCGTTTTGTTTCCGTTACTGCAATATGAGTGAATTGCTTAAAATCCTAAAAAAAAAAATCACAAAAAATGAAATAAATGGTAACAAAATGGTAACAAAACAAATGAAAACAAAAATGATTTTTTGCAAAAATTCACAAAAAAGGAAACGAACCAAAATGGACCCTCCAAACGACAAACGAAATGCCATTTTTTAATTCGTGCCCATCTCTAGTTGGAATACATTTCCTAGACTGTCGGGTACTGGAGGGCATTTTGAGAGTTGTATGCTATGTGAGCAGCGTTTCCAGTCTCTAGGTAATGAACAAGTAAAAGTAAAGGGGAAAGATTTAATAAGTTTTTTTAAAAAAATGCTTTGTAACACTCCCACTCCCCCAACAGCTGCTTTATACTCTTGGAAATCCCCCGCTTCCTCCTGTAACTTGACAATTTCTCAAGCTCTGATGGCTACCTGATGTTGTCAAACTACAGCTGTCCTTCTTCCTGGTAACTGAAGTGTGTTTGGCTAGGTCTGAAGGGAGTGGTAGCCCACTGACACCTAGGGGGTACATTTTGCCCTAAAGGGTACCTAACTTGTTGAGTTAGTGGTAAACATAAGTTAGTTGAACTTAGTTCCTATTAGGGATGGGCACGAAACAAAAAATGAAATGCTGTTTTATTGTTTTGTTATGTAATGAAACGAAACAATGAAGCAGCATTTTGTTACAGACGAAACGAAACGGTCGTTGTTTTTCTGTTAAAACAAACTGGCTCTTACCTGCTGGGCTCTTACCTGCTGGGCTGGCTGCCGCCATTGCTGCTGCTGCTGCTGAACACCCCGGCTGGAGAGGGCGAGCAGACTGCAAACTCACCACTTCTCCTCCTCCTCCCAATGGGGAGCGTAGCCAGAGAAGCGGTGCCTCACAAGGCAACACGGAGGCTTCTTGGTGCCCGACGATGCCACCGCTGCCACCAATCTGGTGCGGGGCTGCCTCATGAGGTGGCAGGGAGGCTTCTCGGCGCCCGCTGCCCCTGGTGCCACCGACAATCCTGTGCGGGGCTGTCTAGCGACGCTGCTGGAGCCGTGCCAGAGCCCAGAAGCCCCTCCCTGAAGCCCAGGATGAGGAGGAGGAGGAGGAGGAGGGGGAGGAGGAGGAGGAGGAGGAGGAGGGTGTTTGAGTACAAGCCCCCAGAGAAACGAAATATTTCAGTATTGATACATTTCGTACATTTTTTTTTAAAAAAAATCCCCTGGTGAGCATTCTTCACGTTTTGTTGTCTGAGAAAGTAACTTTTTCAAGTTATCCTCTTGACGAATTAATGATTGCTACTCTTCTGGAATGCGATTGCCAGTGTTGCAAAATGCAATTAGATGGATGAAAATGTAATGTAATGCAAGCCTAATATAACAACGGACATGTTGGTGTGTGAGTGTTTTGAATAATCCATTAATTGATTCGTGTTTTCACCCAAGCTTTTCCCAACTTTGCGTCTTCCCCATGTAGCCCATAGATAACCCTTCCTTGTGCAGACAGCAAACATGCCTGGCAGGCCTTATTACTGGCTGTTCTTATGTCCTTCTAATTAGAGAACACTTTGATTCAAGCCTGTGGAGGTGGACATCTTTTCAAATGCAGCTGCTTTGCTGCTTTCCGTGTCAATTTTTTCTGTTTTTGTTCCTTTTAAAAAATAATAATAATAAAAATCCGCCTTCTCCTCATTTCTATAGCATGATCATACACTTCAGCACACTTCATTAGAGTTCTGCCTCTATGCATTGAGAGGGATGCGCAATCTAAGAGCAAAGTCCATGAGGAGCTTCTCCTGGACATGCCCTCCTAGGCGAGCCAAAACTATAGGTCAGGAAATTAATGCAAATAGGAAGTGTTCACCTGAATCAGGTGATGATGATGATGATGATGATGATGATGATGATGATGATGATGATG
>JAHTLZ010000422.1:0-11263 GCA_023846285.1 Phrynocephalus versicolor
GAAGTGGCAAGGATCATGTACCTGTGGAAGAGAAATTGATTTTTTTTTAATGTGGGGACAGTGACCACAGGATGACAAGTGTCACTTGCTGCTTTTGCTGTGGTGCCTTTTAAGGCAAAAACTACTTTTTAAAAATACAGCTTTTCTTTTGCAGTGTCTGTTACTACATCAAAACACCAAGCCAAGTTCCTTTTGTATGAAGTTCTTTCACAGTCCCTTTCGTGATCCAAACTGGGATGTTTTACAGTATACAAGTTCTGCTCTAGTCATAATTGCAATTTAACTGAATATACAGCTGCTGAAGAAAGTGCTGTAAAGCCACTGTTGGCTTTAGTAGCAGCAAGGAAGTGCACAGCAGTTGGAAATATTTTTAAGTCTCTTGCAATGCCACCAAAAAGAGCCCCATCACCACAAACAAAGGCCCAGCTCACTATCAAGGTGCCATATTTATGCCTAGATTACTGGACGTGAGGTTGGTCCCATCCACCAGCATTCTTTGGAACATTTTATTTGTGTAAGAGATTTATTCCCCACTTTTCTGTCCAAAATTTAATACAGCCTTATGCATATATATTTGTCAGTTAACAGTAAAATAAAACTATCAGAATATGAAACAGTTGTCTCAAATGTAAGATTAAAATACAATATTGAACCCTGGATCTATTTCCACCCACAATTGATGGATTATGACATTTATATGCAAGTAACAAAGACATTTATTTAAATCAGTAAGCAAAAGATTTATAACTGTGCCTATATGGAATACATATATGTACATATATATTTCAGTATGAAATAGCTACTCTAACACGTGTTCTTGAAATGTCTTCTGTGCATTCACAATTCAGAATTTCATCCTGTGCAGACCCCCCTCCTTGGAAATCTTCTGGAATGAGTGGGGGTTTTTTTTGTTTGATTTTTTTACTGTTGGTCCCTCCCTCCTCTCTCCTATAGCACAGACATCTTCTCCTCAGTCTATGAATGCTGGATGGCACAGAGGCAGAAAAAGTAAGTTCGCAGGTAGTCGTATGTTTCTATCAGAAACAGTGATGGAGCACCCATAAGACTCACTAGTGTTTATTGGTCTCCCAGTCAGGTTCAGTAGAAATCACGATCATGGGAAATACTACTGACCTGACAATTGTGCAGAAAGCCATCAATGACACCCTCCATAAGGAGGGAAAACCCCAAAAAGTTCAGATTGCAAAAGAAGCTGGATGTTCCCAAAGTGCTGTATCAAAGCACATCAATAGAAAGTTATGTGGAAGGGGAAAGTATGGAAGAAAAGGGTGCACAACTGCACAAGCAGCAGGGATGACTGCAGACTGGAGAGGATTATCAGGAAAAGGCCATCCATCCAAAAGTGTTGGGGACTTTCACAAGGAGTGGACTGAGGCTGGAGCTAGTGCATCAAGAGTCACCACACACAGACAGATCCTGGACATGGGCTTCAAATGTTGTATTCCTCTTTTCTGATGAGAGGAACTTTTGCATCTCATTTGGGAACCAAAGATCTATGGAGGAAGAATGGAGAGGCACACAATACACGATGCTTGAAGTCCTGTGTGAAGTTTCCACAGTCTGTGTTGATTTGGGGAGCCATGTCATATGTTTGTGTTGGTCCATTGTGCTTCATTAGGTCCAGGGTCAATGCAGCTATCTTCCAGGAGATTTTGGAGCACTTCATGCTTCCTTCTGCAGATGAGCTTTATGGGGATGCTGACTTCATTTTCAAGCAAGACTTGGCACCTGCCCACACTGCCAAAAGTACCAAAACCTGCTTCAGTGACCATGGGATTACTGTGCTTGATTGGCCAGCAAACTTACCTGACCTGAACTCCATAGATAATGTATGGGGCATTACCAAGAGAAAGATGAGGGAGATGAGACCAAACAGTGCAGCGGAGCTGAAGGCTGCTATTGAAGCATCTTGGTCTTCCATAACACCTCAGCAGTGCCACAGGCTGATAGTATCCATGCCATGCCACACTGAGGCAGTAACTGATGCAAAAGGGGCCCAACCAAGTACTGAGTACATATGCATGCTTATATCTTTCAGAGGTCCGATATTGTTCTATTTCCAATCCTTGTGTTATTGATGCCATGTAATATTCTAATTTTCTGATATAGTGAATTTGGGGGTTTCATAAGCTATACACCATAATCATCACAATTATACCAAAGTAAGGGTTGACATATCTCGCTTTGCATGTAATGAGTCTATCTCATATTAGTTTCACCTTTTGAGTTCTTACTGAAATAAATGAATATTTGCATGATATTCTAATTTTTTGAGTTTCACCTATATGTCTCAGAACCCACTGAGTCTTCTAGTGGGATGTCCATCTCCATCAAAAACACCTGATGGACGTTGGTGTAAAAGAAGAGATGCCTATGGAAAAGCACTGGGCTCCAACTCAAGGTGTTTGTCTATATGGATGTGCATGTGAATGTCTAGAGCCCTCTCAGGTTCTCTCTTCAGCCACTGCTGTCAACCTGGCTCCATCTATTCGGATCCCTTTCCTTCTCCCCTAGTCCTTTAAAAAGTTTTCTCAGCATGGTTCAATCGTTTTAAACTTACATGTATGTGCATTTGAGAGAGAGTGTGAAGGAAATGAGAGAGTATCCAACATGGAGGCTGTATGGTTCAAATCAAATGTCTTCTCTCATAGACTAGGCCACATCAGACAGCAGAATTAACAAGAAGCAGTTTGCTAGTCAGTGAGAAAGTATGTAGATAAGCAATACATGTTCTTTGTAAGCAATTATTTTGCAGGTGCGCTTATCTAATGGGAACCGGCGGAGGCTTGTACCATCAAGGCCATGGAACTATAACATCGGGACCGGAGTTAATTAAAGGATTTTTTATTATGGGAAACCGCTTGAAGAGAAGAGCAACAAAAACCATCATTAAACCTGGACAGATGATTGGACAATGAGTTGGAGAGAGTGAAAAGGGGAGGGGGTGATGTGGAGTGAAATGAATGCTTTTAAGTAGAGACAAGAATATACGTGTGTGTGCTTTTTTCCAATATGCTTGCTTAGATTGATAGGCCTAAGAATAGAATCATCATGGCAAGTGTAACTTAGAATTAGTTAGACAGTTTCTTTGTTTTAACTGATTGCCATAAGATTGACTATTACCTGTATTTTTGAATCTGGCCTGTTTTCTGTAACACTTTAACTTTCTATTTTTTAATAAAAAATAATAATTATACAACTGGTTTGGTTTTTGCCCAAGAAACGGGAAGACTAAGTCCATGCCTTGACCGGTACTGGTGTATTTTACAAAGTACACAGTGTGTTTTAAAGTTGGTTGCTAGATTCCCCAAGTGGTCTTAGGATACCTGGGGGTAAGAACGAGGTAACGTTCTTGACAGAGTTGCTTTCAACATGCCCTCTAATATTCATCCCTGTTGTGCAGGGATCTTTTCCATGCACATGTGTGACTCCCACCCCCTCCAATATGGGTTCCACTGTGACCAAAAGAAAAGTGGTTGTGACGTGTGGGATTGGAAAAGCCCTGTGTGAACGGAGACAGAGGCATACATATGTCCACCTTAGAAGGAGCCTTGCTTACTTTTCATTCAGGACCTGCTCTCCTCCCATGGTACCTCTACAGAGAGAACACACAGGAACAGAGTGAAAAAGGACAAATAAAAGTGTGGAAATAAATATGAAAATTTCTATCACCTCTTTTAGTTTTAACAGAGCTAATTTGAAAAGTGTTTTCTATCAAAATGCAAAAGCTTACTCAAACCTTTAAATAGTATTAGATGTATACATTAAGATTTTCTTGCCTGATGAAAATTCTATGTTTAGTTTACACTATAAAAAGAGCCTTGTGGCACAATGGTTAAACTGCTGTACTGCAGCCAAAACTGTGTTCGTGACCCAGTGTTCAATCCCAGGTAGTTGGCTCAATGTTGGCTCCATCTGCCATCCTTCTGAGGTCAGTAAAATTGGTACCCAATTGGAGCAGGGGGCAAGAATATGTAGCCTGCGTAATTACTTCTATACTGCCCACAGAGTGCCTTAAGAGCTACAGAGCAGCACATAAGCAGCACAATTTGCTTTTTTGTTTGTTTTTAAAATGTCAAAATAAAGTTTGGAGCTAAACAGCTACTACTACCAAGCTCTTGGAATAGTTGAACCACATACAAATGGGATTTATCACTGACAGAACAATACCCAACTTTATTTTGAGAGGTTGAAAAAAATGCTTAAGTGTCTGGTAATGCCAATTAACCATCAACTTCAGAAGGGGTGTATCAGGCCTGGTAACTCAGTAAGTGTATTATATGGGGAATGAAGATTTCTACAACAGTAGTATGAGCATAAGTTGTTCTGCAAAGATGCCCATAAACCAAAACAAATTTCATCATAAGGAATAATAAAACTTACTTGATTGATTCTGGGGCATCTCACTGCTGCTTTCCTAGTCATCCCTTCCTTCATTATGAGGGTGGTGGTGACAATGAGGAGGAGAAGGAAGTGGCAAGCCGGGCTGGGAGGGTGGAGAAGGACTTTATTGTGATTGACATGCTCTCTCTCGCTGTGTGTGTGCGCGCGTGTGATAGAGAGAGAGAGAGAGAGAAAGAAAGAAAGAAAGAAAGAAAGAAAGAAAGAAAGAAAGAAAGAAAGAAAGAAAGAAAGAAAGAAAGTGTATTGGAGGGAGGGGGGAGAAATGTAGTTGAGGCGAGTAGGAAGGGAAGAGAACAGGTGAAGCGGAAGAGACCACGTGGCTGTTTACTTCTGTGATGGGAGGTGGAGAAGAGGCAATGCTCTTGGAGGGAAAGAAAGTGGGAGAGAGCGGATGCCTACGTGTGTGCCATAGTGGAAGAACTTTTAACCTGCTGCGGCCTCCCTCTCTCTTCCTGCCTCAGAACGTCTCACTCCGCTCCTGGTGAGAGCAAAGAGACCAGCAACCTGTCAGCTGGCTGGCTCTTTCAGATTAATACAGGCATCATTCCCCACCTCACTCCCGCACCACCTCTTCTTTCCCTATGTGCCTTCAATGCGCTTCTCACTTATGGCGCTCCAAATAGGGCTTTTAAAGGTACACATTGAAAAGTGGTTAAACCACTCCTTAAAACCTTAAGGCGTACCTTGAAAGCCCTATTTACACACACACAAAACCCACTTGCATGCACCCAGTGGCAATGACAAAAAGTCACTGATGTCATGACAGAGGAGGGGTGATGGCAAAGACATTACTCGTTAACCAAAAACACAGGTTACTTACCTGTAGGTTTGGTTCTTCGAGTGGACATCTGTGAATACACACTTGTGGGTTCTTCCTGCGCCTGCGCGGGATTCACCGGTCCTTCTAAAGCTGAAATGGTATAGGCACCTCCCCCCTCCACTGCGCATGCTCACCCCTTTCCCGCTCAGTTCCCCTCTGAGCCGCCGCTGGCAAAAGTTGTAAGATAGCCATGACGGAGAGAGGGGAGGCGGGCGGGTAGTGTGTATTCACAGATGTCCACTCGAAGAACCAAACCTACAGGTAAGTAACCTGTGTTTCTTCGTCGTGGACTCTGTGAATCCACACTCGTGGGTGACTGACAGATTTACCGGCGGAGGGTAGTCATGGTAGTGCCGCTGTCAGGACAGCTCTTCCAAACGCAGCTTGGCTGCGAGCTCGGACGTTCAATTTATAATGCTTGAGAAAAGTAGAAGGCTGAGACCATGTGGCTGCTCTACAGATCTCTTCCAACGGGACGCCCTTCAGGAAGGCTGTGGATGTAGCCATCGCTCTGGCAGAATGTGCCCTTGGTGTGGCAGGCAGAGGGGCATGCGCGATGTCGTAAGCCATTTTAAGTGTGGTGACAATCCACCTGGAGATGGACTGCGGGGATACCTGAGATCCCTTGGATGGTGCCGAAGTTCTAATAAAAAGGCGATGTGTTTTTCTTATAGGTGCAGTCCTGGCAGTATAGAAGAGGAGTGCCCGTCTAACATCAAGGGTGTGCAGGCATTTTTCCAGGTGAGTACCCGGGTTTGGAAAAAATGTTGGTAAAATAGGGGTTGAGAGACATGGAACCCCGATACAACCTTAGGGAGGAAGGAGATATCAGTATGTAGTATCACCTTGTCCCGGTGGAACTGCAGGAAGGGAGGGTTGTCGCGTAGTGCGGCCAATTCCGACGCCCTGCGAGCTGAAGTGATTGCCACCAGGAAGGCAGTTTTCAAGGTGAGTAAGTATAATGGTACTGAGGCCATAGGTTCGAACGGCGGCCTAGTGAGGCGGTTCAACACCAGGGATAATGACCATTGGGGTGTAGGTCCTCTATTGTGAGGACGGACATTGGCTAACCCTTTGAGGAAGCTTTTGAGCTGAGGGTGTTTGAACAGGGCAGCTGCTTCTGAGCCTGGAGGTTGATGGGCGACAATGGCAGCTGTATACACTCTGAGAGTGGGTATGGAAAGTCCTCTGTTGAATAGCATAAGGAGGAATTGTAAGAGAACCTGTATGTTGGTAGGCATATGTGGATGCCTATTGAGTGTGGTGAACTTGAGGAAGCAGTTCCACTTGCGGCTATATAGCATATTGGTGGAACGTTTCCTGGAGAATTGGAGCACTTGCTCTACTGTGAGGCGATGAGCCATGCTGTCATGTGAAGAGTTGTTAGGTCCGGGTGTCGGATCTGACCTTGATGCTGGGTGAGGAGATCCGGCAGGTGTGGCAAGTGAAAGAAGTCCGTTGCCATGTGTTGAAGTACTGGAAACCATGGTTGTCTGGGCCAGTATGGTGCCAGAAAAATGACATGAGCCCTCGCGTGTCTGATTTTCATGAGGGTTCGCTGTATCAGCAGAATAGGTGGATAAGCGTACAGGAGAGTCCTTGGCCATCTGGTGGAGAAGGCATCCCCGATGGAGCAAGTGACTAGCCCGGCTCTGGAGCAATATTGGGGGCAGAGGGCGTTGTCCTGTGTTGCAAATAAGTCCAGGCGCGGCCTGCCCCATCTGGCACATGGTTGAACGCCTGTGTGGACAAGCTCCATTCGTGGTTGTCCTGTACTCTGCGACTCAGCTTGTCCGCTTTGACATTGTCTTGCGAGGAAATGTGGATCGCAATTGGGTGTATTTGCCTGCGTATGCACCAGAGCCATAGCCTGGTGGTCAAGTGAAGGAGGGACGGTGAGTGAGTTCCGCCTTGTTTGTTCAAGTAGTAGAGCGCAGTTGTGTTGTCTGTTGTGACTTGGACCGTCTTGCGCAACAGAGAAAGTTCGAAAGCTCGAAGAGCTTTGTAAATGGCCAGAAGTTCTAGGCAGTTGATGTGGTGCCTCCTTTCTTTCGAGGTCCACTTGTGGTGAATGGAGAGTTGCCCGCAGGTAGCTCCCCAACCTGTAGTGCTGGCATCCGTCGTAATTTGTATGGGCGGGTACCTCTGTTTGAAAGGCCTGCCGACTTAGAGGTTGGACATTGATTTCCACCAGCTGAGACTGTTCCTGAGGTGTGAAGTGACTCAGAGCAGTTTGTGAGGCCGGTCGTACGGGGGAAACCGGGGCAAAAGCCACGCCTGTAGCTGTCTCATTCGCAGTCTGGCGTGTGGGAGTATGGCTGTGGTGGATGCCATGAGGCCCAAGAGGTGTTGGGCATGTTGGGCCATGACCCATTTGTCGGAGGCAAATGGAAGCAGGGCGTCCTTGTTGTTTCTGGGACGCTCCGGGGACAAGTAGGCCCGGGCTGTGTGTGAGTCCAAGAGGGCCCCTATGTATTGTACTGATTGCCGGGGGATCAGGACGGATTTTTTGTGATTGATCCATAGACCCAATGAGGCGAGTAGGCGTATTGTAACGTCCTTGTCTCTCGACGCTCTGTGCTTGGTAGGCGAAACCAGAAGCCAGTCGTCGAGATATGGGAACACCTGGATTCCTTGGAGACGGAGGAAGGCAGCCACTGGTGCCATGGATTTGGTGAACACCCTCGGTGCTGAAGAGATGCCAAATGGCAGGGCCTTGACGTGGTAAGTTGCTGTACCAATGCGGAAGCGTAGGTACTTCCTGTCTTGTGGGGCTATGGATATATGGAAATAGGCGTCCTGGAGATCGAGGACGACGAACCAGTCTCCTTTTTGGAGAAGTAGGATGATGGTCTCTAGGGTTGCCATGCGAAATATCTTTTTTCTGAGAAATTTGTTTAGCCTTCGAAGGTCTAAAATGGGACGAAGGCCTCCATCCTTTTTGGGTATAGTAAAGTACCGAGAGTAGAAACCTGAGTGCTCGTTTGATGGTACATATTCGATAGCATCTTTTAACAGAAGAGCCATGACCTCTTCTTGAAGGGTTGAAGAGGATGGCGTAATGATGACCTGTCCGAGCAGGGGCCGGTGATGAAATTGCAGCCGGTATCCGCTTTCGATTATTGACAATACCCAGGCATCCGTTGTGATGTTGTGCCATGCCAGCCGAAAGGGTTGTAGCCTGATAACTGAAGAGGGGTCAGGATAACTGTTTAGACTTCCTGTCGTACCTCCTTGTGGGTTGTTGACATTGGTGCTGCGTTTGTGCAGTGCGCTGGAAAGAGGATTGCTGGTACTGTGGTCTGTACCTGCCTTGGGGTCTCTGATGCATACTGGTATAAGGCCGTCTCCAGGTGTTGGTCATGGGCCTGGAGGATGATTGTGGCGGAGTACTTTGATATGTGTATGATTTGGGAGCCTTGCGCATCTTTTGTATGTTGTCCAGGGAAGCGTCTGTGGATGTAGCAAACAGTCCTTCCCCATCAAATGGCGAGTCTTCAATACGATTTCTCGCATCCTCCGTAAGGTTTGCCGTTCGCAGCCATGCGTGGCGGCGGAGGTGAATGGCCGTAGTGAGTTGTTTTGAGGCTGCATCCGTCAGGTGCAAGGAGGTTATCATCTGGTGATCAAGAAGTGATAAAACCTCAGTGTAAGATGCGTGGGCTTTGAGCCGTTTCGCCTCTGGGGCAGATTGATGAAGGGTGCAAAGTTCAAGAGGACATGCCTTGTATAGGCCTCCATGGCACATAAGTAATTTAGTGCCCTTAGGGAGAAGGACGCCAGGGAGTAGTGCCTTTGACCTATAAGGTCTAGCTTGCGGGCCTCTTTGTTATTTGGAGTAGTGGTAGAATGAGACCTGCCCCTGTTCTGGTTAGCGTCCACTATCACGGAGTTAGGCAGTGGATGTTGTGTTAGAAAATCCGTGCCTTCTCCATGCGTCTTGTAAAGATTGTCTATTCGTCTGGGCATAAGAGGGTTAGACGAAGGTTTGTCCCAGGCTTCTTTTGCTCTATCTAGCATGGATGGGATAAACACCATCTTCAGTGGCGGTGGCCTTAACTTATTCAAGTGGCGAAAGAATGTGCATGAGCCACTATTAGTGGGCAGTTGGACCTGGAGTCCCATCACTTGTGCGATCTTATGTACTAATTGAGAATAAGATCTGAAGTCTGCCGAAGGCGTAGCCTGTTGGGTATCAGTCAATTCGGTTTCAGAGTGACGTGATTTCGAGAAGGTGGAGTGATGCGAGACCTGGGAAACTGCTTCCATATCAGAGTCCTCCCAAAGAGGGCGATCCATAGTCGCTGGGGAATCAGGGAATTGTGCCCGCTTGGATGTCGAGGCAGCTGTATTCATAGAGAGATCCATGGCAGCGGCTAAGGCAACGCTTTGCGGATCTACTTGCATGACATCATCGTCCGCCGATGCCAAATGGTGCGCCCCTTGATGTTTGGGCACGTTTCGGCGTCGTTTGGCTCTTGGGATGGAATACGAGCCCGAAGAACAGGTGTCCATGTCAGAAGAGCAGGAGACCACCTGAAATTGGCGCTTGTGTTTATTGCGTTGTTTCCCCTTACGGTGTCAAGAGGGAGAAGGGGAGGAGGAGGACTCGTGGCGCCTGCTGCGCTTTGCATGTCGAGCTTTGCGCTTGCGGTGCTGAGGCGAGGGTGACGTCGAGGTGGAGATTCGATCCTCAGCCCTCATTTTTTCTTTGGAACGACCCCGCGGAGCATGGGATTGGCGGTCCGCTTGTGGATGTCGAGGTGCGGCATGACTACCCTCCCGAGCATGGGTGCGTGGAGGTGCTGAAGTCATAGAGGCTGCTTGCACAGTTTGCAAATGAGCCAGCGCAGCTTGACATCGAGACGTGGTATGGCTATCGTCCTGAGCCTGGCGGCATGGAGGAGCTGATGCCATGGACGTCGCTTGCATGGTTTGCAAGTGTGCCAGTGGGTCAAAACCCATCGTGGTCATGTCCGTTTTTAGAACAAGCTGACCAGAAGACAAGCCCGTAGACAGTACAGGGCTATGTGGGATTTGGGTCGTCATTGCTGCTTCTTCCGCAAGATGTTGGACCCAATTATCCTCCTGAGTGGCTGGCAACGACTGGGCATCAAGGGGGCTGGATATCGAAGCCCTTTCCGTGCCCTGCGCCTCTGGGTGTTTTGGCGCGGCCGCGTCGTGCGGCAAATTCACAGGGAGGGGCAGCAATGTGGTCAACCCGAGCTCCCCGGAATGCTGACCTTCCGTTGGAGCCTGCCCAAGGTCAGCTTGGTTTTTTCGTTTTTTCTGCGCCGGTGTTGGTGCTTTGGATCTCGAGGAGGTGGAATGCAGCGCGGATTCCAAGTGAGCCTGTTTTTCCATGGGCCTTAGGGATCTTTCCCAAAGATAGGCTTTCAGGCTTTTGAGACAATGTTTTAGGGCAGGCTTCTTAAGTTTTTTGCACTGCAGGCAAGTTGATGAGCTTAAGCAGTATAAACAGAGGCTGTGTCCGTCCGCAAGCGGGATCTTGTCCAGACACAGCTCGCAACGTTTAAACAAGGCCGCAGAGGCCATAAAAAGCAGGCTAACGGCCCGCAAAGAAAGTCAGCCGTCCCCGCAAGGGGTTGGCTGAAGAGTGTAAAATAACAGTAAAATAATGTATAACGGGAGGGGGGGGGAAACTGGGAAGAAATAAAATAAAATAAAGTACTTTCCTTTTCCCTTTTACAGGAGCTAAGAAGGACACGTCTAGACCCAGCGGCGGTAAAAAGGAACTGAGCGGGAAAGGGGTGAGCATGCGCAGTGGAGGGGGGAGGTGCCTATACCATTTCAGCTTTAGAAGGACCGGTGAATCCCGCGCAGGCGCAGGAAGAACCCACAAGTGTGGATTCACAGAGTCCACGACGAAGAACAAAATTTATCAGAAACTTTTGCTCGTCTTATGAAATATAGACCAAGGCACTCGTAAACTGAGGTATTACTGTACTTTCCTTAATTGCATAACACAGGATGAAAAGGAAAGGGTCCAAGATGCAA
>JAHTLZ010000423.1:0-11372 GCA_023846285.1 Phrynocephalus versicolor
GCCATAGGAGATGACAAAAGCATCCAACATGCTAGCTAAGGGGAAAAGGGTTCTTAATCATTAGATATAGAAATGTTGGTCTATTTTCAGGGCTAAATCAATTTAATTCCTTGTTACTGCAAACAAGAAAATTTAAGTTTTATATGACACTGTGGAAAAACCTGACAGGTACCTTATAAATATTCAAATGATGTCAACTGGGTAACCAATGGAATAGCCTGTGGGCGGGGCTAAAGCATATAAAAACATGTGCTTGTTGGAATAACTGATAGATAGGCACTGGATCGGGTCTGGAAAGGTTTCTGATTATTGTTAGGGACTGGTTAGAGTTTAGTTAGGGTCCAAAGGGTAAAACTAGAGTGTTGTAGAAATGGAATAAGAATTGTGAGCATAGATAACTAAGAAAGTTTAAAATATAAATATATATAAAATGTTGTTCTAAGGTGATTTACAAGAACGTGTTCTCAATGTTTTTCAACTACCTGTGTGAAATCAATAAACACATCAAATTGTTTGAACTTTAAACACTTTTTAATTGATAGAAATTTGAAGTAATTTTATTGATGAGAGTATTTTAGTACCCAGGTCCATGACAGATACCATTGAGATACCATCTTGAAATTTAGAGAGATTGGCTAAAATATCTGTATCTTTAAGTGTGATTTTTTTTGAAAATTTTTTGAAAAATCCATTTTTCCAAATATTTAATTTTATATTTATTTAAAGGTGTAATTTTTGAAAATGTAAAATTGCATCACGTTGTATATCATTTGAAAGCCCCATTCATCAGGTTTAAAACGATACCAGTCCTGCATCTGTAGTTATCACGGGTATCTATTAAATGATATTTGAAGTTATGGTGGCTAGTGAATTTTGGTTTTTGTTTTTTTTTTGCAGTTTTGAAATTGCAGTACAGTGGTACCTTGTATAAAGGAATTAATTTGTTCCAAATGAAATTATGTTAAGCAAATTTTCCTTTATACAAGTTTCCCATAGGAATGCATTGAAAACAGAGTGATCCCATTTTTATGTTGTGCAGATTCGCCCCATAGGCAATTATGTTAAGCAAATTTCCCCTATCTCTGGAATTTTTTATGTTGTACAGATTTTATGTTATACAAACCATTTGTTATACAAGGGACAAGAGTACAATAACAATACAATAACAGTGGGACTGGTTGGGAATTCATTCTAGGAGCATGGTTTCCTGCTTTGGCAAGATGTTCTGATACATCTGACATGAATATATTAAAGAGAGATGGTGCAAGGACACATCCCTGCTTAACACCCTTGGTAATTGGGAAGTTCTCAGATAGATGACCATTATGGTTTAAACACACTTTGCCAGTGTTCGCTGAATATAATTTGCGTATCAGAAATAGCAGACGTGGGTCCATGCCCAATTTAGTTAGTTTGGCCCATAGGAGAGATCTATTGATGGAATCAAATGCTCCTCGTAAATCAATAAATGCAGCATACAACTTCCCCTTGAGTTTACAAGAGTATTTCTCGGCTAAAAAATCTAGTACCAGCGCATGGTCAAGGGTAGATGAACCCGGGCAGAAACCAACTTGTTCTTTAGGTGGGAGTTGGTTAACACACATCCAGTCTGAGAGACGGGTCAGAAGGTGTTTGGCGTACAATTTCCCTATCACTGGGAGCAAGCTTATTGGCCGATAGTTGGATGGTAATTTAGGATTCCCTTTTTTGAAAATTGGTATTATTATAGAGGTTAACCAGGATTCTGGCAATATCCCAAACTGGTCGATCAGCGTAAATAATTGGGCCAGGGGTTCTGCCCACCAGTGGATATAGTTTTTGATCAAATCAGCTGGGATGCCATCAAGACCGGGTGCTTTCCCAGATTTCAAGGTGAGTGTTAGTTCAATTATTTCTTCCTTGGAGACAGGAGACCACAATGGAATTTCCAGAGGAATTTGGATTTGGATAGGAAGATCAGATGATGTTGGTGTTGAGAATATATTGGAAAAATAAGCAGTCCATTCCTCTGAAGAGATTGGTGCAGTATCTATAGGGCTAATAGGCTCATAGGCTTTTGAGACGATCGTCCAAAATTCTCTAGCATTCTTGGAGTGTAGTGCATGGATGAGCTGAGTCCAATTCTTCATCGCATGGGCATGTCTTTTTTCCTTCAAAAGGATGTCAGTTTCTTTCTTTGCAAGTGTGTAAAGTCTAAATGACTCGGGGGAAGGAAGGGCTCGCACCAATTGAAAGGTTTGTCGAAGTTTTATCTTGGAGATCCTACACTCAGAGTCAAACCAACTTGAGCACCTGATACAGAGGTTTGATGTGCCAGATGGTGCTAAAGAATCTAAAAGGGTTTTGGACAATTCTTGATAGGCTGTTATGGCATCAATCAAAGCTGTGGATTGAGATATAATTTGTCGTAATTGAAGAGCTTTGGTGGATGCAGACCATTCCTCGAATTTCCCTTGAGATTTGATGGACCACCTAACTCTTTTGTGAATTTGGAAAGGAGGGTTAGTCGGTACTTCCGATAGTGATGTTACTACCAACTGCCAGTCCATAAGAATTGGTAAGTGGTCACTTTCTGTACGGGCATCAATCTTAAAATAATTTACTTTACTAAAGAGATCTGGTGAAACTAGTATATAGTCCACTATACTGCATCCGTTACTTGAAGAGAAGGTAAGGTCTCCAGATGTTCTACTCAAGGGAGAGCCATTGAGAATTCTAAGGTTGAAGGAGGTACAAAGATCAATCATGTGTGATGCAGTTTGGTTAAAAATAGGATCCTTGGAATTTCTTGAATCCTGGAAAGTAGGTGGTATTAGATCCTCATTATCCCAATCCATAAATTCGATTAGTTTATCATTATTGGGTCCAAGTCTAGCGTTGAAGTCTCCAACTATAATTAGGGAAGACCTGGGGTAACTTATGCATATAGAGTCTATGTAATTCTTCAAGGTGGACCATATATTACTTGCCGATGGGGACGCTGAAAAAGGAGGTATGTAGACATTAACCAGGATTATTTGTTCCAAGGCATGTTTAAAAAGGAAGGCCTGAGCCAGAGGAGGTTTTGTTGGTAATTGTTTGTCTGGGATATTGAAGGTCGATTTTATTAAACAACAGAGGCCTGCTTTATAACGCCCTTTTCTATGGATCCTATAAGCTGGCAAACAAAAGGTTTGAAAACCTGGTAAGTGGATTTCTCTGGGGGTCCATGTTTCTTGAAGGCATATGATGTCAAAGGTGCTCAGGTACTCAATCCAGTCCAGATCGGATGCCTTCCGTTCCCACCCTGCGATATTCCAGGAAATAAGTTTAGGGTTGAGGGTGGAGTCTCTCGAAGGGTGATTGGAGACAGGTAGTCAGGGATCTGATACTATCCTCTGGAGGTCTTGGGAACTCTCAGACTGTATGCAACCATTAGTAGTCGGTTTATTGGGTACCGCCTTCATGGACTGTTGACTCATTGTCAAACTGTCTTTTCCTGATAATGGAGATTGGATGTCCTTGCTGGGAGAGGCTGTTGAGGGCCCAGGATTATTAAAATCTCCTGTTTCCATTGGGAGAGTTGTCCTAAGATCACAGTTCTTAACAGTATTTGATGAAGTAAAAGAGTGAGATCTAAAATCATCCAGGTGTTGTGTGGTCCTCTTTGGATTTCTGCAGTCGAAAAAGAAAGGGGGATCAAGTTGATCTGTGGCGTCAACCAAGGCAAATATCTCAGCAGTTTTACATTTGTGTATTTCACAGCTCGGAGAGAGTGGGATTGTTGGGGCAGTTACTATGTCCTCTTCAGAGTCTGTTTTTCCCATTTGTGGATCTGCTGTCAGTGAGTGTAGCTCGCACAAAGAGTGGAAGGTTGTAGAAATGAGGTTATGGTGTCCGTGGGTTGGCAGATCCTCAGAAGATTTGAGAGCAAGGTCAGCCTGGGACTTAGAGCTTTTCTTGAGGCTGGAAACCTTCTCCCTTGCTTCATTGTTGGGGACAGTTGATATAGTAGAGGGTTGCATGTCACGAAGGTTACAAGGGCTACAAAGATTGGATTGTATTCTGTTAATCTCCTGGTTTTGCTTGCTTAGGTGTAATCCCAGCATGGGAGAACAAGATGATTCCCGGAAGACCCTTGACAATCCGATTGAGTACCTAGCTAGAAGGTTTTTCATCTTGAGTAGCATGGAAGGTATTACAATTTGATCGAAAGTTAAAAGCAGCCTCTGGTGGTTCCTGTGCACTGGGAGCCATTCGATGTCCCTTAAGTCAATTTTGTTTGGTTGTATGTTTAAGAGTTGGCCCAGGGAGTTTGTAATAGCATTATGATTTTTCCATTTACCATTATTTACTTTTAATGGTGCTATTAATAATAAAATTCGGGTTGGTTGGAGTGTCATTGTTAATTTTGTTCTCTCATTGGCATAAGCTTTGCCTTTGGAATAATCAGCTTCCTCCACTCTCCCATCTACCTTAAAAGCAGTGTTGATATATTGAGTTGTACTTGTTTTGCTGTTGAAGGTGGAATTGATAGTATGGGATCCTACTCGGGGAGCAATTGTTGATTGAGACAATGCCCCTGCCAGTCTTTTGAGGTCAGCCTCTATATTATCTATGACAGTCCTTTGTCATTGGAAGTCTAAACTTAGAATTCTGGGAGTTGTGGTCCAAAACATTGGGAGGGCCAAAGTTTGGACATGCCTGCCTGGAGGTAGGGGGCATGTACTTAGATAAAGATGAGAAAGTGATCTGTGGCTATTCATTCACTGCTTAAACATGCAGACCTTAAAATGACAAAACTGTGCATTCCATATGAATAGCTTTCTTCCACCTGGTGCCCTCTAGAAATTGATTACAACTCCCATAACTCCTGGTCTTTATCCAACCCAACTGAAGGTGATAGGAAATGTAGAAGGGAGCAACTGATAGGGAATGGTGTGGTCACGAGGCCATATGGGTGGGATCTAAACAGTGAGTGAGTAAGTAAGTAAGCAAGCAAACAAACAAACAAGTAAGTACTGTATATACTCGAATATAAGCCTAGTTTTTCAACCCTAATTTTGGACTGAAAAAAGGGGCCCTCGGCTTATATTCAGGTCAATACTTTTAGCTACTGAGGCAAGTCATCTGTGGCTAAAAGTCATTTTAAACATTGAATGTCGCTTCTCATGACACCCCCCCCCCTCTGCATCACAGGGGAGCGGTACACGATGTTTAAAATGACTTTTAGTCACTGAGCCAAGCACTTGCATCAGTGGCTAAAAGTTATTTAAAACATCACACACCACTCCCAGTCAATACGGTTCCCCAGTTTCTGGGGGTTAAATTAGGGGCCTCGACTTATACTCGGGTCGACTTATACTCGAGTATATACGGTAAGTGAGTGAGTTTGGGAGAGCTGCATAAGGCAGGAGACCCCACAAGGCAGCACCTTCCAATGTGCTGGACCACAACACTATCACCCTCCTTCCCAGTATGGCTGCAATGTAAATAAGTCAGTTTACGCACAGAGGCACAGGGCCCACCTTACCTGATCTTTGCCACGATCCCCTACTATAACAAACAGCGTCCTATGCCGCTCAGCCACTCCATTCTCTATCAGCACCCGGATGCGGTTATCCACCTTCTTCCTCTGCATTTTTTGTGAAAGACCTTGCACAATCTGGAGAAATCACAGTAATTTAGTTCAAGCTGGTGTTCTATTTATTTAAGGTAAGAGTTAGTGGCCAAAGGTGAAATATTTACCACAGAAATGCTACTCGGCCATTAGCAAGAAGTTCTCTGCTGACTTTATAGAAAATCCTTTTTTAAAAAAAAATCAACAGTGCCTTTGATCATCCAAAGCCATGTGTGCATCCTCACAGCAAATTCTATCACATGTACATGCAGCCTTAAATTCCGAATTGCGTATTTTACCTTTATCAAGAAACACTGGAAACGCGGTCACAGCAAGGTAATTTATAACAGCAAGTGGTATGTTGTAGCAGCAAATAAGCGACACTATTTCTGATTATTTTTATCTAATTTTAGAGAAGGAAACAATGTTATTACCTGTTATCCTTTTCTACCTTGATTCTAGCAAGCTCAAGGTCCTGGGATAATAACATAATGCGTGTGTGTGGTGTAGGTGCACTTGTGACAGCCCCTTCGTGACCCCATGTCCAAGGAGTTTTCTTGGCAGGAATACTGGAGTGATTTGCCTGCTCCTACTCCAAGCACCTACAGCACCTGGTATTCCCTGGAGGTTTCCCATCCAAGTACTAACCAAAGTGGACCCTGCTTATCTTCCAAAATCAGGTGAGATCAGATGTGCTTAGGTTAGGGCATCTAGGCAACAAGTTACACAATAACTACATGGAATCATTAATAATATAAGTTCATTGCGTCCAATCCTACTTCAGAATCTCTAGCAGAGGTTCGTTTGTGGACCTGGACGTTTCATCAAGTTGATATGTATCCGGTGTTACACCGTGAGTTTGCAAAAGCGAACATTCGCAAGTAAGAAGCTAAACAGGCCTTTGTACATGAAGGCAAACTCCACACACATCTTCAAAGACAGCTCTTGCAGGACGCACAAGCAACATTCAACAGCGTGCCTCACACAAGGATGCCTGTGTGGGCAGAAACCGGCTAGAAAAAGGCTAGCGTTCAAAACGTTATTGTTCACTATCGTTACTGCTGGCGCATCGTTACCTCTGATCTCATTGCCCCTAAAGATCATCACCATACCCCAAATATGCCCCTATTCATATACTGTACCTATCTGGAGAATTTGACGAAGGCCAGAACAGCACGTGCTGCAAATACAACTGGCGGGCTATTAAGACCCTGTGCGAAGCCGTAAAAGACAGAAAGGCGTGGAGAGTATCGATCCACAAAAGTGACCGAGAGCGCAGCGGAGCACAACAGACTAACCCGACGGGTCTTTTGGAAAAGGGGGACTCCCTGCCGAGAGAGCGCGCACCAGGAAGGGAGTCCTGCAGCAGGCGAGGCTTACCCAACGGTCCGCTCCCTTTCCCCGCGTCTCCCCGCCTAGATCCAACCTCTTCCTTGCTGGGTGTCGCTGCCCGAGGCCGGCTTCCCACGTGCAACCCAGCAGCAGCACGGGCGGGCTGCGCGGCGGCAGCGAAGAAGGACCCTGCCGGCGGGCTCCGGGCCAGAAGGGCAAGGGTGCCTGGCTCTCTCTGACAGGGACGGAGGGAAAGAGGAGCTATTACGGCACCGGCGGCGGGACGGGTTCTTGGGAACCGAGCTCGGGCCGCCCCGGAGAAAAAAAAAAAGAGAGAGAGAGAGAGAGAGAGAGAGAGAGAGAGACGCGAGATCCCCAGCCGGGGCCCTTTCTCTTGCCGTCGCGTCGCCTCTTGCGCAGCCGCTTGGCCTCACCGGAAAGGGAGGAGCGGCGGGCACGGGTGGCCCTTTCCTAGCCCAGGGGCGGCGGTGTGCAGGGCTGGGGTTTCTCGTTCCTCTCTGGAACATCAGGGCATCCCCGGGAAGTCGTCCGTCCGCTCGCCCGAGACGTGCCTGGAAAGACGGGCGAAGGGGGAGGGGGGGCGCGTCTTCCCAGATCAGGCGGTCCTTTCTGATGGCGAGTCCGTGGGGACGCTCTCGCCTTTCGTGCCCGAGTGTGTCAAGCACTCTTGGGCTTCTTGACCGGTTCGGTTTCTTTTCCAAAGAATGTTTCTTTCTGTTTTCCAAACGACCCAGTGACGCATTGGAACAAGTTCAGAGGAGGGCAACGAGGAGGTTTGGGGTGGGGGCGGAAACCAAAGCCTGCAAGGAAAGACTGAAAGAATTAGGCATGGTTAGCCTGGAGAAAAAGAAGACTAAGGGGTGATATAATCGCACTTTTCAATTATTTAAAAAGGCTGTCACACAGAGGAGGGATACGATCTGTTCTTGATCATCCCAGAATGCAGTACGTGCAGCTGTGGAATCAAGCTGAGACAGGGGTGTCCAAACTTTGGCCCTTCAGATGTTTTGGACCACAACGCCCAGAATTCCAAGTCTGTATTGACAATGAGAAAGGACTGTGGGAGTTGTGGTCCAAAACATCTGAAGGACCGAAATTAGGACACCACTGAGCTAAGAGAATCCAGCTTTTGCCTCAATATCAGGAAAAACTTCATGTTAGAGCAGTATGGCAATGGAACCAATTCCCTGGAGAGGTGGTGAGTGCTCCAATACTAGAAGCATTCAAGAGAAATCTGGACATTCATCCGATACATCCTTTGATTTATATTCTTGCATGGAGCAGGGGGTTGGATTTGATGGCCTTATAGCAGGGGAGTCAAACCTTCTGCATTCCAGATGTTTTGGACCACAACTCCCAGAATTCCAAGCCTGTATTGCCAGTGACAAAGGACTGTGGGAGTTGTGGTCCAAAACAACTGGAGTGCCGAAGGTTCGTCACCACTACCTTACAGCCATCAAGGTCAGATTTTTCCAGCACCCCTGAAATGAATACGGAATCACGTAAGAGATGCCTGGGAAGCTCATCTTGGTTGGTGTTTCTTGCTTCATACTCAACCAGTCAAGACACAAATGCACATGGACAAAACAGAAGGAAAATAGTCATCTTGCCTAAATCTGAACAGCTCCAATTGCCCAGTGCAGAAGTTACTTGACTATTCCTGTGCACTCATTTTAGGACTTTAAAATTACTTAAGGAAACTGTTGATTGTGTCTTCCCGCCCTATTTCCACAGGGAATCAGTTCCACCACCAGTCCAACCTGCAGATGCCGAAAAGAGCAGATACAGTAATAGCACCATATATTTATAGCATGGTTTCTGATTCCAATTCTGGTGGAAATAGGTATAGCTTGGAGGTTTTTCTTCTAGATTTTTAGACTGATAATAAGTGTAACCTTGGTTAACAATTATGCAGTTATGGGGTCCTGAAACATCTTGTTAACAATCATACTATCAAGTCATGTCCAACTTATAGCACCACTCTGAATAAGAAACCACAATGCCCTGTCCCCATCTGCCTTATACAGCTCTTATTTTCTTTTCCAGAGAATCTTGTCTTCTCATGATGTGTCCACACTCAGTTTCACTATTTTTGCCTCCAGATAAAGTTGTTTACACTTGAGCCTCATGGTGCAGTGGCTAAATGCCTGTACTGCAGGTAAAACTGGGCTCACGACCTGGGGTTCAATCCCAGGTAGAATGCTGAAGGTTCACTCAGCCTGCCATCCTTTCGAGGTCGGCAAAATGAGTACCCAGCTTGCTGGGGGGCGGGCAATGTGTAGGCTGCATGCTGTAATGAAACTGTAAACCGCCCAGAGACTACTTGAAGTGGTATAGGGCGGTATATAAACAGAACACTTTGCTTTGCTTTAATCTAGGACCTAAATGTTTTATCTTTCTGTCATCCCATACTATAATTCAAATGAATCAATTTTCTTTCTACCAATGCCCCCCCCCGGTCCAGCTTTATTTACTTACTTATCTATCTAGCCACCCAGCCACCCACCTTTGTCTTTAAAAGAACACAAGGCAGCTTATATAATTAAAAGACAATATAAGAGCTAACAAAAGTGAGGATACAAATACTAAAAAAGCATGGTCCCTGATCTTTAGAACAAGTTTCCAGCTAGCATATGCCAGGCTCCTTCTTTCCTGATATTGAGGCAATGAGTGAAAACAAGAGTTCTACAAAGCTACCAGAACAGTGTTCCACTAATGGTGGTGGTATATAAATTTGATAAATGTTTTTAATCTTGACTGAAATTCTATTGAAAAAATCCAAATCTTTTTTAATGTCAGAAGCACCAACAAATTATATTCACATATAAACATACACTACTAAGCAGAAAATAAATAATAAAATGCATATTAAAAAGGTACATAAAAATGAGTAAGATAGAAAATATTTGCCCAATACTGGGCCTCATTAATAGCATTCCCTCTTGCCAACATAAGATCTTCCTCTGTGCATGTTGAAGGGCATCATATGTATTGTAACATGCGTGAGCTGGTTTGTTCTCCACATTCACACAAGCTGTCTTCTATCCGGAAGGCCCATTTTCTTAGCTTCTCCTTTGATCTTCCAACTCTGGCACATAGTCTGCTTAATGCTTTCCACCGGGGCACAAGTTCTTATCCACACAAAGGAAAGTCATGTGTTTCTGCCCAGTTATCCAGTAGCTCCTTGCTCACCATAGTTCTAGAGCAGTCTCTGTGGTGTACGCTAGCATATTCACTTCAGAGTAGCATACAAAGAAAAAGCAGAAGTACTCAATGCCTACCCTCCAGGCAAATGTGAAGTACAAATGGAGAGTACAGGATTGCTGCCTGATACTGACAGTCAAGGAATAATTTATGGCTTTGAAAAGGTTCATATGTTCAGGGCCAGATGAACTGGATCCAAGAGTAATGAGCAAATTAGCTAAAGAACTATCTGAACCACTGTCTATTATTTCATTGAAATCATGTAAAATGGGTGAAGTACCAAATTAATGACCCTGGGGAACTACAGATCAGTCTGCCTGACAAGAACCCCAGGGAAAAATCTGGAAGAAGCACTTGAAAACAATGCAGTGATAATTAGAAGACAACAGATTTGTCACGAACTCCTGCCAGACTAATTTGATCTCATTTTTTAAGAATGGGTATCCTCCCTGGTAAATGGCGGGAATGCTTTAGAGCTAGGATATCGACTTCAGTAAAGCTTCTGACAAAGTGCCCCAAGAAGTTCCGATTAGCAAGCTAATCAGGTGTAAACTGGATAGCACAAGTGTCAAGTGGATAGTTAGGCTCTAGTCATTCCTGGAAGAAGATCATGTCCTGGACCCATTCCAGTCTGGCTTCAGGCTGAGGCATGGGACTGACACAGCCCTGTTTGTGTTACAAGATGACCTCCTAAGGGGGGCTGACAGGTGTCTCTAACCTGTTGGTCCTTGGTTTGTCAGCGGCCTTTGATACCATGGACCACGGTATCCTCCTGGGCAAGATGTCTGAGGCGGGTATTGGGGGCCATGTTCTTTGCTGGCTCCGTTCCTTTCTTATTTGTTTGTTTATTTATTTATTTAGCTTGTATGCCGCCCACTACCCAAAGGTCTCTGGGCGGCTCACAATCAAAATACAACAAAATTAGAATAAAAACATGTAAATGCAATAAGCGCCCATAGAGTAGAAATAGGGTCTGATTTGTCAGCCCCATGGACACTCTTGTGAGGTGCCCCAGGGGTAAGTGATCTCCCCTATACTCTTTAACATCTACATGAGGCTGCTGGCTGAGGTCATTTGGAGTTATGGGATCTGCTATCATCAACACAACTCTATTTCTCCTTTTCCACCCCTGCAACGGAGGCAGTGAAGAGCCTTGACCCTGCCTGGTTCTGTTCTTTGGGGGGGGGGGGTCCCTGGATGGGCACATTGGTTGTCC
>JAHTLZ010000424.1:0-13503 GCA_023846285.1 Phrynocephalus versicolor
TAGTATGGGAATGCCAAATGGCTGGCTTCCTGTCCCAAGGATGCAGAACAGAGGACATCTGCATTTCTATGGGATGTTATTACTGGTGGAGATGCTGACTCACACCATACCTGGGCCTCTCTGTAAAGCCTCTGCTTCACAGAGGAAACACACTCTTATTAAAGCATTTGTGCTGAAATAATTTTTTTTAAAAGAGGAAAATCCAGGGATGAGGTTTGAAATAAGATATAAAATACTATGAATTTTGAGTTCATGCTTGGTACCAAGAAAACTGAACAGGCTTTAACTGCTGAAGTATGATAAAGAAAAGGATTAAAAAAATAAATAATGGTTCATGGTAGCAGTAGCTGTGGCTCAAAAATGGTATTAGTTATGGGCTCGGCAAGCAGTTGAAAAAAAGACAACACATTTATTTTCAGTACACTTTATTTAAGGGCACATTCAAAGTTTATGCGCAATAAACTCTCAGTAACAGTAAATGTACCATATCCAAATACTTTGAAAATAATCAGTAATTATCAATGAAGAACATCAACATTAAAAAGCAATGAGGAGAAATTTCTATCTGTGCAGAAATACCTATTTCACATGAGTAAAAAGGTACTCGGAGACAGCTGTTCTGACCACTTCTGCCTCCAATCTCTCAGATGCCGCCCTACTACTGTCAACCTCAAAATTAGATATCTGCTCTGTTTCATTAAGCGGGGCAAAGGCATGTTCATCGTTTGGGATTATGTGCTTTTTCTTTTCACACATGTTATGAAGTTTGACAGCGGAAGCAATAATTGAGTTTGCGTTCTGAATGTGAGCCTCCATTCTAACCGAGAGCCTCCTGAATCTGGCCTTTAGACGCCCGAAGGCGCGTTCTACGACGTTCCTTGACCTGTTGAAAACCTTGTTGTAGTGTCTCTCCCGTTCATTTTTTGGAACCGTGTAAGGTTTCATTAGCCACTTGCAGAGGGGGTACGCGCCGTCCCCTAATATCAGTGGAGGAATGGCAAGACCACCGTAATTGAAAGTTGGATTACCAGGTATAAGTGTCCCTTCCTCCATCTTTTTATAGAGCATTGATGATCTGAAAACATGAGCATCATGATTAACACCTGAATGTCCAGCGAGCATTGAGAAAAATATTCCTTCACCGTCACATGCTGCTTGTAGAAGGACAGAATGAAAAGACTTCCGGTTAAAATACGCCGGGCCCTGCAGTTTCGGAGGGGAAATAGCAATGTGGGTACCATCCACAGATCCAATACAATGCGGGAAGCCCAGTTTTCTCATAGATGACGTCATCTAAGTAAAAAACAAATAGGAACAACGGAGACAACAGTTACAACAAGTAAATGACTGTAGCAGTATAAACATCAAATTTAAACGCATTTGACTTAGTCGTAGTAAGTTATGACTTTAGAAAATACATTCATCAATGCAAAACAACAGCCAAGGTAACTGTGCAAGGGTTGGCGCAAACAAACCAATAAAAACGGAATAAGTATAAGAATAAGGAAGACTACCTGGTTTATGTCTGTGACGCGAACCTCCTCCTTTAGAAGAACATGCTCGATAGCAAGGCACACCTCCACAACTACTGTAGCAATTGTAGAAGTCCCCTTCTGGAAAAAGAGAGCTATTGTACGGTAGCAGGAGCGACTTGCTAGAAAGTAGACACCGATGGCAACGCGCTCTTCAACAGGTATAGCTGAACGCATGACAGTGTCCTTCCGCATTAGATAGGGCCGTAGCAGTTCTGCAACCTCGAAGAGCGTCTGGTGAGTCATCCGGAAATTCTCAAGCCACTGAGAGTCGTCCCAAATCTCCATCACAGTATCATGAAACCATGCAGAACGCCCCGGGTAGCACCAACATAATTTTGGCAAAGGGGCTGTTTTCTTCCACTCAGCAACTGCCCAAAACACAGATTGCACTAAAGTACCTGTAGCCTTCATTAACTCACTGCGATCAAGCATGCCGTAATGTGCCCGGCGTCGGTTCAGCAAAGAGACAGAGTTCAAAATTATATTCACATTCGCCAAAACCACAGCAAAAACAGGGTTCCATCGATGAACATGATTTCTACAGGTACGAGAGCGAGAGCAAGGCATGGCGACCATCGGGATGAAGGAGCTCCGGAAGTTGAGAAACACACGAGGGAGACACTCCAGATGTGGGTTTTTGGTTACTTGGAGGACTAGGTCATGTTGAGGAGAACTGGCGTAACACAAAGCCATCTAGTGGTAGAAGGCGGAAAGGGCAGCATCAGGGGAACGGCCAATGGGTTTTACCATGAAGTGTTCCTTCTATCATCTGTCACGTAAGCAACGTTTATAGAGGCATCTTAATGACAGGAATTTGACAATAAGCCCAAGGAAAAAAAATAAAGTTGTGCTGCTAAATTTCCTTAAGGAAAAGTGCCGTTACATTTTGAGCGTCGATGCGAATGGAGGAAGTGAGGAAGGACACAAATCGAATTCAACCATGTGGACCGTGAGTACACAGAAACAGGTGTGGCACCGGTTTCAAATCACGTGATGAAAACCGGAGTCAGACCGAATGCTACATACCCGCGCCACGAGACGGGACGTGAAATAACCGCCATAGTCTTCAAAAGAAAGAATTTGGTGTCTTGGAGGTTGTATTAAGGGGCTGCCAGAGTAAAACAAACAATGGCTTGACTTTTGGAAACCACTGTGAGGTCTCTGGCTGCTTAAGTGATTTTAAACCTAACTGGCAAGACACATGGGAGCCCATCCTGAGAGCCAGTGTAATGAAGTGATTGGATCATTGGACTATTGCTTGCAAGTTTCTCTTTGAGCTTCATTTACCTCACAAGGTGTTCTAAAGTTAAAAACAGGAAGGAGAACCAGGCAAGCAACCTTATATCACTGTAGGAGAGAAGGATTATAAACATAATAAATGGCTAGAAGAAATAAAGAAGAGGTGTTTCAATAGAAATGACATCTGATAGGTGGGAACATTCTTAAACTAGGCCATGCCTTTGGATTACCCAGTTGACAGATATCCATTTGGGTTCTTTTGACTGTGACAACAGCTTCAGGTACCTCACTATTACAAGAACACCTCTGAAGGTTGACTGTCTTGCATCCTCTGATGAAGTCTCTGGTAAATATTATGATGGGAAACGGCAATGCCTTGTGTTACTGCAGCTGTTTAAACTTTAGCTAATCATTGTTCCTACGAAACATTTTGTTGTCCTAAAGCGGCTCGAGCTTGACAGGACTCTAGCTTGTTTAAGGGTTGTGTGTGTCCTAAAAGAATCTCAGGTTCCTACAGCATTTCTTGTCACAGTTTCTTTCTTTCTTTGTTTCTTTGTTTGTTTGTTGGATTTTTATATGCCCATCTGGCAGCAAGACTATTCCGGGCAGTTAACAACAATTTATGAACACAATACAATACAAGAAAAACACATATAATTCATAGAATACAATAAAATAAAATTATAGTAAATATAATGAAAATTAAATTAAATTATCATTAGATGACATATACAACTGTTATGTAAATGAGTCCTTTTAGGGCATACACCTGGAAACTCTCTGGAAACCATTAATCCACATGAATACTGTGAAGTTACATGGCAAACTGGAACTTATTTTCTGCCTCCTCTCTGTGATGGCACACATAGTGATTTTGTTGGTAGTGAGTCCTTTCTCAGACATGTTAAAACTGGGGACTGTAAGTAACTGTCTCAGAATCCATAGCACTTACCTTGTCCCTAACAAGCCAGAAAAGTTTTCACAAGTTGTCAGTTCCTATGAAAAATTTGTGTCTTGTAAGCCTATGACATGCTTATTTTTAACATGCTCCGTTATTCATATTTTAGTACAAATCTAGTTGGACTGTTCTCATCAGTGAGGCTTATGTAAATATTATCAACGAGACAGAGAGTGATAAAGGTAAATATAATTTGCATGGAAAGGGCAGCAGGGGGAGGAGAGCCTTCATCAGAAATCCAAGAAAGGAGAATCAAAAAGAAGGCTTCCTAACCATGCTCTTGCATTTGAAGCAGTCATTTTATACACATCAACAGGCACTGTAAACAGCGAAGAAGAAAACTGTCATATTTCATGCCCAGGATGTCTTGTCTACAGCCGAGATTCCAAACTGTTCTGATAGCCATTGTTAAAATTACATGGCAGAACCCTATGGTGATGTCCCACCCCGGGGGGAGCAATCAGAGGTCGGCTGTACAGAAAACAAGACACTGTTCTCATTAAAGAAAGGTATAATGGCAAGGGGCATTACTTGTGAAATGTTCAAACTGACACTTGTTAAAATAAAAAAAAAAAATATTTCTTTGGCTCAGGTTACTTTAAATAGGTGGAGCTGCAGAGAAGTCAGGCATAGGTGATACTTTTATATTCAAAATATCTGTTTTGTTCTTGACCCACTGTGCGATGACAGGTGACAATGGTTTACAAGATATGTGGTTGTAGGGTAAGTCCATTCCCAAGGACATTGGCTTTTATCCACATCCAAGTTTGGTCTGTTCTGTTTTTGGGGATTAAAAAAATTGGACAATGATTGTTTGCATGCTTCTAATACAAACAGAATGTGTCGATCCAGTTTTGAAAGATATAAATTTGGAAAATGTGTGTACTTAGCAATTGGTATCATCTTCTGGATGCATTTTCAGTTCAGTTACCCCCCCCCCCCACCCAACACACATCCGCTGGTTTATGAACATGGGATGTTATGCATTTGTATACATGATTCAAAATGCCAGGAAATGGCCCCATATTTCTCCAGAATATCATCCCCACCTTACCAGCATTGGGGGTGGGGGGAGGATACCAAGCTTTAAATAAAGGGCAGACTGAATGTTGACAACACCAATGGTAACAGTCAAGATGGTCTACAAAATGGGCTCTCATGCTCACTACCTGGAAGTTGAGTCATGGCTTCTTTAGAGATAGAAACGTTTAGCTGCTCATCCAAACAGCTTCATCAGTCTGAATACAGCTAGTGCGAGTCCTCCATCTTAGGCGGTTATTTCACGTACCTCTCGCCGCTCTTCATGGCTCCACTGCGGCTCCGTTCGACTGAACGGGGCCTCACGTACCTGTGGGGTGGGTTCGTGGTCGCTCCGACCACGCCCCCTAAACTGTGCTGCAAGGTTTTCCTATTGTCCATGAATTAACATTACAAGTAGTAGTTCATTGTAAAACAACTGCTGCACTTAAGGTTCGAAATGCTCCTAGGATTTCCCCTGAGTTTAACTTGCAGGAAGGATAGTATAGAACCCCCGTATGCCAAACACCAGTGCCTTATTAGTGTACCGATGTAGAAAGTTTCAATATTTACTTACCTCGTGACCAAATAACGTGCACTTAGTAATAATTCAGTGATTCTATGCTGACTCAGTTAACGTCTACAGTAAAAGTTTAAAATAAAGGCAGGTTTTATGTTACTTTTAAAAGTCTTGACCGATACCTTCGATGAATTAATATTGCATCGTGAGGACTACTTTACTACTGGGGAAAAATATGGTTAAGGGAAAGGGATATATGTATTTTTCAATGCCTGTTGATCCACATTCTAGAGCTCCTGTATGTGTGGTTTTTTTTTTTTTATGATACCGTCCTGTGTTGCTCGGACACATGCAAATTCTCATAAGTTTAACCCACCACACGCTGGTTTTCAATCGATAAACAAATTATTGTTCTGTTAAAAAATTCCTCCTGAATGGGTAATAACTGTAGCTGCGTTAATGGTTCTGTGCTGCATTGTGAGCAAACATCTTTATTCACTGCACCACCAAAAACTTGGCTGTTGCATACTAAATTGTCCTGCTCATATCCTTGGTCACAAAACCACATTGACTACATCCAGGGTGACGTTATGTACCTGGTACTGTCATACGTGGTGGTTTACAGACCTTTATTTTTATTTTTTTCAAAAAGTGTTTCCCCTCCGTCGGTTACATAACTTATGGTTATTACTTTCCTCTCAGCCGCAGGTCCTGCCCAGGGCGTTGGGCTGCGTCATATGGCCAGATTCAGGGTGGTTCCAGGGGCAAACGCGCCCCTTGTAAACCCTCCAAATCCACCGGAGGGTGGAAATGGAGAGGAGGAGGAGAGAGGAGACAAGGAGGACCGTGGTATGTTGCCTTGACATTTAGTTTTAAAAAGAATTTTCAGTGTGTGGGGCAACTTATCTGGTGCTATAAGGCATCTGCTACTAGGCAGACACATCAATTTCTGGAAATAATTTACCTTGAAACTCAGGAATGTTTTCGTAATAACAACTATTTTTTACGTGGCAATATGCACAACATTACCTTGAGTCATCCACACCTACTGATGGCAAGACCTAGGGACCTCTGTGCTGATTACATATTTTGCATGAAGGAAAACATTTCTCATTTTCCAGAAGAAATTGTGCCAGGCATGGATGTGATGCAACTAGGTGTGCGACGTCGGGAACTGGAGCAAGTAATCGCTCAGATTCAGGACCTGGCTGAAAGAGGTATGGATTACAGATGCAGCATACTTATGGTAATCAGAGGCTGCCCATCCATCCACTGTTTCGAAATGACACTCCATTTAGTAAGGTGTTGCCCCTCCCTTACTAAATACGGTTGACCTCAAGGATGGGTTCTGTCAGTGCTGTAAATCCCCTTTAGGCTTGGTGTTGTCCCAGGACCAGCAAAAACATAGGGACAATAACAAGGGTGATGTCCAATTGATGAGGCCGATGAATAGTGACATGATCAGGGGGAAGATTAAGATCCAATTAACTTCAGCATCCTTCTATTCCTCTGCAGTAGCAGCACTAGAGGCGGAAGTTCAGCAGATAAAGGAGCAAATGATTCGTCGTCGCCGTGACAGACGTTAATATTTTGAACACCGGTACTATTTGCTTGCTGCTGCTCCTGTTTGCTGTTCAGCCTAAGTTCTTCTAACAGTACTGTTATGTTGAATGTTTACACATTTTTATATACAGGTGACTGTCACAGACAATAACTTATTTTTATATTTATTACAAAGAAAAGCCAATGACCTCTTGGAATTCTCCACCCTATTTAGGGAATGAGAAATTGAGGAGACAGCTTTCCTGAATTTCATCAAAGAGAAAAGAAACTCCTCAAAAGTTTTTTCAGGGGCATGTCTCCCCATTATCAGGGAATATACTACAGCTTTGTTCTTTTATCCTTACAAATGTTTGGGGTTTTCTCATTAAGACTGCAAGTGGCAACAAGGACAATCACGTTGGCAGCCTATTCTCCTTTTTGCTACTTCATAGAGCCTTGTACCTAGTGTCATTCTAGGACACAGTGCTCAGAAAAATTACTCAATTTATAGAACAGTAAAGAAATCTTTGAATTTGGCTCAAAATATTTCTCAGAAGAAAAGTTTACATCAATTTTGGCCCCATACTACAGGTATTATAGGTGCAGTATTTTACCAAGGTCTCTGAATACTATGTTTTGAAAGAACCTCATGGTGCAGTGGTTAAATTGCAGTGAAGGCTCTGGTCATGACCAAAATTCAATCCTGGCTTCAGGTAGCTGGCTCAAAGTTGACTCAGGCTTCCATCATTCTGAGGTTGGTAAATTGAGCACCCAGTGCCAGGGCATAGGGGGCAATGAATAGCCTAAATACCATACTTTTCTGTCTATAAGATGCTGCCATTTATTAGCCCCACCCCTTTTAGACCCCCAAATAAATACAATTAATATATCATCCTTGAGTTCTCCTCCACCTCCACCACCCCTGCCGTTTCATTTCATTTCCCTGTTCTAAACATTCTTCGCTGCTTTGGTGGGTTTGGTTTTTGCAGGATCAGGCTCTGTCGGGCTTGAGCTGCTCCGTTGGCCTTGAGCAGCCCATTAGAAAATGCCTTGTCACACTAAAAAAAGCATGACTTCTCCTTCTCTTTCTGGGAGTACATTTCTTAATGGGCTGCTCAAGTCCGACAGAGCCCGACCCTGCAAAAAAAACAAACCATGAAGGGAAACAGCAAGGTGAGTGTGGGCTCTCTCCCCCCCCCCGAAGGCTTACTTCCGTGTATACACCCCTTAATTTCTTGTGTCATGATGTTAGGAAAAAGTAGTGTTGTACTGTATACACAGAAAAATATGGTAAATTAAACTGTAAATTGCCCAGAATGGACATGCCTGCTTTAAGCACTCAGAAAAATTGAAGCCTAGGTTACCTATAAGCCAGGTATCTGAGCCCCATCAAGCTCAAACTCAGATTATAAGCAGAGTTTTAGTAGCAGGACTGCAGTTTAACCACCGCAATATGAGGCACTTTCATAAACAAGTTTCAGTGCATGCCAGTAAATATCAAGGTTCTTAGTGTATTGTGTACAGCATATATTAGTGACCCACCTTTTTGTAGCACCTGGCTATAAAATAATTGGCTGCCTTAATAAGCCTTTGGCCTATGTCCCATAAACAATTCTGGTCATTCCTGTGACTTCTGTGACTTCCAGGTCTATGTGGCACACAATTTGTTAC
Organism: Phrynocephalus versicolor; assembly: GCA_023846285.1. Taxonomy (NCBI): domain Eukaryota; kingdom Metazoa; phylum Chordata; class Lepidosauria; order Squamata; family Agamidae; genus Phrynocephalus; species Phrynocephalus versicolor. The sequence goes on from JAHTLZ010000424.1 coordinate 8,483, forward strand.
TTTGTCCAGTATCTGATAATTAATACCTTCATAATATCAGTGCTGTGTAAGCAAACCATCCCCACTTTGTGTAGCGTTTCTACCCTTACTCGGACAAGATCCTCACCACAATGGGAATAAATATAGGGATGATGTATTTGCCCCTCATGTATCTAAAGAAGTGGATTTTAATCTGTGAAAGCCATACTGAAAATAATCATATTAGTATAGAATTTATCCCCCCTCCCCCCCTTTTCTATTACTTTAACCAAATTTCAATACAGTACTCCAGAAAACTGCCAGTAGGAAAGATAAGAAGTGGAAACAATCCTTATTAGGACATGCCTGCCTCTCCCTGAAAACATAAAAACCAGCCATTGCATAAATCTGTTTCTACTGTATCACCAAGAAGAACTCATGAGCCCCTTGTAAATACCGATTACAAATTAAGACTGATGTGGGAGTCCTTGTGTTAGAAAAAAAAACAGAAACAAAAAAACCCTTATGACATTGTGTTGAAATCATAAATTAAGAATGATGTGATGGCTCATATCATTTTACATATTGGTTTTCTTTCATTTGATAGAATGATCTGAAGTTGATGTTTACATCATTAGCTGATAGCAAGTATATTGCCCTTCAGAAACTAGCTGAATCAGCGGAGCATCCTGAGACTGAACAAATGCTGGTGTTACACTACCTTATTTCTCTTTGTAATGATTAGCAAGGGAAAGTACTCTCTTGAGTACCTTAAAACTGTATATAAAATAATCTCCAAAGACTAGGCCTTGTTTGCATGGATGAACATCTACCCTTATGGCAACTGTTTAATATAAATAAAAGAGTTTGATGTTTCTGTTGATAGTACAACCAAATTAAATGTGGGGATGAGTTGAAGACAGATTAAGAAAAAAAAAAAGCTCAATGATTCCCACCCAGCCACAAGCAAAAGTGATCAGTTCATACTGTTGGCATAGCAAGGCCTACATCCAAACATATGGCAAAACCAATCTCACTATGACTCAGCAGTTTGTATATCTCTTTAAGATCTCACTACTTAAGTAATGGTTCTAGCCCCAAACACACACACTCCTCGGCCACGCCCTGACCTGCCTGATGTTGGTGTCCTTCCAGAGGCACGGAGAGAGTTGCAGAGTTACTCCTGATTTATTGCTATGTAAGCTTGTATTTTACTCTTTTGTATTTATAACAAGCAAGGCAGTATATATGTGTGTATAGCTCTTTATCTCTTTTTATGAGCTTTACCACAACTGCTGTTGCCTTAATTTTCTATTTTGTGTATTTTCTGTACAGACATTTAATGAGTGTTTTGTTGTTTTCATAGGCAATCCCGTTTACCTTTTCCCCTTAGAATACATAGATAAAATATACTTTTATATACCTTTTGTGTCTACAACTCATCCTTTCAATCAAACTGCAGCATACATTACCAAATAATACACCAAGCTCCCAACGATTCCTCAATATATCCCAACACATACAATAGAACAGCTAACGACACCCATCAAGGATTGTTGCTACCCCTGATTGCATTGAAAGTCCTTAATCCCTTCATTACAATACATTAACTAACACCTATTTTCCTGCATAAGACAAGTTTCCTCTTTCCCACAACTTTAAAAACCCCAGTCTTACTCACTTTATAACCCAGAGTACAGAGCGAACTTCTAGTTCCCTGAGCTCCTTGCCCTCTTGAAGATGCCAGTCTGGCGAAACATCAGGAAGAAAAACTTCCAGAACACGATCAAACACCCCCCAAAACTTAAAACAACTATGAGATCCTGGTCGTGAAAGCCTTTGAGAATATAGTAGGACCTCCATATCTGCTGATTCACCATCTGCAAATTCAGTTATCCACATATGGTGATCAGCGGTGCAAGGATAAAATCAGGGGCATAGGAGGAGACTGTACAGCTCCAGAGCTCCCACCTACCTGGCCACCTGTAAGATTGGCGGCAATGGCAGTGAGGAGGCCGCACAGCTCGGGAGCTTCTGCTCGCCCACTTGCTCGCCTGCCCGCCTGCTCACTCACCCACTTGCTGCTCAGAGGATCCTCAGCAACAGCTCCCGCCTACTCGCCCGCCCGGATGCTTGGCAGCGGTGGCAGAGCAGGAGGAGGAATGGCCACCCGTCCGCAAGCTCGGTGGTGGCAGCAGCAGAGGATAAGCACCTGCTTGCAATTTTGGTGGCAGTAGCAGTGGTGAAGAACAGGACCCACCTACCTGCCCACTCACAATTTTGGCAGCAGCAGCGAACGAATGCCTGCCCACTTGCCTGCCCATAAGTTTGATGGCAGCAAATGAGTGCCCTCCAGCCAGCCTGTCCACAAGCTCAGTAGCAGTGGTGATGGCAGAGGACAGGCACCCGCTCGCCTGCCTGCAAGCTCAGCAGTGGCAATGGAGGAAGAGGCAGCCCCAGGGCCTGGGAGAGTCCTCCTGCCTGCAAGGTCAGCAGGTGTGCTGGAGGTGGCACAGAGCCATAGTGGGGTTCCCCAAGGTGCTGGTGGGCTCTCCTGGTGCTTTCACCCCTGACATCCTGGGATAAGAGCATTTGCTCTTATCCGTGGGTTTCATTATCTGCAGGCTGGGTGGGAACCAATCCCCCATGAATACAGGGGTCCTCAAGAGTGATGAAGCTGCTTGGATGAGTAGTGAAACATTTCAGTCTCAAGAAAAGGTCCAGTTGCCATGACTCAACTTCCAGATAAACTCATCTGGATGACTGAGAATCTTCACAGACTTTTTAGAGATAGGTTCCCAGTCTTGGGAAACTTAGATGTTCTTGGTCTGTAACTCCCAGTAATTCTGGAAGACAGCTTATGGTAAGTGTTTCTGGGAATTGCAGTCCACAAATACCTGGGTTATCTAAGGTTGGGAATCACTGCTCCAGAAAATATATAAATAGTCAAAAGTCACTCACACTGGCTGCATCATTTATGCATTGATTCATATTTTTTTTACTTACTATGTGATCTGCTTCAATAGTAATCTTCCAATCTCCTAGTTTCAAGGCATATTTTGTATAATCATTTGTTTGGGCGCGGAATCCTTGTGCACTGTAGAGGAGTCTACGACATGTTCTTAGTTGGGCAAATAGAATGTGTAACTGATGACATGAGCATGAATGCATTTAATAATTTTCTTTTACTTGGTCATGCTATGGAAGGACTCTTGTTCTGATCCTATCTTTGTTTAACCATTAAGAACACTGGGACATGGTTTAGAAATCATGGTCCTTTACCTAACATAAAAGTGTAAGGCTGTAGAGAACACCCTGAACACCTATGCTGAGTTGCCATTTCTGACAGTAAGCATCACTGTGCCAAAGTTTAGGCTTTTATTTTATGGGTGGTTTTCTTCCATGTGTAGGCTATTGAACAAGCAGAAGAAGGACTGAAAGAATTAGATGCAGGAATAAGTTAATTAAAGAAACGTGGAGATAAGCTCCAGATTGACCAGCCATCCATGCAAGAGTTATCTAAGGTTCAGGTAAGTACATTCTTATTTTTTTCATCTTTTAAAATCAGAACATTGCTCTATGCCACTTATTTTAGCTAAGGAATAATTGTGAACTGCTGGGTAACTCAGTGGTTTAGCTATCTAGCAGTGAAGTCAGACATTGGGAGTTTGTTTCCCCAGTGAGCCTCTGTGACAAGTCTGGAATCAATGATTCATTAAGTCCCATCCAGATTTACAGTCCTGTCATGACGAATGAGATAAAAAATTCCTTTGAAGTAAGTCTTAAACTTTATTGTTACAATTCCAAACCTTGTGACTTTCATCTGCTGATTTGAAGATTTGAAATAGGGATGGGCACCTTACAAAAATGACATGCTGTTTTGTCATTTCGTAAGGTTACGAAATGAAACAAAACAATACAAAACAGCAGAAAATGTGTTGTTATGAACAAAACTGAAATGGTGTTTTCAGTTTGTTTCATCCAAACCGGGAAGCTGACAGCAAATCTCCCTGAAAGCAAGGGGCTGCAAACTTGCACCTGTTTCCTGGTTCTCTCCACCGCCTCCCAGATGATTTTGACAGCTGTCAAAAAAGCCAGCTGGAAGGCAGTGGGGAATCCCCCTGCAGGGGGCTGAGAGGGCAGCGCTGACATCAGTGCTACCCTCTCAGCTCCATGCTGCGAGATTCTCTTACCGGACAGAGAAGCAGAACAAAATGCAATACTTTTTCCCCATTTCCCTAATTTGAACCATTTCTATATTTATTGCTGTTGCCAAAGAACATTGTAATGTAATTTCCCTAGGGTTGCATACCGCCCCCACCCAAGCTTTGAGAAGATACTTTTTGACTACAGCTCCCAGAATACACTACCTCCCTTAAGGTAGAATAATGTTTGCAATCACTGAGTGGTCAGAAGCCAGTAGCAATAAGATACATAAGTTGGGGTAGCCAACCTAAAAATTGAAAAAATAAGTTAAAAAAAGAAAAAAAATATTTGTAAATTGAGCAGACCATATCTAAAATTTGTAAGGTGGCAGTTAAAACGCCAACAGTTTTCCACTCTTAAGTTGAATTGCTCTTAAGTTGAGCTGCTCTTAAGTCGGGGTACCGCCGTATTAAAAGATGACTGAGAAGACTGAGCAGGTGGCCCCTTCAGGCCCCTTCCAAATTAATTATTCTATGATTCAATGACATCATTAATATTGTTGAACACGTGAGCCAGATCTGCAGTGTTTTATCTCTCTCTGAGTCATTGTGCTTTGTTTCCTTCTCAAATGCCAGGATATGTATGACGAGCTGATAATGATCATAGGATCACGACGTAGTGGACTGAATCAAAATCTGGCCCTTAAGGGTCAGTACAAGCAAGCATTTCAAGATCTGGGTGATTTGGTTGAAACTGGCAAAGAAAAGATGGCAGTTGACCAGAAGATCACAGTTTCCTCCAAAGATGAAGTCCGAATGCTTCTTAAAAAGCATAAGGTAAAAGCAATACATATAATTTATTGAATGTTGCTACATTATCATATTTTAATTTTTCCAAAAGATAAATTTCAATTAGCC
>JAHTLZ010000009.1:0-15780 GCA_023846285.1 Phrynocephalus versicolor
TGTTTGGGAATACCCTGAAGCAAATAGTGAGCCACTGTGTGAGACAGAATGCTGGACTGGATGGGCTGTGGCCTGTTCCAGCAAGGCTGTTCTGATATTCTGATGTTGCTGATCCTCAGGGTCTCCCTGACTCCAGTTGCACAGTGGGAAGGGCCGATGAGAGAGGGTGTGAGAAAATGGCAGCCTCTCCCAGAAGCCCATACCTGGCTCTGGAAAAGCCCCAGGAGGCTGGAAGAGGCAGCCAGAAGGGAGGCCCCTTCCAGGCCCACCCAGATGCCTTGGGGAAGGCCCTGCTCCGACCCACAGCGAGCATCTCCTCCTGCCCCAGGCCTGCCGGCTGGCCCCCCTCTCTTATGCAGCCCCCTTACCTCGGAAGGGCGCCTCGCTCTGGCCAAAGGGGGCGGCCGGCTGGTGCCTGTAATGATGGAGCCCCAGCTCCTGGTCAGGCAGAAGAGTCCCAAACAGAGAGTCCGGCTCCCCCGGCTCCCCCACGCTTAACAGCAGTGGCCCTTCAGGACAACCTTGGCCCTTGTGGCTGGGAAAGCTGTCCCTGCCCCCCTGGCACAGGGCACTGGCCTCTTCCTCCATGCTCTCCGAGTGGGCCAGGGGGTGTGGGGTGGCATAGCCGTGGGCCAGCCCCTGATGGATACAATCGTGCCCCCTCACTTTGAGGAGGGCCTGGGCGCCGGTGTGGTGCGTGTGGTGGGGATGGGGCCGGTGGAGGTGGTAGGGGTCCGGGTTTGGATAAGGCAAAGACAGCCCTTGGCGGTCCGAAGGTTTCTGGGGAGTCCCGGCGGCCACGTGTCCCGTCTCCCCCTGGCTCATGTGCTGCATCAGCTCCTGGAACTCCTCCTCCTGCTGCTGCTGCTGCTGCTGCTGTTGCTGCTGCTGCTGCTGCTGGCGCCGCTTGAGCAGCTGTGCCACCTCCGCTTGGGGCAGGCGCAGGTCGGCATGGCCTGTGAGCGAGTGCCGAGGCGAGAGCAGCCCCTGCAGGATGTGCGGGACCTGCTGGTGCCGGCTGTAGTCTGGCGGGGTCGGGGACAGCAGTGCCTGCTGGAGGGCCGAGGTGGCATAGGGCTGCCCCTGCTGGGCCCCGTGGGCGAAGGGAGGGAACTGCTCCAGCGGAGGGACCTTCAGGGCTTGGCACGCAGGAAAGCCCACGGCCGTTGGGGACGGGCCATAGCCACCAGGAGAGGCTCGGGCCTGCTCGGGGAACAGGTGGGCAGGCAGAAGCACCTGGTCGTAGCCAACAGACGGATACCTGCAGGGCGGAGAGAGACAGAAGGGAGAGGGGAGGCTCTTTGGAAGCCCCGGTCAAGGCCAGCCCAGCAGGACCCAGAGCCAGCCTGCCACAGCAGCGTGGGCAGAGCGGGCAGGAAGAAGAGGGCTGCTCCACTGCCCCCTTCCCAGAGAGAAATTTCCTCTTCAGGAGCCTGCCTTGCATTCACCTGGCCCAGCAGCCACCTCAATCCCCTCCTTCCCATAAATGGGCCCTGAGTTCTGTTGGGAGCCAAAGGGGTCATGTGGGGATGCCCCATAGAACATCTCTTGTGCTTGATGGACTGTTTGCTGTTCAGGGCCACCCCAAACTATGTTACAGACACATCGACGTGTGTGTGTTGTGTGTCTATAAAATGGTTGGGCTGTACCCAAACTGCGCATGAACAGACACACACACACACACAGACACACACAGACACACCCCTCTACCTGTGTGACTCTGCATTGTCTGCGCTGAGCTGCTTAGAGAGGGGCCTGTGCCCGTAGGTCAAGGAGGCCAGCAGGTTGGCACGGTGGTGCATCTGGAGCTGGTTGGCACTGGGGGTGATGGTCATGCCGCGCCCAGCCTGCAGGAGGCTGTTGCCCACTACTTCTCCGGGATCCTGAACTTGCAGGCTGGCCTGAGGCCCCTGGCCTGGCTGCTGCACACCCAGGCAGGCCAGCGCCAGGCCAGGGGGAGGGGAGCAGTTGCCTGCTGGTGTCTGCTGCTGCTGTGGCTGAGGATGCTGCTGCTGCGGCTGCTGCTGTTGTGGCGGCTGCTGCTGCTGGTGCTGCGGCTGTGGCTGGAAGATGGCCCCATGAGCAGGCATCCCTTGGAACTGTGATGGCGAAGTGGTCCCTGCAGTGAGGAATCCGGTCCATTAGCCACTGCCTTGTGAAGAGGGGTGGGGGGAAGGGTCCCCAGTCCCAGCCATTGAGGGGCAGGACCCTGCGGGGGAGCCTGGCCCTTCTTACCGTGGCTCTGGATCCTGCTGCTGCTGCTGACAGGAGGGGAGCTGCTGTCCGTCTGCCTGAAGACGAGGTGGTTGCTGGGGTGGTTAGGAGGAGGACTGGAGGGCTGGATCCGTAGCCTACGCCCAGAGAGACACACAGGCAAAGTGGCTGCTCAGAAATTAACCGGTGCAATGGACGATATGGAATGGCCTGCTTTGAGAACACGAGGTGGGATCAGTCAATGGCACCCCGTCTGCATCCGGACCGGCTGGATGTGCCCTGCAAGCTCAGGCACTTGGGCGGGGGGTGGGGGTGGGGGCTCACCTACCTTAGCCAGGCCACCTCAGTCCTTGGGATGCGTGAGTGGCAGGGCACCTTCCCTGCCCTTTGCCATTCTCATCATCACCTTTTAAAGGCCTCCAGACCAGGCAGCTCTCGCTCGCCACCTGAGAGCAGGGTTGCCCTCCGCCCTCCTGCTCCTCCCCCGCACAGCTGGGGAGACCCTCCGTCACAGAGCAGCCCCGGCACCCCTGCGGTGCAACGGAGGATGAGCCCGAGGCCAGGAGAAGACGGGCAGCAGGGCTGTGGGCTGGCCTTAGCCAGCTCTGCGGCCAACCCAGGGGGGAAAGGGGTGCAGGAGGACCTCCATCCTGACTGAGAGCCCCGGGGGCGGAAGGAGGGGACAACTACTACGTCAGCCAGAAGCCCTTCCTCCTCCTTATCCGTTATCCGCCACACTTAACTGGCACACATTAAGAGCTGGAGAAAGAGGCACCCCTGGTTCTCTCTCTCTCTCTCTCTCTCTCTCTCTTTTTAAGAAGAAGGGGAAAAAGCATGCAAAGTTTACTAAACATGCATCCCTATGATCATGGTATAAATTTGAAGAAGTTAATCTGGGGGTGGGGTGAAAGAGTACCAATTTCAGCTAATGGTTTGTACCTGAGTTCTGAAGTGGGGGGAGTGTTGTGGTTCTGACCAGTTCAAGGAGCCTCTCCCACCCCCACCCCCCCACCCACAATTTCTGTGACTTCACAGCCACAGGCCAGTCTTTGCTGGACCTGCCCTTTACTGCCAGCTGCACTTTGCCCCCTCTCTTCATCCTTGTTCTGACTGTGATGCACCCTTCCCAACCCCTGAGCAGCCCTCCCCTAGTACAGAAGTGGCCTCAGCACCTCCCTGCGGAGACCGTTGCCACACAGCAGAAGGGCTCCTGTCAGTCAGGAAAGGCTTACCCAAACATCTAAACTACTGTAAGTTGGATTTTTTTGGGGGTAGGGGGTGGGGGGAGAGAGTAAACACACACCTCTTCTGGTTCTGGGGTCTGAGCATGCCTGCAGCTCAGTAGCTGTGCCCTGGGAGCCACCCCCCCCCCAGGCTGCCTAAGGTCTCCTCCCCTCCTGCCCGGACACACGCACGCAAGCATGTGAGGCTGAAGCTGCCCTTTACCTCTGGAGCTGGTGGGTGAGCAGTGCAGGCTGGTTTTCCCCTGGAGCTTGGAGGGGCGGAGATGGCTGCGGAGGGCAGACACAGTCCTGTGGGGAGGGAGGCAGGCAGGCAGGCAGGCAAGAGTGAAGTTGGTCCCTTGGCAAGAGGCAAAACGGGGCCATGGGCCGGCCCCGCAGGAGTGGTGTGGAAGGCTGCTCGGGTGCAACCCACACCAGTCAAGCGCAGCCTGCCTCCTGGAGGGAGCCAGAGCCTTTGGCCAAAGGCGAAAAGGGTGGGTGCAGGAGGAGGGTGAGGAAGATCCCACAGGGGCAGAAGCCTCCCAGGGAGCAGAGGAAGGAGCACCGAGACCCAGCGGGAACTGCAACGGTCCAGGTGCAGCCCTGACCAGAGGCACAAGGGGCTGACCGGCAAGGATGCGCTGTTTTCCCCACGGAGGCCAGATGGGAGAACCACCAGCGGACATTCACCAGCCAGGCAGGGAGGGCAGCGGAGGGAGGAGGGAGCGATGGCAGAAGAAATGTGGGAAGCAAACCCGAGGGGATCCGGCTTTTGGTTCCTCACCGCCGGCACTGACTCCCAACAGCAGCCCAGGCGTGGGTCGTCCCCAGCCCTGCCCCCAGTGGCACCTGGAGTGGGCAAAGCCCTGGCAGTGCCAGCGGGCAGCTCCGGCAACTCCTCCCTGAAAGCCTGTGCCGGCCCCATGGGCCCCACGCACCTGGATCTGCTGCTGAAGGATCTGGTGCTGCTGCTCCTGCTGGTACAAGATGTGTTGCTGCTGGGTCTTCTCCAGGATCCTCTCGTCCACGTGCCCCCCGTACATCTTCCGGAGCTGCTCGCACTCCTGAAACAAGCCCCCGCCCCGCCACCCACCCCCCGAGTGAGCTTTTGCTGCTGCCTGGCTCGGGAGCTCTGAGGAAGCCCCGCCACTGGGTGCGTCCAGGCTGGGACCCCCTGCAAGGAGGTTGCCTCCAGGATCCAAGCCACCCCGGGAGCCCCCAAATGGGAAACCTCTACTCCACTGTGGCTGCTGCTCCTTCCTGAACTTTGCCTGGGCTCCCCCCCCCCCCCGCAACCCTGCAATGCCTCACCTGCTGGAGCTGCTTGATGCTGCTGTGGTTCCCCATCTTCTCCAGCTGGGCCTTGAATGCCTGGATGCTGGCCGCCCCATCAGAGAACCGGCGGACGGGGGAGAAGCGTTCCGTAGGGAGGTGGAGCGTGTTGGAGTCCTTGTAGATGTAGCTGCATGGGCAGAGAGGAGACACCGGCGTGCCAGTGGGTGAGAAGGATCCTCTGGAATCGGCCCCAAAGGGAAGCGGGGGAGCAGTCACCTCTCACCTGCTGTGGGAGCAAAAGGAAGTTTGCCTCCACCCCCACACCCCACCCCGCAAAACCATCTGTTGTTCTGAAGTGCACCTCTGGAATTAAGCCCACGAATGGCTTACTCTCAAGTCGCACAGAAGGAGGCAAGGAGGCAGGCGGGACCTCTCTCCTCCCCTCTGGTGTTCCCCTCCAGGAGGGGCTGCAACCCCTGGGAGAGAGAAGAGGCTGGGGTCCTGAAAGAAAAGGTGGGGGCTGGCTTCTCCCTCTTGGCCCTTTGGGTGGATGGCAGGTGCCGAGACATGAGGGAAAAACACCTGGATCCATGGAGACCAAGGTATGAGCAGGCCGTGTATATGCACACGCACACACGCATGCACACACACACATACAGAGAGAGAGAGAGAGAGAGAGAGAGAGAGAGAGGAAGGGAGACACCAAATGGCGATCAGGAGCCCTGCAGCTGGTGGGAAGCCGGGCAGTCCCTCACTGACACCATGCCACTCCTGCACCACTCCAGGTAGTTAGGAAAGGGCACTCCCTGGTAGCTGGGACAGGGCAGGGGCCAAGCAGATCTGGTGGGGGCCCTATTTCAAGTACTCCACCCACTGCCCTTCCCAGCCATTTGACCACCCATCCCAAGCCCATGCCCCCCCCCGTTTCCCCCTCCCCTGCTCCTCCGACCAGCCCCTGGCTGCTGCTGCTTCCCTCCCAGCAGTGGTGTCCGTTGGCTGGCTGATGTCACCCAGGCCCTGCCTTCCCCTCCAGGCAGGCCCTGCCCAGGGATGGCTTCCTGCACAGAGAGAGGCTGGAGGCGGGCAGTTGGGCCGCAGGAGATGACCCAAGGTGCCTCGTGCTCCCCCCAGAAGCTGGCCCAGGGCTGGGAGGACTTGTCCCTGGGGCCACGGCTCCTGCTCCACCAGTCCACAAACACCACCACCACCACCAACACCCCCCCCCGGCGGCAGGGGGGGCCGCAGGGTGGGGGCGGAGGCTTCTGGTTTGGGATTGGCGGGGCCGTCCTGCGGGGTCGTCCTCCTTACCGGGGGCAACCCCCCCCCCCCCCCGTAAATCTCCTGGCTGGTGCCGCCAACACTGTGGCAGCTTCATGAAGTTCCAGCAAAGCCCCCACCCCCACCCCCGACCCAGTACTCTTGGGATGGAAGGTGGGGGTGGGGCTGGAGGCGGCCCAGGCCCTGGCTTGCTGGTGGGATGGAGGGCAGGAGGAAGAGCAAGTGCCGAGTCCATTCCCAGGCCCTGTGGAGCCCCGCTCGGGAATCAGGAGGACGAAGAGAGCGGGCAGGCATGGCTGCTGGCTGCCCCTGGGAGGAAGCACGGCACGACCTCCCCCACAACCATGGCAGCAGAAGCTCCATGCCAGCAAGGCGTGGCCTTCCAAAGCTCAGGGCAAAGAGTTAGGGAGAGGCAGCCCCCCCTCCCCTCCCGGCTGCCTGCCTGCCTGCCTGCCTGCCTCCCTGTCATGAGCTTGTGTGGACCATGGGATGCTGACAGCCTCACTGCAGGCTCCATGCTTCCTTGGCCCGGACAGGAGTTAACCAGGGTCAGCGGGGCTTATCTTGGGTCGGAGCGGAGGCTCCAGCGTGGCAGCAGCGCCTGTAGTGCCCCCAGGAGCTCAGAGTCCAGCTCTTCCAGCCAGTGACGTGACTGCTGAGCTCAGCAGCTTTGAGGGCAGCCACGCCATGGGCTCCTGGGCTGATCCAAAGCCGGCCAGGAAAGGAAGACCAAGCAGGGGGGAGAGCGGGTCAGAGGGAGAAGGGACCCACCCCCAGCAGCCTCACCCCTCTGGGTCCCAGGCACCACGGCCAAAGGTCCCACGGGGGCTTCAGCCACCACCTTTCCTCCCATCAAGGAAAACGGAAGACAAACAGGTTCCCCCACCCAGCCCTCACGCAGGGCCCAAGCGCAAGGCCCACAGGCTTGAGGGCAGAAGAAGCCACGTGGGGCTCCATGGGGCTCGGGGGGAACAAGGGCTCAGGCCTTTCTGTGGCCCCCTCTTGTGGCTGCCTGGTGTGGGGGTGCTGCTCCAGGGCCGAGGCCGGGGCTCTCCTCCCCAGAGGGCACCATTCTGTCCCTCTGTTCCCGGCTGGGGGGGGGCTCCCTCGTGGGGCCAAGAGAGAGGCCAGACACACACGCCCAGCGGCTGCTCAGACCAAGAGGTACCTGGGCAGGCGGGGAAGACCCTGAGAGTCCACCTCTGACCCTCCCCCCTGGCAGAGGTCGCCTGCGCCCTAAACGACTGGTCAGGCAGCCCCCTCTCCCCCACCACCCAGGTCTTGGACAAGGCTACAGCTGTCCCTGCCCAGGTCCCTCTGGTCAAAAGCAGATTGGGGGCCAGGAGGGTCTGGTGACCAGGTCAGCCCTGGGGATGCTGGGGAGGGTGGCGGGGGGGGGGATATCACAGCCACGGGCCTGATTCTCAGGCTTTTGTCAAGTCTGGGGCGGGGCAGGGGTGGGGGGGTGGGGGGGCGGAGAGATCTGCCCCCAGCACCGCCGCCGCCGTCCCCCCAAGCGCCGGTGGCCGTACTCACCGGTGCTGGTCGGGCGGCAGGTGTGAGGCCCGGGGGCGGAAGGGCTGCTGTCCCAGCTGCCTCTGCAAGTCGGGTGGGATTTCCGCCGTGGGGCTGGTCATGGCCAGGGTGTGCCTTTTGGACCTATGGGCCAAGTACCTGCAACAAGCAGGAGCACATTCAGCGAAGGTGGGGCAGGCGGGGGGGCCTGGAGGGCTCCAAAGAGAGAGCGAGAGAGCAGTGAGTGTGTGTGTGTGGGGGGGGCACACCACAGCCTCTCTCAGCAGAGAGAGAGAGAGAGACCTTTGTGTGGGGGTCAGGGTTGGGGCAGGACCAGCAGGGATGGGGTACAGGGAGAGAAAGATCGGCCCTTGATGGGGCCCAGGGTGATGTTGGGGCAAAGAGGATCACCAGCTTAGAGGAAGCCCAAGCGAAGCATGGGGGGGGGGCAGGGGGCAGTTAAAAAGCAGGTCTTCCCAAAGAGCTGCAGCCGCAGCTGCCAGGAAGGGGCTGGGCTGGGCTTCTGTGCTGACGCTGCTGCAGGAGGAGGAGGAGGAGGAGGAGGCATGCCTCTCCCGAAAGCTCAGGGTCTCCCTGGAGGAACAAGAGCTACTCTGAGCAGAAAAGCCCCCACCCCCGTGCTCTTCTCTGGGGACAAGGTGGGGCCCAGAGGACTCCTGCCTTCCCAAGGAGAGGGTCCCTCTTGGCCCCTGAAGCGGGGCTGCCATGGGAAGAAGGCTTCTCCTTGCCCCCACCCCTGCCCCCCAAAGCTGCTCCCAAGGCCAGGCTAGCAGAATCCTTTCCTGGCACCACAGTTGCTTCTGGGCTGGGTGGGGGTGGGGGGACTGTCTTTTGAGGAAGGGCCGTCTGGCCCCCTCCATGCCCTGGGCCACTGACGAATGGTGGAGGAATGGTCTTTTCACAGTGGGTCTGGAGTTTTCCTTCTGCCCCTCATTCTACTGTAAAGGGAGCTGGGGGCCATCCTGCCCTTGCTGCTTTGTCTTAGCACCACAACCAACTGAGTCCTGGGCTCTCTTTGCCTTCAGTTCATGTCTTGGGCAGAAGGCAAGCTGCAGGTGAACCGAGAAAGAGGGGGTGAACGGATGGACGGATGCCCAGCTGTGTCTTGCTTCAGGGAGCCTGGCTGCTTGGGCGCCTGGGGATGGGAAGGGCCCTTCTGAGCATTAAGAGCCCTGGACCCCCTGGTTGCCGGGCCTGGGTTGGACGGGGCAAAGGCCCTGCTGGGGGAGGGACCCCCAAGGCAGCTTTCCTCCATTGCTCAACCACGGAGCAAGGCAGGAGCAGCACGGGACGAGGACAGAGAGGCACGTCGTCCCCGAGGGGTCTTGCCCCCGTTCCCAGGCATGTGGCGCAAAGGGAGGCAGCCAAGAGCCCGAGGAGGCCCAGCCACCCTTGGGGCTCCTTCCTGGCCAGTGGCCCAGGGTGAGCCTTCATGGCCCGTTCCTCCGCTTGCCCTCCTGCGTCCCTCTCTGAAGGGGAGGCAACTGCCCGTGGCCTCACGGAGGCATCTGTTTCAGACAAACCTCAAGAACTCTGCCAGGGAGGCTGGAGGCCCCAGCACATCGTGGGGTGCCTGTTGCAGCTGCGCCCACAGCCGCCTGCCTGCCTGCCTGCCTGCCTTTCCCCAGGAGGCCAGTGAGAGCAAAAAGCCTTCCCAGGAAAGGGCACGCAGCCCAAGGCTTCAGCAGCTCTGCCTCTCAAGGGCCTCCCCACCCCCGCCCCCCGCCCCCGTTGCCCTGTGGTTCGAAAGCGAAGGGAGGCCTGGCTCACTCCCTACAGGGCAGCCCCGAAGGCTCGAGAAGGCTCTCCCTACCCGTCCGGTCAGCAAAAGAGGTTAATAGGAAGGCTGGGGGAGTAGGGGGGGAGGCAGGTCACTGTGGCAGCTGCATGGGACCCCAGCTCCCAGAGCAGCTCAGGCGAAGCGGGAGCAGGAGCAGGAGCAAACCTGAGGCCTAGTTCACGGGAAACCACAGAGGCCAGAGGGGGATCCTTGGCAAAGAGCAAAGGGCAATGGTGGCGGCGGCGGCGGCAGCGGCAGCAGCAGAGGCAGCAAGAGGAAGGGGTTTACCTCTGCACAGCTTCCTGGTCTGGCTCCCCATCTGAGCCCTCCTCATCCACGGGGGTCACGGCAGGCACCGCCTGAAGAAAAGAAAAGAAGAGCCTGGGGTGGGGGCTGCAGAAAAGCCCCCCCCCAACCTCCAAATGTGGCAAGCAGGAGCTCCTTCCATGAAGCAGGCTTCAGCGTAAGAGGGAGAAGCTGGACCGCAAGGACAAGCCAGAGGCAAGCCAGGCCTTCAGCCCGAGAACTGCAATGGCCCCCTTTCACAGAAGCATCTCCCCACCTCACCCCCACTGCCACCCCTCCAGAACGCCTCTTGTTCCCTTGGGGGCCTCATTCCCCGGCTCCTCCGCTGCCTTACGAAGAGAGAGCAACAACCTAGGAGGCAGCCTCTGCCTTTGCCTTTCCAAAGTGACCAGAACACAAAGAAAAGAATCAAGTGGGTGGGCTGGCCAGCCAGGGAAGAAAGCCATCTCAAGCCACCGGAGTGTCCCGAAAGGCACGCTACTTACTGGTGTCATGGTGACGAGCGGTGAGGGGCCCCGGGGGCGCTTCAGGAGCTGCTGGGCGTGAAGCTGGATGTTGGCTCCTCCGTCCGAGGCCCTCCGCCCAAGGGGCCCCATCCCGTTCAGCAGCTGGAGGGTCGGGGGCTGCAGCAACGACTGCTCCTGCAAGGAAAGCCGCCATCGCTACCTACTTCGGCCCTCGGAGACAGGGGTGGGGTGGGGAGGTGGGGGGTGAGGCAGGGAAACCTGGTGTGTGGTTGGGTGTGTGCGCAAGGGGACAACCATCCTCTCCAGGACAATGGGGCCTTTGGGAACACAGGCAGACAGCAAAACCAAAGAGCGGCTCCAGCTCATGACCGGAGCCCTTGCCTGATCCAATGGTCTCCCTAGAGCTTGCTTGCCGGCCGGCCGGCCAGCCATAAAGAATAGACCAAAGCCTGGGCCTTGGAGGGCCTCTCCCTGGGGGTGTACCTTGTACTCCAGCTGGCCCATGGGCTGCAGGTGCTGCAGGGGAAGCAGGTTGGCAGCCATGTTCATGTTTGGTGCCACCTGGAGGAAGGGAGCCTGTGGTGTGACCCGGGGAAACCCTGGCGGCAGCAGCTTCTGGAGATCCTCCACAACTTCGGTGCTACAAGCAAAAGCAGATCCACTCAGAGGGAAGCCACCTCACTCCGCTGCCCATGGACCAGCTCTGACCGCTGCTCCAGGGATGACGTTGGGCTGAGACACGCAAGGCAACGGAACCACCACCACCAGAGGCTTCAACGCCCTCCCCGTGGTTGTTCTCAGCTGATTTCTGCTAGGCCTCCCCGTCAATAGCAGACCCCCCCCCCCCCCCCGCAAGGCTTCTACCCCAGTGGGCTCAGGGACCCGGGGGAGAGGGAAGAGGCAAGCCCTTTGGTCGGGAGGCTGTGGCCTCTGGGCAGCTCCAGTGTCACGTGGAAAGGGCTCCCAGCCAGGGGGCCACACTCACCGAGGGTCGGCCACCCCCACCGTGTGCCTCCTCATGGAAAGATAGCGGACCAGGGCTTCCGGAGAGGGCTCTTCCCCTTCGTCGCTGTCCAGGTTCATGGTTCCGTCCGCCTGTCGGGTGAGAGGCCACAGGGGAGACAGCGCATGAGAAGGCAGGCAGGCAGGCAGGCAGGCGGTTTGGAATGGCAAGGAAGGGGCTGGGAAAGGTCCCAGACGGAGACTTACCTCCACTATTTGGTTCTCCGGGTTGATCAGCTGCACCTGGGGGACACTGATGCCCACCGTGCCACTGGCCTGCTCCGTCTGCAAAGGAGGCACAACCCAAACTCTGAGGGCCAGGGAGAGAAACCCCCTGGAACTGCAGGCCTTCCTCTGCTCTGGTGGCAGCCGCCACCCAAACACCTCTATCACGGCATGCCCACTCCAGCTTCTGTGCTGCCACCTTTGCCCCTTCATGATCCCGCTTGCCCCCCACACATCACCCCCCCACACACACACACAAGAGAGAGAGAAAGGAGGAGGAGGAGGAGGCTTCAGGGGCCAGCTGAGAACATTTCAGGTTTTTTTTTCAACAATCACTTGCCCCAAAGACCAGTGCAAAGCAGCTGGACCTCGTTTTGCTTCTGGTTCGGAGTGAGGGTTTACCTCTGCTCCTGGGAGCTTCTATTACTTTCCAGAGAGAGGAATTTGGAAGGTGCTTTCCCTGTATGACCTTTTGTTCTACAAAAGCACAGGGCACACAATTCTGAGTACCACAATGGCAACACATTAAGCTGGGGCATGGTGCTTTGGGACATCAGGAGAACTCCTCCCCTGCCTCCACAATCTTTCTCCCTAATAGTCTTTCTTTGAAATGATTATACATCTTCCTAGTTTAGCACTAGATCACGTTACCACTGCACTGATACCTTCATTTAGCTCTAGATCTAGGAGAAAAGAAAGAAAAGGGTACAGCCATCAAGTCCAACCCCCAACCCCACCCCGCCCCCACTCAGTGCAGGGATTCAAATCAAAGTCTCTCCAGTAGGCGAGGGCTCCTTTTCTCTCGAATGCCTCTAGAGCTGGAGGACTCACCCCTTCCTGAGGCAAGTGGGCTGCTCAGGGGTCGAGGTCTCTCTAGCTGTGGAGCCAGAGGTTGGTAGTTCGATTCCCCCCATGAGGCCTCCTGGGCAGGGGGTGGACTGGAGGACCCAGAGGGTCCCTTGGCGCTCCTCTGCCCTTCAAAGGTGGAAAAGGGCCAGCGTAGGATATCAAAGGAATGAGGGGCGTGGACTGCAGGCACATATTGCATTGCCCTGGACTGAAGGCTGGCATGGCCACAGGAAGCAAAACAACCCACAGTCTTTGCAATTCAACCACAAACCACACTGAAGCCAGACCCCCTTCAACTCAGCAGCCCAGAGTAGTCCCACTCTAAGGTGCTGGCTGCTCTCCCTAACTGGGTAGAGGCCAGGGCAGAAGGGGTTGGGGGGGTGACTGCTGGGCTCATCTGTTGAAGGCAGGAAGAGGAGGAGGAGGAGGAGGAGGAGGGTCAGAGGTTTCAGTTGCCGCGGGACCTCTGGTGAAACCTGGGGGCAAGGGATGGGGAGGGCTGGGCACGCTTCGAGGAGGCCTCGCAAGGGCCATCCCCAAAGCCCTCCAAGAGACCCAGTGGCCCCTGCAGGTACACGTCAGCCACCTCTCCCACTGCGGAGACAGGGACCCACCCTTCCTGTCACCTGCCTCCCCCCTCCTTACGCCATACAAGCAGGTGGCCCGGCCACAGGCGGAGAGAGCCAGCCCTCTGGGAGCCAGAGCTTTCCCCCATGGAAGGGAGTGGCCCTCGCACCTCCGACTGACCTGGAGGCCGGCTGGGGCTGGGAAGGCCACCACACTGCGCAGAAGGCTGGGCTGCAAGGAAATCCGCAGGTTCTTGTGCCTCTTCAGGCGGTCGCAGAGCAGGCTGTAGATGGCACTGTAATGATCATAGGCGTCGCTTCTCAAGGACTGGGAGGGCAGAGAGACAGAGATGGGCCTTCTGGTCACCCTTCTGTCCCCCACCCCACCCCACCCCACCCCAAGGCCAGGCCACATCCGCCCCCAGGAGGCCCGCTGGGCCCCGCACCTACCTGGAGCGTGCGCTCCTTGTCTAGCCCCATCTCGGCCATGGCCAGCAGCACCTCTTCGTTCAGGGGCTCCACCTGCCTCTCGACCTTCAGGTGCTGGCACTCGGAGATCAACTGGAAAACACAGAGGCCTTCAGCTGTGCTCCGGCCCCTCCCAGAGTGAGGAGAAGGACTAAAGCTGCCTTGAGGCTCTCGGCCACGGAAAAGACACCACGTGGTGCTGAGAGGGGCCTCCTTCTCTCCAGTTGGGGGGGGGGGCTAAGCCAAAGGGGTCAAGAAAAGAGCCCTGCAGGATTCCAGGGATGTACCCGCAAAACCACATGTTGGTGGCTCCTCACAGGAAGGACCAGCTTTAACAACACTCACACAAGGCCGGAAAGGTGATTGCGAAATCCAGGAGCAGCAGTTAAGCCAGGGGGCCTCTGGGCAGGGCCTGGTTCTGAGTGCAGACTCAGCCTCCAGACCAACTCCTGCCTCGACTCCTGGCGCTGCCACCCCACCCCATCCCACCCCGGCCTCCCTGAACCTCGGCACCCTCAGCCTGCCTGACATGTCACAGCAGGAGGCCGGCCTGCAGAGCTTGCTCCTTGTCTCGCAGGCCCCAGGAGGGGATCCCAGGAGCCATCCGACCAGCAGCCGCCTCAACCCAAAGCTTGGCACTCTCGTGAGGGGACGTTTGGGCGCAGCTCAAGACCCCCCCCCACACACACACACACCATCCTGCCTGGCTCACCGTGTCAAAGCTGGCATCGGCCTCGCCCAGCTTCATCCACTTGTGCTTGCAGATCTGCTCCATGGACAGTCGCCGGCTGGGCTCCAGAACCAGCATGTGGCGGATCAAGTGCTCGCATTCTGTAAGAGGGCAAGCAAGCAATGGGGACATGGGGTGGGTGGGTGGGTGGGTAGGTAAGAGGATGTGGACAGCCAGGCGACCAGGACAGCCCTCCGCCTGCATCCGCACAGCCCTGCAACCTTCCAAAGCAACAGACCCAGAGCCAACGACCCACATTCCCACGCCTGGGCTGTGTTTCACCTCCTACCATTCCCACCCCTGCTCTCCAGGTCAGTAGGGTAAAAAAATGCCAGGATACTCAAGAGGGTCAGCAGACGGACAGCCAGTGGATTTGGAAAGGGTGCCCTGACTCTCTAGGGCCAAGAGGAGAGAAGAAACACCAGGGGAGCTGACGGGAAAGGGACAGGAAGGGGGCCGCAGGGCTGGGTCTGCCCCCAGAGCAGGCCTGCCAAGGCAGAGAAGGGGAAGGCCCAAGGAAGGGCCCTTCTAACCAGCCACCATGTGGAAGGCGATGGTGGAACAAGCCGCCACAGGCAAAACACGGGATGGTTGGTGGGCAGCCGCAGGGCTATGTGGCACGAGGGGAAGCCTCCAATCAAGGCATGGCAGGGAAGAGGCACGGAGGGCAGGGCTCGCCCCCGGAGGCCAAATCCCTGTGCCGGCTTCTTCCAGCTGGTTCTTAGTCTAGCCCCAGCCCCACCTGCAACGCCCAGAGAGAGAGGCTTCCAAGAGGGAGGGAGGGAGGGAGGGAGAGAACCCAAGGGCAAGATGGCTTAGGGTCCGAAAGGTCTGCCCCCTGGACACCACCAGGGCACCTGCCTCTTCAAAACCGAGGCTCAGCCTAGCCAGGCGACCACGGTGCTGTCGGCACCCATGGCTCAGATGGCCCTTGCGTGCCAGAAGGCCAAGGAACCCAGCTGGCCCGGGGTGTGTGTGTGTGTTCCTCTTCTTGATGCTTCAGCAGGTTCCCACAAACTCCCTAACGCTGCCGTGACCCAAACCGCTTTTTATCATCTTTGACAAATCGCCCAGATCCGCCAATATCTAGACGGTAACTCCCTGAGAACTGTGGTGCAAGCGTTGGTGATCTCGAGGTTGGACTACTGCAACGCTCTCTACATGGGGTTGCCCTTGACTCTCCTCCGGGGTCTGCAGCGGGTGCAAAATGCGGCAGCCAGGCTAGTGGCGGGTGTGCGCCATCATGACCACATCACCCCAGTCCTGGCTCGCTTGCATTGGCTACCCATTGCATCCCGGATCAGATTCAAGGTCCTGGTTTTAGTTTATAAAACCCTCCATGGCTTGGGACCGGACTACCTGTCACAGCGGACCGCCCAGCGATCAACCTCGGCCCATCCAATCCGGCAGTCGTGGGCGCACTCGCTTCGGGTGGCCACCCCTAGAGAGGCCCAGAAAACTTCTACTCGGAACCAGGCCTTCTCAGTGGCCGGCCCATCTCTCTGGAACCAACTACCTAGCAAAGTGCGCTCTGCAGAGTCCCTGATGACCTTCCGCAGAGCGGTAAAAACCTTGCTCTTTCGTGAGGCCTTTGGTGACCTAGTTTAGTTTACTCCCCCCCCCCCGCCATCTGTTTAGCTGTTCAGTTGTTAGCTAGTTTTGAAGTCGATGCCAAGGGTGCACATTATGTTTTTTAATTGTCTGTGGTCACTGTTATGCAATCTGTATTTTTGGCTGAATTTATCAGCCCACTGTTAGCCGCCCAGAGTTCCTATCGGAAGATGGGCGGGATAGAAATCTAATAAATAAATAAATAAATAAATAAATAAATAAATAAATAAATAAATAAATAAATAAATAA